>CM023197.1:5554095-5923015 GCA_013167095.2 Daphnia sinensis
AACATAAGCTTGCCTATTGTCTTCAATTTCAGCCAACGAAGACAACAGAAACAAATTCGGTTACCAAATGAATGCTGTTAACCAAAAAGTATCTCGGACGGGAACCAGACGGGGTCTAAGACGATTGATGATCTTTTAGTACAGCCTAATTTTTTTTTTTCATTTTTCAGTTGATTTATTTTCTTTTTCAGTAGCCTATCCTTTTTTCCCTCATTGTCCCTTGCCTTTTCAAATTTTTATCAGGTTATCTCTTTTTCCATCACCTTTCATTATTTTTATAATTAAGCTCCCTTGAAGATGTCAGACGGGAAAATTTCAAAATCATTTTGCATCCTGTAGTGATTCTTTAAAAGTAAGCAAGTGTGAGTTAAACGAGTTATTTAATGATGATGGTTTTAGTATTTTGTTTGTACAATAAAAAGCTAGAAAGATAAATACTATTTATCTTTCTAGCTTTTTTAGATAAATACTATTTATCTTTCTAGCTTTTTTCCAAAGTCATAGAACTCTGGGTCGTGCACGATAGTCCATAGTCGTTAGCCCTCTCAGAAAAGGGAGACCCGCATGCGACCTTGAAAAGGATAGCGGGGAGGTGTATCCTAACCTAATTATGATCTTTCGCATCTGCACCACCTAGTGATCATAGGAGTGATAAGTGCCACCAGTAGCAAAAAACTGCAAATTTGCTCACCTTCGCTTTTAAGTTCATAAACTGTTCTCTGATTGGTTCACTTCGCCATTGAAGTGTGCCCCTCTCTGTTTGAGAACACACTTTTGCGGATTCCGCCATGAATGACGCGAGTCCGTTTTCCCTCAGAGGAATTCACATAGGGAAAAAAGGGGGTTGCGAAAAAATATTTGTGATACCCTATCAATGTTTGTTGCCCGTGCTTGTGTCGTAACAAGTCTAAGGCCGATATGATTACATAATTAGCAATTACATACCAAATTAGAAGACGAAAATTGGAAAATAAAGTAGGGGAAGGGCAACTAGCAGCACATTGGAAAAGTGAAAACGAACACAAACTCTTCTTAGTTCGTGGGTTCTCGACGAAACAGTAAAAAGATGTTTATGTAAAGGCTTGATGAGCGTCGTGCGTGCGACCAATCCAAAGATGTTTGTCTAATGGCGCGATGTATGTCACGCGTATGAATCAGACAGCGAGTGTTCATCTAGGTCAATTCTACGACACGTATTACTTACCATTGCTACCGGAATTTGAAATTTCAACAATAAGGGAAAAGAAGTAAAATGCAATTGTAAAGAAGATTATAAAGAACATTTAATGGAGGCTTCGTTCCAATACTATCACGGTATGTAGTTCAAATTCTGTTTAGGATAATGCAGACACATTTTCCTGCTCTTTAATGAAATGTGCGACACTCTTTTCATTATGTTTTTGTTATTTATAGAGAATTTTTATTTATTTACAACATTGAAAGGCAAAAAAATTTTGTAAGAGACCAAAATTTTTTAAAATTTGAGAACATTTTGGAATCCAATGGGTTTTCGGTGTATTCTTCTGAGCGCCTTCTTGAATGTGAACAAATTACGCGTAATCATCTGGCATTTTTTACGAAAGTGCGAAAATAATGTCGGTTATAAACCTTTGCTATATTCTCAGCCGGAGTATCTGCATGCAGCAAATGAGATACGCCAATCCAGGAGACGAAATAAAATTTGCAATGCTGAAATATCATAAGGATATCCGCATGGCAAATCTAGCCACGCCCTGCTCTTACTGTCTCGATCTTCGTAACGTTAGTCTGAAATTAGGTTGACGTCCATTTTATTATTCCATTCATCTAACAAATCGAAAAATAGATTGTGGATCAATTTCAGGGCCGTTGCGAGACTGACCTTGCTTTCTCAGATGATGGTCCTCTTAGGCTAATCCAAGAAATTTAGTCATACGTCTGCATAATAGTACCATGATCTTCGTCGTATTTTCGTACTCCGTTCATGGTTATGTGGCCCGCATGCGTCTAGGGAATGTTTTCCTTTGTTAAAATATTTCGAGCCTAAAAAGAAGAAACGTGTATTTCCATGGATTAATTTTGTTGGAAGTTCACCCAGAATTCCTTTCAACTTCGCAGCAGCAGTAGTGGCATTCAATCATTTAAACTTCTACCTATGCGATAACTATACAGTGTGTTATTTTATTTAGGTTCTCTATAACGGACACGGGGAAAAGAATGGAGCGGACATGTTAGGAGAAGAACAAGAACAAGTTTTTTCTTACATGGCCCGTCTCAGTCTATTAATCAATTAGCCTTGCACTTTTAACTAGCTCTTCATTTGCACTGATATTTTCAGCGAGATCTAGCACTTCCGCCAACTCTTAATTTGTTTCTTCTTTCTAAAAGGTCCACCTTGTCAAAGAAGGTGGATTTAAACTTATTACGCCAGTATTACTTATCATCTAATTTTTTTATAATTAAGAACATTAAGGAAAGTTACTTAATTCAACGTTTATTTAATCCTTTCTTTACTTGGGAACACCATTTCTTGCATGTATAATTATCCCAATTTTTTCTCAATATCATATTTACTTGTGAAAAAATTACGTGTGGTAGTACTCACTATCGGGCACAAATCAGGGTTCTATGATTCTTTTTGCTATTAAACGTAAAAATTATTTACGAATCAAAAGTATAGCAAATAGTTTAGCAAGAGCACGAGTAATTCGAAGAAAAATGAAGATTCAACATTTTTGTTTAACATTACACATTTTGGCTTTTCTTATATAGCTTTGTCTAAAGATTTATACATTTCGCTTACATTCATACATTTTGGGTTCAATTCTATAATTTTGGTTTCAATTTACAAATTTCAGAACTCAGACGTTTAGGTTAAGATTCATAAAGCAATGGCTTAAGATTCTTAGATATAGGGATTTACACACAAAAGGTTCGTATTTTCGCCCTCATAATTTGAATGATGTTTGCAAACGCGGAAGAGGGACGGAAACGTGGTTTAGCAAATTGTGTGTTCCCCATAAGAAAGCTGTCTGTTATACACGTTTTTGGTCTTGTGGGCAGAAGTGTCTGCTCCTAACGTGTTGCACAATTAATCCGTGAATCAGAAATCGCTTCCAATGCTTTGATATCATTCAGAGATCACCATTGCAGATTTTGTTTCGACCTTCTCGGGCTGTTTCCATTTTGGGATGTCAGCTTGAAAATCGGGATTGTATCTGTTGTTTACACGCCATGCCTCATCCAATAGGCCAAATAGTAAATTCTGCGTGTCGATCTCGGAATTTTTCCGGACCTGGCCTTGTCTTTCCAGTTGACGGTCTCGTCTGGAATTTCGTCATGCAACGATATAACATCCGCTAGGGTAGGGTCGTACGATCATTGATAACTGCTTGGTTGTGATTTTAGCATTGTGGCTAGAGTGGGGTTTGATATAGGCGTCGTGGTCCCTCACAATCTGGGGGTTCCGGAGCGCTCGTAAGAGTTCAATAGGATCCATTACCTATTCAATATGCAGAGCCGGGGTACAGTAGTGGTCACTGTCAGGTCCGTTTGCTATTGGTACAAGCATTAGTTGTAGTAATATGGCTAATTGGCAAATTGAGAAGTTGAGTTGACTTACGAGAGGTTTCTTCGAGGAATGTTCAGAAACTGTTCCGAACTTCTACACACCACACCCAACTTCTACACCTTTTCTGATTCAGGATGTTATTCCCCACCATTTGGTATGATTTGTTTCACCATTTTCTGTAACAATCAAAAACGGCTATGATTTACTATCATCACCTTGTTTCCCACGGTTTTGCCCATTTTCCTTGTTTCTCATCATGTATGGTTGATACAAAGTACAAATACTATAAGATACTTTTATATCATGGTTGATACAAAGTATTCTAATTTTACATGTTTCCTTGTTTTTGCGGCATTTTTCCTTTGTTGAGAAATATGTCTACATCCAATGATGTCTTTCTTGTAAATTAATTTGTCCAAAATGCTTTTTACCTTTGCAGTAGCGATCTCGTCACCAACCATTTTTAAAACTTCTATCCATGCCATGGGATAAGTGGTCCAGTATTGGGATGGTTCGTTAAAGTAGCTGAAAATTACGAACTGTCCTCCAGTCGTTGACATTTCAATGTTGTATTGTATATTACCTACAGGTAATATGGTTCTCTCACTGAAAAAAGAGGAAGGATCGCTTTTCCGCTCGGTGATCATAATTTTTAGAAAGTTGTGGACATCCAAATGATTAACTTTTGCACCCAGTAAATTTATGTTATGAAGAAAATTAACGTTAACTTAGTCCAAAATGTTCAATCACAGTAGAGAACAGTACGTACGACTAGTCATGAGTAAGTGACTCATTGTGGAATTTCATGACCGTCAAGGGCTTAATCGGCTGTTGGTAAACCTAACGTTTTCTCTGTCTGGACCCCTTCTTGTCCACTCACTTACTATTACTGTTGTTTTTCATCCTTGTAAATAGCAGAAGTAATCAATTGTGACATACTTCATGGACGCAACTTTGCTGTTTATAAACGTTTTCAATCCAAAATTTTGCAAAATAAGGTAACGACGGTTAATTTTGTCAAGTGCTTGAAAAATTAACCGAATTCCACTTGAATGGTATATTATTAACTTGAAAATCGTTATTTTACTTATTTTGTAAAAAAGTGATCGAATTTCTATTTCATATAATTTAATTTGCAACCCTTTCACAAATTTTAAAGTCACAAAGCTGTGGAGAATTAACACACCAATTTTCTGTTAACAAAGTGTATAAATACACTGAAAAGAAAAACACCTGACTGAATGTTATAGTAACCGCCTAAGCCCCAATGTACCCCTCCCTCATAAACGCCCATAGACCGACACTGAGCCCCCTCGCGGCTCATATCGGCCCTACTCCTCCGAAACAGAAAATTTCTCCGCTTAGTTTACCCCCCACCCACCGTCGATGTCGATCCCGCCAACCCTCCACCTGCAATGGACGCTAATGAGGAAGAGCCTGTGCCTCCGCCGCCGGATCATTCATCTGGCCAACGCCGCCGCCGAGTTCATTTTGACCAACCCCCTCGTCGCAGCATCCGCAAAAGAAACCCCAAAGTGCCCCACGACGCCTCATTGGATGTCCCCATCGCCATATTTTCCTCCTAATTGCTACGATCGTTTTGTTTGTCAAGTTGTCATGTAATGAAAACTTGGTGAGGAGCTGCTATAGTCTCCGCCTAAGCCCCAATGTCCCCCTTCCTCATCAACGCCCATAGACCGACACTAAGTCCCTTCGCGGCTCTACTTCTCGGCGGTCGCCGGGGCCTCATTCTGGTCCCCGCGTCTCGTCGGTTAGGCACTCTGTACCCCTCTTAAATACAATACAGTGGTTTACTCGGACGCTAGTTTATTTCCTGATGCCTGTGTGATCATCACACTGAACAAACGAAGTGTGGACAGAGAGAGAGAAAAAAAAGGAGACCTGGACAAGGGACAACTGACTTTCTTGGTACAGAGCGTTGCCTAGAATCATTGCTACAGACCAAACAGTTTGTGTCTTTTGGGGAAATGAGAAAAGGGGGTGAACAAAGAAATGAGGGGGCATGGTTGCCAAATCAAATTACAAAATGATATTATTTTCTTCAAAAGCGTAAAACTGTGGTCTGTACGGATTGAGTGTCGCAAGCCCCTTCCACTTTTTAATTTGCATTAAAGGCAATTACCCGAAGACTGATTTGCTCTTCCCTCTTTTCGGCGGAAATGCGCAGCAAGTTCTAAATTCAAAAATTCAAAATCCGTGCGCAGTCGATGCGGCTAAATGGCGTCTTCTTTGGGATCGTTTTGTTGTCATTTACCTTTAAAACTAAAACACATGAAAATGTAGTCTGTACAATAAGAATTCTGAATATTGGAAGGTTAAAAATTTTTTTGAATTTACTGTTTAAACGAAATTTTTCCATGAGACCGGCAGCGCCAAGGTGTAAATTTCCATAAAATAAAAGAAAGTAGGAAATTTTCATTCATTTTTTTGTGTACAAACCACAATTTTCATTATTTTTTCGTTATTCGAAAAGGGCATGGTAGACAAATATGATTTCTATCCCTCCATTTTTCAGAAATTTCAATGGAAAATTGAAATATTTACACTGCCTTTAACGGTTACTAGCAAGAAAAAAGATGGTTTTTGTGCTATAAAAATCACTCCCGGTGGGAAATACTTCGTCGGATTGCATTTAAAACTCAGCAATTCATTACTTAAAGCCTGTCAGAAAACCCGGGATACGAACCCGATAACTAGGCAGTTCCGGGCAGAGATGGCTAGAACATTAAAAAGTAGAACGAATTTAAACGTAAGGCAGGAGAAATCGCTTGAAGAAACGTGGCTACATCTAGTAAGGAAGAAAAGAACTCGATTAAACGGATTAGACAAAAACCCAGGTGAGACTGAGTAGGGGAGAGCGGGGTAAAACTGGACGCGTACCAGACTGGACAACCGCAATAACTATTAAGTTTATTAATAAAATGGATGTAAAAAAATACTGTAGGATGTGGAATTCCATCCCGCATATGGGGATAAAGTTTCAATCATTTACTTTAACTCTTCGTGTAGTTATCGATAAAATATGAAAACCGGCTCAAACTTTCGTTGTCCATTTCAACCCCCAACCCCCCCCCCCCAGTCTCAGTGTTTTCGTCAATTTTTTCAATTTTTTCGAAATTCGTTTGCTACCTTACTACTTAATGCATTGCAATGAAAAAATTAGGGGGTATAGATTATCTTACGCTTAACAACCTTATACAATTTCCCCACCTAAACTTCAATTATTTCAGGAGATATACGCGAAAAACGATTTTTGTCCAGTTTTACCCCGCTCTCCCCTAAAGGGTAACCCGATCATGGAACCGATTAACCGGGTTATCCTACGGGTAACCAATTAATCAGTCGCCATGACAACCAGTTCATTCACCTTATGGAAGTACCCGACGAGGAAAGAAAGGAAAGCAAGAAGCGACATCTCAGCCAACGTTTAAATTTATGTTCGCTAAATTAATATTTCTGTCAAGGGTGTTTTAATTGCCGTGTATATATGGGCCTGCGATAGGCCAAGTAATACACACATTCATTTTTCACCGATTCCGGCTCTGAGTCTCCTTATTTATTCGATATAAGTTATTCCCTTATTACTTTCCTTGTGTTTTTATTGTTGTCCATGGCCGTGTCTGTCCGTCATTGCCTGGTCCTCCGCTGCTTGGTCCGTCACCGTTTGATCCGTCGCTGACTTGATCCGTCGCTGCTTGGTCCATCTCCCTGGTCCATCGCCTCCGTGGTCTTCGCCGCCCTCCAGCACCTCCGTCACTTCCATCATCATCACTCGGTACATCCCTCCAGCAAATTTTCGAGACATCCATCCAACGGGAACTCCAGCCAGTAGTAAATTCTCACCTTTTCTTGTGTTTTTTTTCACTTTTGTGTCGTGCTGTATTAGCTGGGAAAGTCCAGCCTGTATTTCGCCGGCCCTATCGGCAACTTCTTCTGATATACGCATGCACCTCAGAAGGAGCTAAGCCGCATAAATACAAATTCCAGGGTATTCCCCTATAAGGGAATACTCTCAGATACACGCTGACACTTCGGTGTTAGGCTTTCTAGATATTCGCTGGCACTCCGGTGCTAGGCCATTAGGTATACGCTGACACCTCGGTGTTAGGCCAAATACACAAACAGAACTTACCTCTGAGGCGGCAGTCTCCCACATTTAGATCTACAACATCTAAAATTGGTCCTTCGAAAGTAATTGAATTACAGTTTCGGATAACATCCACGCGCAGCAGCAGAGAGCGGTATACGACCACTTCCAAACTCTATTAGATTCGGAAGCGAGAAGTTATACGCTCTGGGAAGAATTAAAAAGTACCGTCCCTAAAGGTGCCTTTACGTTTTCCGGAACAGAAGGCAGCAAGACCAGACCGCCGCTGACAAACACCTTACTCGAGGCCGGTACCAGAATCACTCCACACCGCGCCGTTACTTAACACAGAGATAAAACTTAGCATGACGAATTGACTAGAATTCGAGCCGCGCATACGGCGACTATTGCGGCGGCCCAGAAAGCAGCCAAGGAGGCGGAACTTAAAGCTAAACTAATTCTTAAGGCCTCCCAAATAAGAAAGGAGAGAGAATGTCTTCGAGTTCGAGAGGAAGCACTAGCGAGGGCGAGGCAGAAACCAACAGAACGCCAGCAGCCAGAGCCCCTACCTGGTCCTTCAAGGTCACCCAGACCTCTCACGCTTCTGCAGAGGATCAATCAAGAAATCAGGGACCAGACAATACCGAAACCAACACCGATCGAGGTTAGGTCAGAAAAAAAAAAACGAAGAAATTTGCAAAACACGGGCTGGAATCCTCATCAGATCCAGAAGAGACGATGTTAACAATCAACACGTTCGGAAACAAACAAATAAGAGCGGACAAGCTGGTATCCTACAGCGTATGGAATGACATACAAGCCCACGGGAAGATCAAAATAAGAGCAACAGTAGTGAAATACATGGCTAAGACAACATAAAAAGTCAAATCTGTATCAATACAGCAACTGAAAGACACAGGAGAAGAGATCGCAGACAAGAGACACAACGGTGACAGCCACAACACACAGGAGTTCGATCTGATCATAGGATGTGATTATTTCTGGAAGACCATGACCTACCAGACGAAACAAGGACCGGACGGGTCAGTAGCTTGCGCAAGCAAATTAGGCCGGATATTGTTCGGAGCATCAGAACTGAGCCCAGAAACCTCATCATTAACAGTATCGGTCAGAAACAACATCTAAAATAGCCTATGCATCTTTTGACCCTAAAGACTTTATCAGAATTAAAAAAAAGGTCCGGCCTATTGTATCGGCCAACAACTTCGCTGGAGGTAATTTTTACTCGTAATGTTATCTGATTCAAAAATATCATTTATTTTGTTTTACAGGGTGAATTTACTACTCCGAGCGACCCATTGGAGGCGTCCACCCCGTTGGATGACTACACTAACATAGAAGCATCCATCAGTATGGGTACCCATACAGAAATGGATACCAACCCTTCGTCGGACTCATCCCCCCCATCAGAAAGCGGCGGAACAGCACATGTTGAGAGCATGGATGCCTCAACACAAGTGTTGGATCCGTCGCTGTCAACGTTTTGTGTTGACTCCACCCCTGGATGGCCGATAGAGCCAACAGAAATGTTGACAATAGATGTCAGTTCCACTATTGATGTCAGTTTGTGAATTCATGTATTATATATAAATAAATGGTTTTTCTCAAAATAAAAGTTTAAAAAAAACTTTTAAGTTGCAAATTTAAAAATGATATTCAGGTTTTTTATTTTCAAACAATTTTCAACATTTGAGTTTTCGTTTAATGAACTTTATTAAGCCTATTAGGTAGCCGGAGAAAAAGGACCCAACGAAAAAGGACCCGACGAAAAAGGACCGGCAAAAAGGACCCAACGAAAAAGGACCCTACCAAAAAGGACCACCTTTTCTGAAAAATAAAAGTGGTCCTTTTTCTCCGTCCAAGCGGTCCTTTTTCTCCTTATCAACTAAAATCAACTAAAATTGTAGGCACCTAGGCCTACTTCTACAGCTCCTGCGATTGCCACGCAATTAATTTTCAACAGTTACATGCTGAATATCCATCGGTCCAGTGTTGGATTGGACATCACTTGTGCCAGCATCTCAACAAAATCAGAGATTCTACCCGTTAATAGCTCGCAAACTTGATATTTTGGATTTCAGATGACCAAAGAGCAAAGAGGCAGTCGCCAGTAAATGTATGAAAATCATGATGAAAATGTAGTGTAGCGTCTGTATCGCTCTCACGTCAGGTCTTCAGCATTGCCTGTACGCCCTAAATGTTCTGAAACTGTTCGCAGAAAAATAAAAAAATTGGATTGGACCATGGTATAAGAGGATTCCTTCCTCTTATCATTATTCTCTTCTATATATTATTCTCAACTTATTACATGATTGGACCATGATCTTATGATTGCTTCATGCCAAGTGATTGCCTGATTTGGACCACCACCGTTATTGGCGATCAGGCAACGATGAATCGGTTGGTATACAACGACGCGAGACGCATACCTATGAACAATATGTAAAAGATAGGGAGAAAAAGGACCGCTTGAACGGAGAAAAAGGACCACTTTTATTTTTCAGAAAAGGTGGTCCTTTTTGGTAGGGTCCTTTTTCGTTGGGTCCTTTTTGCCGGTCCTTTTTCGTCGGGTCCTTTTTCGTTGGGTCCTTTTTCTCGGCCAATCCATCATCCCTTTAAAAGGCAGACGAAATAGGACTTTTTCAACGGAGAAATAGGACTAATGCCAAGGAGAAATAGAACTGACCTAAATGTTTTAAAATCTCAGTTCTATTTCTCGAGTCCTATTTCGTTTCAGTCCTATTTCACCGCTAATCCTGAAGACTGACAGAGGTATCGCCGGTGTTGATATAATCGTGGCCAGGAGGGAGATTTAGGTTCCGCTAAAAGTTTTATCAAGGTGATCTCATCTTGAGTGAAATCTAATTAGTTGTGGTCTTGAATTCTCCCCGTGGTTGTTGATATTTTGGTCAGCTTAACCGTAATCGTTATTTCTTCTTTTTTGAGTTCTGGAGGCATAAGTTTGCCATTCCAAGGCTTTTGCTAACGATTCCCGGACTTTTGTTGTGATCTATAACAAATCTTTCTTAAGTATGTCTCTTTCTTTCACCAGGTCTACCCTTGTCTCATAAGCGCTTTCTGTCAGAGATACCAGGCTTGCACATTGCCATACTGTTCTCCATCGGTTGACGATCTTCGCCGGCTGTTGCTGATTGAATATCCTTATCTCGTCGTAGGTCGTTGAGGATGACTACAATCAATAACTCTCGTGTCTTTCTAAGCTCGACCTTTATTCACTCTGTTAAGGTGGAATTATCTTTGGCATGTTTTATTTGGTTTTATTTATTATTTCCCTAATCTATTTTCCTAATCTATTCTGGATTTACTTATTATTTCCATATTCCCCTATGTAAGTTTTTTTTTCATTTTATCCATCCCATCCTCCATAAATACCCCTTCAAACCTGGAACAAGC
This sequence comes from Daphnia sinensis, assembly GCA_013167095.2. Classification (NCBI taxonomy): domain Eukaryota; kingdom Metazoa; phylum Arthropoda; class Branchiopoda; order Diplostraca; family Daphniidae; genus Daphnia; species Daphnia sinensis. Next base: position 5,565,189 of record CM023197.1, read on the forward strand.
GCCTGTACATGATAACCCCGGGTAGTCAAAAAAAGACCAAAAAAAAATAAATCTTAATACTTTTTGCATTTTCCATTAAAAAAGCAGTGAAAAAGGTAAAGATGGGGCATACAATAAAAAGTAAGTTGTAGAAAAAAAATTATTTGCTCAGAAGGGATAGGAGATACAAGGGAAAACCGGAAGTGTCCAACATTGGTACGGTCTACGACTACAAACCCTCTTAGCCGTGTGCAGATAGTTTTTCATTGGTCGTGGTTGCACTCATAGTTTTTCAAGTGCAAATTATCACTTAACTCGATTTTACTACAAGGAATGTTTTCTCTTGTTCTCTCTGTTTTCTCTGGTTTCTCGACAAATTCTCAATGAAAGCACCATCATGCGAGAATTGTGTTCTCAGCTCTTTGGAATCGTTCATATATTCCCATGAAGCCAGATAAAGCGTGCATCGACCAGCTCGAGAAACTGTGTACAAAGTGGAGCACACTGAAGAAAATTCCATTGATCGAAGTTGATAAAACTCCTGAAAAAAAAGGAGAAACGAGCTCGGAGGCAGATGACAACCCAAATGGTAGAGTCAAAAAGAGGTCAAATTGAAACAATAACGCAAGAACAAGATATTGAAGTCAGTGACAGTTCTTCCAGCAACGACGACGGCGTGCTAAAAGAAAAGAGTTCACGCTTCCTAGACTAAGAAAAAGGCGCTCGACGATTCCTTTTTTTGTGCCTACCAAAACACTTAAATCAATCAGTCAGGTATCAGTTAGTCGAGGTTTGAGTGTAAAAAATCAAACAGTCGTGGTGGAAAACCATACCCTAGTTTTCTTTCTATTCTTCTCTTCCTCTACCTTTCTGTAAATTTTCCCACTTTTAATTTTGCTACTTGTTCGCGGGTTGCGAAGAAAGAGAAGGTATAGCAAAAAAGGGTACGATAGGCACCCTGCTATCCCTTCCGTCAAAAAGAAATAAAAACATATAGCCCCGTTTGCCTGCTAAAGAAACTTCCACGCATGACTGTATAAAGAGAAGTTATTAACCAGTATCTTCACATTGAAAATAACAACTGAAAAAAATTGCAAATTATTGTCGAATTATATCGGCCAACAACTCCGCTGGAGGTAGTTTTTATTCGCAATTGTTATCTGATTCAAATTTATCATTTATTTTGTTTTACAGGGTAAATTTACTGCACCGGGGACCCATTTGAGGCACCCACCCCGATGGATGACTACACTAACATGGAGTCATCCATCAGTATGGGTACCTACACGGGAATGGATGCCTCAAGAGAAATGGACCATACCATGGCTTCGTCGGACTCATCCCCCCAATCAGATAGCGGCGGAACGGTACATGTTGAGAACATGGATGCCTCAACTGTTGGATCCGTCGCTGTCGTTGATTGATATTGACTCCACCCCTGGATGGCAACCGACGTAGCCAACAGAAATGTCGCGGACAATAGATTTAGTTCGACTTTTGATGTTAGCTTATGAATTGATGTATTGTGTACAAATAAATGGTTTTACTCAAATGAATGTGATTTTCGTTTAATGAAATTAATTGTTTGAGAATGGAATGTTGCTTAGGCCTTGTAGCAGACGATTTTCTGACAGCAAACGAAATTCTTCAGCTAAAATAGACGAGCCGCTTACAAACAACAATTATATAAAAATAAACTAGACAGAACTGGGGCTAGAAAAAAAATTGGGAAATGAAAAAATGAATAGGATGCCCACTGCTAGGAAAAAAAGACGGAAAATCTCAATTAATAGTTATGAAAACTTTCTTTTGACGTGAAGAAGATGGTTTCTCTATAAGACGCTGCAGCGGCAGCAGACAACTTGGACACAAATGAGATTTTAACATTTGTGGAGAATCGCAAGGGATCGTTGCAGAGTGACGTATTCTCACTAATAACAACGCTCATCAGTAAAAATTAAATTTTGTCTGTTCACAAATAAATGTTTTCAGAAATACAATGTTCCAAAAATTTTCATTGATAAAAATATTTATTAGTAAAGCTATATTATTTTTACAAGTAAAAATGTTCATTGTTAATTAATGCCATAAATAACAAAATAAGAATTTTCTCATTAGTAACATGATTCACAGATAAATATATCCACTAGAACTTTTTTCCCATTGCGACTATGTTTCAGATGTAATTTGTTTTACAAGTAAAACGAAATAACATCATTTAGACTTCAAATTTTCATAGGTTACATTATTTATCAATAAATATATCCACTAGAACTTTTGCCCATTACAACTATTATTCAGAAGTTATTTGCTGTAGAAGTAATTTGTTTCATTAGTATATGAAAATTAATTAATTTTTACATATATTCATAAGTAACATATTATCACAAGTAACTTGTTCAGTAATAATAATTTTCATGAATAAATAACTTTATCTACTAGAATACTTGCCCATTGCAACTATTATTCAGGCGTAATTTGCTTTAGAAGTAATTTGTTTCAGTAGTAACTCAAAATGAACTTTTCAAAATATATATTCATAAGTAACATTTATGACAAGTATACCGGTTCAATAATAATTTGTTTCACTAGTAATAAAAATTAATCATTAAAATTTATGTTCATAAGTAACATTTAACACATGTAACTCGTTTCTTTAATAACAGTGTAACCCTCTACTTATTAGATCGAAAGTAATATCGATATTTTCCCTCGTGGAGGCTCAAAGCGGACATAAGATATTTGTGGTATATTCATGATAATCTTCTATCGGTGTTAATTGTTAAACAACAAGGAAAATTTTTATTAGTTTTAATGATCTAATTGATCTCATAAAAACAAAGAAAAATTTTCTTTGTTCCCTACGAAGCCAGATTATTACGACTTTACCCTAAATTTTTCAATTCGGCATCGAGATTCGAACTCCGGTCTCCGGCGCCGCAATCGGAAGCTCTACATATATGCCTTCGACATCTATATGAATTTATACAAGCTGCTAGCTAAATTTTTTTAATAAGGGATGTTTCAAAGCCCTAGCTCAATATTTCTAAACTGTCGGTTAAAAAACACACCGCCCGAGGGTTTCAGAAATGACCTAACCTCTCACTAACCCCGAAGGAAAAAAAGCTAAGTCTAGACTTCCCTGCCCTGCCCTGTCGTGTCTTTACGACCTTACCCCGTCTAACCTACCTAAAAAAAAACAACAAAAACCCCGATACCCTGCCAACAGGTGGCTTCCAGCGAATAAATCGCTGTTCAGATTTTTGTGCAGGATACTGTACTACATCAACTTTCAGGCGTTGACACCCTGCTTGCTACAGTCAAACTTTGGGCCAATCCAGAAGTTCAGATCAGAGTTGCCACCGTGCCGGGATTTGTCTCGAAAGCCGGGTTTTTAGGGGGTCTCCGGGATTTTTGTTGGGATATGAACAAAGCGGGATTTTTCCTGGATATTTAGCAAATAACTTTGAAATTTTAAAATTCTCTGTAATTATAAAGAAAATATATACAAACACAACATTTTTTTTTAATTTAGCAATTTTTCGGTTCTTAAAAGCATTGCTAGATGGAAGAAAATGGAACAACAAACAGCTGTGCATGCTTCAATATGTCCCCGCAGTAACGGAATGTACCTAAGATAAAAGACGCGGAGTATTTCTTCTGTCAATTCAAATGCAAGTCGAGGTCACGTGAAACAAATAGATTGGAAAACAGTGAACCCATTGTGTTCCCCAATCAAACAATCCTTTTGAACTACACAAGCGGATAGTGCTGATTTCGTGTCCCATTCAACTTTTCTACCCATCTCAAAAAAGATTAGAAGGGTCAACGACGATCCTCGAAACCATATTTGTCGACAACCCCTACAGCTTTTGCTGCTATATGGTTGATGTGGGCCCACTTCTTGAAGACTTACTGGACAAATTAGCTGCAGCTAACACAGGTGATAGGTAAGCGAAGGGTCAGAATCCTTTCACTCTTCTAATTTATATTCTTTTATATACCTCAAAACAATTTAAAACAAGCGTGTGGGTGTCGGCCAATACAAGGATGATGGCTGGCGGCACTGTGGCCTAATCTTGAAAGTGGAAGGAAGTGAAGCCGAAGTGCTATTTGTAGACAGTGACAATAAACAGCTTACTTTCACTAGGCATCGAGCATACTCAGTAAAATTGCCGTCCCTGGCTGATCATTGTTTTCTGGTCGACATTCAAAAATCCTCCATTCTTGGACATCCGAAGATAAGGCGATGTTTTGAACAAATTGGTATGGCCAAACGTACCTTGGTCACGTACTCCAACCGATGTGAAAATAGCTACATTCTAAGTTCATGTTACGCTAGAGCACACTGGTGCGTGTTTTGTCGAAATCGATGACCTTTTCACTCCGGCTCGCAAAACTCTTCCCGTGCCATATATTTCCAGCTATCCAGCCCTGCCAACTTCATCTGAATCGACGAAGTGAAGTTGAAGTGAGCTTGGCTTTGTTTCAGAATGTTAAAAGGTTCTTCCTCTGGTGTGTTAATCTTCCACCGTATCAGATATTTTATCTCTGTTTTAGAATTCTGTACATAGCTGATGAGACTTACTTATGTGAATCCTAGAGATAATCGGACGAGATAGGATTGAGAGCAACTTGCAATTTATCTTTGCCATGGTTCTTCATTGATATGTACTTTTTTTTCTAAACATACGTGGCAGTGCATGTTGAATGAATAAGAATAAATGAAGTGGAACAATGTCACAATGCTTGATTCTCAAATGTATTACTCTCTTGATTGAACGCATGTTTTCCTAATGGGCCAATTATTGGACAAAGGTTGTCTAAATTTAAACATTAGTGTTGGTTACCGAATTCCAACAAAATATTGGCAACATCTACATCATTTGAGAGAAGAGGTCGGTGAGTGTCGAATGCTGAGCGGCACACTGGACACGTTCTAATCCTCGACGCTTCAATGACTTCAATGCACTCCAAAAAAAATATGACTACAGTTTAATACGGTGTTTGGCATCCTTAACCAACACACTGAGCATTTACCATCATGGTTAACTTCTGGGAATTGTGGAAGGATATTTCCCTGATGTTGCCGAACATCCGCTACGGGCAACTCTTCGTAATTTTTTTCTATTTGTTGAGCAGCCCCTATTTCCCTTTCCTGTCGCAGTTGAACTAATCTTGACAATACATTTGCTCTTCTATGCAAGAAATTCGCGTTTTGAGCTTCGAAAAATCTTTCCATGCTCACGGCGTTGTCTTCGTCCCCGAGTCTTCTGATTCCAAATGTGGATCAGCTGGTTCAACCCGACGTACGTATCGACGCCCTCTTCCGATACCACCTCTTTCATTCAACAGAGCAACGGGATTACCGATTGGGCCTCCTTCAACTGCTGCACCTTGACGTGGCGCGGGTGTTCTACCTTGATGTCCACGGGGTCTCCCTCTTCTTCCACGTCCATTTTAAGCCGGAGGATTGATAATGGCCATTTGCTCATTCGCCTACTGTCTTGCAGGCGGGCTTGAAGTGGAACGCTGCTTCCATTAAGAACTCCCGGATGGTTATCCGTCCACTCTGTAGATCAATCTGCAGAGCACTGATCTCCCTGTCTCACGTAACGTATTGATGACGTCTTCTATCTCTAACAGTGGTGCCATCCCGTAAGGCTAGGTACCTGTACTCCGTCTCCTGACCAAATTCTTGAAGGCGATCTAAAAGACGGAAACGTTACTTCTTTTTGAAACATGGAGAAAGTTAATTGAAATTTACCTAAAAAATGCCAGAGGTTGGGGTGTGGATTCCCTATATGATCATTGAATGATCAGTGGTTTGCTTCCATCTGGTTACTTGTTCTGTTGTTGTCCATGTTGACGCAGAATCTCTCTGGTCCAGTGCGTTCCATCCAAAACGATCGTATATACTCGACAAATAAGTTTACGCGTACTCTGAATTCTGCGTCAATAGCGCCACCGATTTCGTTAGCGTAGCTCCGTAGTTCCTATATAACATAAAATTATTAATCGTTTAGTTTGAAATTGAAGGGATATAAGCTACCACCTCGTAGCCATTCCAAGCATCATTAGGGGGGAGAAGAGCAAACGCAATCGCGAGTTTCACCAGGCATTTGATCTGGTCGTTCGTCCTGTATGCTTGTCCTAACCCCAGATAGCAGGCATACCTATATTTGGACATGAAAAAAATGTGAAAGCGCTTTTAAAACTAGCAGCAAGCGGAACTTCGATCTATAAAATAGTCAATTTCATTGCATCTTTTTTAAAACTCGAATTCAGGTAAATGCCCATAATGTAGTGATCTTTGCATCGTGATGAAGCAATAAGATATAACTATATCTTAGACTCTGCCGTATACGTTGCTCTGCCTCGTTGGATTTGTTCGTTCAAATTCACTGGCCTAGATGAAACGCGATACAGGGACAGGTAAGCATTTTCTAATCCACGACTTTGATGGGCGTTCTTGTTTAAAAATTCTAATTTTCATGATGTATTATTGTGATTAGATCTAATAGATGAGATGCGATGAAATGATAAAAGGAGTTCAATGTTATGTATTCATTGGGCGGCATATCGTACAAACGGGGGATATTTAAACCCCGGCCAAAATCAAACAAACAAATAAAAAAAAACGTCAATGCCTTGTTGTTCTTGGAATAGAAGTTACTTTTTTTTCTTTTTTGTGGGGCACTGCTTCGGTATGTGGCCTTTCTGTAAACACTAAAAAAATGAAGAATTAATATAGCTATGAAAAAAAAAATTGTATTAAAAATAGTTACGTAGAAGCATTTTCCGTTTAATGCGTTTTTGCGCAGGCTTTTCTTCCACTTGTATTTCCTGGTGGAAGATCCACCAGGAAGTGGAGTAGTGGACGCCGGGTGTGCTTCTGGAAGAGTGGATGTTGGAGTCATTTGTGAAGTGGTTGGCAGACGCACCGTTGGAGTAGACATTGTTCGAGGCACCGGTGGTCCAGCCATTGTTCCAGGGGCGTAGTAGGCAGTTTATTTTCTTGTAGGGTTCTAATTCTAGAAGAAGTTGGGCACTCATCTGTCTGTAAAATGAATGCATAAAAATTTTCAAAATTTTCAATCGATTCAAAATAAAAAAAAATACTTACTTTATCGGTTTGCTGGACCAATGGTGGAGGCTCAGCCAGCACAGCCACTGCACGAAAGCCTGTATCCCCGGCCAGCTTAGCTTCCCTGGCCGGCTCTTGCTCCCCGGATGGCTCTGGCCCCCCGGCTGGCTCAGGCTCCCCGGCTTGCTCTGGATCCCCGGCCGGCTCAGCTTCGCAGGCCATACTAGTCTCCCCGGCAGTCTGGTCTGCCAGTAAAGCTTCGCAATATAGCGAAGCTTGGCCGTCAAACACATCATTACCAACCGGTTCGACATCCATGGCCGGCTCCACATCCCCGGTAGGGTAAGCATCACTAACCGGCCCAGCCTCAATGCTTGCCTGTAGCCGACGCTGTTCCCGTTTAACAGTAAAGTAGTTATAATGAAAAAAATAAATAATAAATAAGTTATGTTTACCTTAAATAATTGTTAATTAAACATCTACAGTTTGCACAATTGGAAGACTTGGTCCATTCCGGTACCTCGTATCCTACGTAGTGTAGAAGATACTGGACCTACCGGATTCTAATTAAAAGTAATGGCAAAAACTTACCTCCTCCCTAATACTGCATACACTTCAAACTCTGCAAATCCATCTTCTTGGAAAACTCAATTTTGAACGTAGCGTTGCATCTTCGAGTCGAACTGTTGTTTGGAATGAACAGTAGCTGCTGTTTGAATACAAAAGATAGTCCCAGGGGGGATTAGGGGAATTTTCAAAAGAAAAAATGGCCTCCCAGTCCCGATTCCCAACCATTGAACTGTAATAAAAAAATAAAAATAAAAAATAAACGCTTTCTGAAATAAATTAAATTATTATTACTAATTCAAATACAAATTTTTAATTCTATTAAAATTAGAATTTTATTTGTAATTATTAATTCTAATACTAATTATATAGTTTGAAATTTCGCAACAGGTGGACCGTTGGCCCGACGCATCACTAGCCGCTTGTCAGTACAGCGTCATGGTTGGATGACATATTTGCTGCTAAGTTTTTATTTCCTAATAGTTTAATTTTATTGTTACTTTTTAATGTTTATTATTTGTTTATTTTTTAGGAAATTTTAAAGTGGAACTTAGCTTTATTCAAGCTACTACATTGAAGATCCAATTATAACACAACAACTTTATATGCCATCGTGGAATCTTTATCGTCATCCTGGGACAGCAAGCTAAGTTTATATTACTGTTATTTTTAATGTTTTTTGATTTTTTTGTTGGTTTCTATTTTGGTCTGTTTGGGAAAGTTGTATGTGACACAGGAAGCATGCCATTGTTCATTAGGGCAAGTTGGGTGGGATCCTGTGTGACATACTGGAGGAGTGCCTTTGTTTAATAGGGCAAGTTGGGAGCGATCCACAGAACTTTCATGTTGTGTATTTGTTTAAAGCAGCTTTGTTTCTTCTTTACTTGTGATATCTAATGTTTTTCATTTATGTGCTAGGTGCAAGCAGACGAAAAACTCATGAAGGTGGCTGGAAAGGTAATGCAAATTGTGACGAAATGCCACAAGCTGCCTCATCGATTTTGGTATTCAATCCTGTGGGCTTAGCTGGCCCGGCAGTCCAATCTATCAAGTTGCTCGGCTACAACGCAGTGGTAGTATTGCTGCACGAACTTCCTATTTTTTGCATTTTCAAATATCAGTGTTACCTTTAACAGAGCTGTGCCGATATATCAGTATCTTTCGTAACTCTCCTTCTGTTTGGTTGAACTAAAAATATGAAAACCAGCCACGTCCTCCAGCCTATTGGGCTAGCCCATCTCGAAGCGATTTTTGTCTGGTAGTATTTCAATGGGTCTACCACCGCCACCCCAGGTACACGTCTTTTTTTCCCTTTTCAATGCAAACACATCATAATTGTTTGTTATCTTTGTGCTCTTTGCAGTAATACCCACCGGCTACATGCCGATGGGCCTTCCTAATTCAGCCAACACAAATCCAATGACGATCGCTACGTCATGGCAAGACATACATGCATAGATTAATCCATCGGTATAGGACTTTATTTTGTTTACGCTGATTGCCTTTTCAGAAAGTGATTTAAAACTGAAACATTTAAACGTTTTGCAGGTCGAAAGGATGGAATAGGGGAGAGCGGACCCAAACTGGACAAAAATCGTTTTTTCGCGTTTATCTCCTGAAATAATTGAAGTTTAGGTGGGACAATTGTATAAGGTTGTTAAGCGTAAATAAATTTATATCGACTAATTTTTTCATTGCAATGCATTAAGTAGTTAAGTAGTAAACGAATTTCTAAAAACTTGAAAAAATTGACGGAAAAAAAATTGGGGGGGGGGGTGGAATTGGACAGGCGGTAAAGCCAGATTTGGTCTGTAAAACAAAGAATATTCCAAAAAACAAACTTAAAAAAATAGTATAGTCTTCCTTACTCATGAAACTATTTATGTATACGTGAAAAAAAATTAAAAATAAACTCTGTAATATAGAAATCCTCTAGTGATTGACTGGGGGGGGGATGGGGGTTGAAATGGACAATGAAAATTTGAGCCGGTTTTAATATTTTATCGATAACTACACGAAGAATTCAAATAAATGATTCAAACTTCAGCCCCACATGCGGGATGGAATTCCACATCCTATAGTATTTTTTTTAAATCCATTTTATTAATGAACTTAATAGTTATTGCGGTTGTCCAATCAGGTACGCATCCAGTTTGGTTCCGCTCTCTCCTACGTTTAACTGCCAACAACCAATATTTTCATCGAATGTTTCTCCAGAAAGGCACAAATTAGTGTATTTTAGTAGCCATTCACCGCCATCTTAGAGAACTAAAAATAGATAAACAACCACTGCCTTGCATTGATGGCATCGAAGTAGATCTCCCTGGCCTTGATGAAGCTGTCCAAGATTTATAGTCCAAGAGCCCATGACAAAAGTTGTTTTTTTTCTTCCTAGGAAGGTTTGGACAGCTTTTTGGAATCGTGGAGTGGCGGTAGGGTTCAGGCCCCTGGCCTCAATTTGCAGCAAGAGATAGGGAGCTCAATTCGCTATACTAGCGCAACTTGCTTTACGCATTCAGTTGTCGGCGATCTGATGTTTCATTTTCATTTAAATTTCGTGGTAATGTTAATCGTTTGGATGTTTTTTTTTTATTGTAGTAATTCTGAAATGCAAAGGGAACTAAGGGAATTGAGGAAAGAAATCTTGAAAAAGAAACGGAGAGAAAGGGAAGGTTTTAAGCATGGGATGAGAATTGGTAAAAAAATGGAAGCCAACGTTAGGATTTTAAAAAAAAATTTGATGAAAAACACTTCTTTGCACAAAGAAAGCAGCACGTCTGGTGATTTTAAAGACGATAGGGACATTATATTCCCCGTTACAGTTCCTGATATATGCAACCTCACAGGTAATAAAATGTTAATATCTATAGCCAAGCAAACCAATGTCGTATATGTTTGTTTATTTCAGACTTCGATGAATCTCTCCTTCATAACACAGTTGCTGATGTGCAGCAAGAAATCTTCTGCACAATGGACAAGATGAAGAAAAACAACAAAGAAAAATTGGAAGTGAAGAAAAGTTAAAGTCAATGGCTATGTAATGTCAAAATGGTTGAGTAAGCTTGGCACACTAAGCGTGCCCTTATCCATAATCATATCCTCAGCTCGTTATCATTTTGTGGGGGTTATTGCCCAGACTGTGAGAAATTTGTTGAGAAAGTTATCAAGTAATAAAGCTGCAGAAGAGACTTGTGCAGCAATTGTGATTTGATCACTCACCGTAGAATGGTGTTCCACACTTGTTTTATTTCTGATGGAATCACTAGATGTTTCTTGTTACCTCATCAATTTCTCAAAGACAATAGAGACATGAACAAAATTGGATGCAAAAATGTTGCCGTGATAACCACCGAAGGTTAGTAAGAATTCAGAGCTCGGGAATTGGTAATTTTATAAAGTTTATTTGTTTAGGACGATTTGATCTCACATCGTCTGCCTTCGGATGTAAAGGTTGTACCCTTATCTTGGAGGCGAGAGCCGAAGATTATATCGCATCGGGGTTTTGGCCTGGATCGCCAGAAGACGACAGCTACTTTTTATTCTGCCGAGATTTCCTTCGACAGTGGTTTCATCTATAACACAACTCACCTAGTATTTCCAGGGCAGCCTACATAGGAGCTGATTTAGAGGCTTCAGACGAGCATTGTCGGGTATCGATCATTAACGAAACCTACTTTGTTTCGGCGTCCGCTGAGTATGAGTATCACTGCTTCCGGAGCGAAACGGATATCCAGCAAGTGGATTACATGGCGTGTAAGGCATGTGTAGACCTACCACTCGCCTCCCACTGCGATGATAAAATGAAATGTTACCGCTATGCTACTGCAGGAGAGTGAGTTATGTCTACTAATCAATGGATCAAAATTTACTAATTTACTGACTAATTTTCATTTGATAATTCTTTGAAGCCATGGTGGGAAGCCCCTATTCGAAGGAGTTGCATTTGCTACAAATGAGAAGGTGGCAGCATTCACAGTTGAAATAAATCAGCATATCCCGCAGATATAGCGTTAAAAAAGATTTTGGTTTCAAAATAATTTTATTTCATTTTTAAGGTGAAATGTCGTTATACCATTAATATCGCCGATTCGTACTACTCAGTATTTATGTCATCATCAATAATAAATGAAGAAAAACGAAATTAATTTTTAAAAACACTTCTTTTTACTATTTTTATTCACCTGATTTAACGGATGCAACGGTAAAACAAACTTCAAGAATTACTGATAATGTGACGTTTTTTTCAATTCTCGCGCGCTCAATGGAAGCCCTATCGAACCATGAGGTAGCCGAACTTAAATATGTCAAATGCCGTATTAGAACGTATAATTGGCCTATGAAGTTACAGTGAGCAGAACTATAACAAAACACATAATTGTGTACGAATAAGTATTTTATAGCTTGATTGTATAGCTTGATTCACAAGAGATAAAGGAAAAAAGACATACGCTAAAGGCGCAAAGTGTTTTTATTTATTTAAAGAAACTTAACGATACTTATGTATTAAAACTTAAGATAAAAACATATACGTCACGAAAGGCAACATCTGAATATGTATTTGCTTTTAACATAGTGATAATTCTTAATGGATTATTCATGATGAGCGCTAAAAATTAATCAGAGTATTGCAAAATTTTTATTAAAAAAACAATTGGCTTTGAACAAAGTTTGTCACCATTATTACAACCAGCATATTGAAATCTATCGAAATCCAAAAATTTGATATGAAAATGTTCATAAACACCGAAATCCCACGAGAATTGAAAGTTTCGAATTCAATTTCTATCGGACAACGATATTGTTAACATACGTATATTGTTAATATTGTTCGTGTAATATTGATTGGTTTTTTAAAATATGGAACGCCGTTACTACCACTTTTTTTATAATGGAAACAAAAGTTTTCTTAAAAGGTTGCCATATTTTTTTTATAATGCTATTTTTTTTATAATGATACGTAGTCTGCGGTTTGGTGTTTCTTGCACGTTGGTTCGGTATAACGTCACCTTACTTTTAAGCTGCAAAACTACCGTTGCATAATTGTTTCATTAACTCTAATTTATGTTCCAACACATAAATATTGTTCAGCCAAAATCACGAGTGCATTAAATGTGGAATTTGTAGGGGAGTTACCCAGATTAAGAAATCCATTCGGACATGGTTATCATGCAAGATCAACTTACGTGTTGTTCGTCAAAAACGCGATGAGTATTTGCAACAGAGAATCAATCTTATATCAGTAAAATCAATCAGTGCAGGATTGTGTCATGGAACAAGAGTGGAAAGTATCTAAACCTGCAAAGTCTGCTGAAAATGAACAACAAGCTAATGTGATAGTTCGTGTGTGAGTTTTGAATGTTCATCAAATGGAAATTCAATTGTCTTCTCTCTGTGCATCACTCAATTCCGGGATGTCAATCTCTGGTATATACAACTTGGTTTTCCCTTAGGACGTCTTCCACGACAAAATCTATGGGCATTTCTATGTTCTGAACGAAGTAAAAAGTAAATTGAGCCTATGTGAAAGGCTTGAAATCTAATATTAAAAAATACCTGTTTGAGTTCCGTAAATTCTCTTCCCTGCTGCTGTAAGTTAAAGAGACTTTTGATAAATTGCTTATTGAGGGAAGTCCCTTTTGCTGTTTGCATTGAATGACAATTCCAAGCCACCCTCATCTCGTTTAAAATGACCTGAAGCAGAGGAATAAAGACGACATGGAGACAATAAATGTCTGTCTCATCGCCTACGTCCAACAAACCAGAAATCTGAAGTTCCCTGTATCAGTGATAAAATATGATATAGCTGTAGTAATATAAATTATGAAGCCATATTACTGGAAGAGTAACTTAACAGGATAAGTGGCATCCATCAACCCACATCCTTTCTATACGAGTGTTTCTGGTAGATTTCCCCGTCAAAAAGCTGTCTCTACTTGGTCCTCTAACTTCGATCGTGAATCGCCTCCATCTATATTCTCTCCTCCATGGTCGGTTCTAATTGTGGTCAATAAAGTGTAATAATTTTGCTTAAATATAAAGCCACTAACTAAAAAATATTACCTTAAGTAATGTTATGGATTGTTATGGGGGCCGAGCGGATCTATGCACCCACAACAACACAAGCAAAGATAATTCAGTACTTACAAGTTGTATTGAAGAAATCAATCAGGGAAACACAATTCGAAAAAGAAAGGGGAATTTCTCGCGAGGGGTAGCCAGTGGAAAAAAACAGAGCTCCCTCTTTTACCGGGTAGGGTCTCTTGCACCGACAGACTGTCGGTGCTCGAAGAGGTAAATGGCTATTGCACCGACAGCCTGTCGGTGCTCGTATGCGTATATGGCTATTGCACCGACAGCTTGTCGGTGGAATGTGTAAATAGCTATTGCACCCATATTGCACCGATACATCTTGTAACTGTCAGTGCTCGTTCACTATTATGTAATAAACTGTGTAAATTCATGTTTTTAAAATACACTACCTTTTAAATTTAACTACGTTTTTAACATTTAATTTCTAAATATAGAATGGAACTATATATTTTCTTATGGAACTATATGTTTTCTTTTCCTCGTCAGCTGTTGACCAAGTATTAATCTTAAAATGCATCCCCATATCACATTTTTCCCGCGTTATGAATGAATTCCCGCCGAATTTTTTTTTGTGGAAAACAAAATTGGCACTTCCTTCCAGCTATCATTGTTCTCATTGCTGTTTTTTTTTATTTTCGTCAGTTTATTGACATTTATCGTACGTTACAATCGACATTTACTCAGTCTTTTCTTTGTTTGTTTTTTTTTTGGTTTTCTTTCGAGTGATTTGTGACCATGTCTATTTTAGACAATATTGCGTTAGACAAGGAATTTGCTACCTTTGAGGATATCGAGAAAACAATAAAGGAATTAGAAACAGTGTTTTGCTATCCTCTGCAGTTTGGTGACGCAAAAACGATTGTTGCATACAACAAATCGGTAAATAATCTAATTTTTGCAATAAAGGGAAACGCTATCCATTATTTTTTTTCAGCTAATAAAACCATTGGATGAGAAGTGGCGGTACAAACATGTAGATGTCCAATGCTCACATTTTGGCAAGCACAAGTCAAGATCAGCTGGGATTAGGCCGAATCAAAGCGTTTACGCAGTTGGGTGCCCTTTCCACTTCAGGGTAGTTTTCTTTCCCTTGCTTTCCAAGTTTAAAGTTGCTTCTTGCAATTTGGAGCATAAAAACCATCCTATTTCAAAGGATCATATCGACCTATACCGTAGAAAACAGCAAGAATATAATTATTTTGTAATATAGAAATCCTCTAGTGATTGACTGGGGGGGGTTTGAAATGGACAATGAAAATTGAAAACTGATGGAATTCCACATCCAACAGTATTTTTTTACATCCATTTTATTAATGAACTTAATAGTTATTGCGGTTGTCCAATCTGGTACGCGTCCAGTTTGGGTCCGCTCTCCCCTACAATAAGCATAACCTTACTGGAAAGAGCAGTTTTGGCATGTCCCTCAAGGACTTTTTTAATTTCAGGTAAGTCATCTTTTTTAAGATCTCAAGCAGTTAGTACATCCTGAAGCTGCCTCTCAAGGTTGGTATTTTTTTGGGTTGCCTATGAAAGGTAATCTTTCTAGATATATTGATTGAAAATGTAAGACAATTACCGTCTTTAAACGTTTCATGAGCGTAACTACCATGTTGTTTTCTTTGCGTGCATTCTCATATAAAATTGCCTTTGTAAGATGGCCTCATCTTTTTCGTTAGGTTTCTCAGGACATAATTAAATTTGAAGAGAAGAAGCCTTCTTTTGCAAGCTTACTGAGCTTTACTGAGCGACGTAGTTTGACTGATATCTCTTTTGTCATTGAGAAATTGATGAGGTAACAAGAAACTTCTAGTGCGTCAGAAATAACACGAGTGTGGAACACCATTCTACGGTGAGTGATCAAATCACAATTGCTGCACTGTAATAGTCTCAAAGGTTTTGTAAGTAAACGCACCACGATGTTGCTGGATAAACTTCTGTGTATTTCTCAGTTAACTGAGACAACCTCACTGTCCCTAGCCTCGTTCCTCACTACTCGCCCGATACACACCACCAGTCTCTCATCTCAGTATCGACTGCCACCTGGCGACAGCCCAGAACACTACACTGCACAAGTCTCTTCTGCAGCTTTAACACTGGATAACTTTCTCAACAAATTTCTCACAGTCTGAGCAATAACCCCCACAAAAGGATAACGAGCTGAGGACATGATTATGGATAAGGCCACGCTTAGTGTGCCAAGCTTGCTCAACCATTTAGACATTACGTAGCCATTGACTTTCACTTTTCTTCACTTCCAATTTTTCCTTGTGGTTTTTCTTTATCTTGTCCATTGTGCAGAAGATTTCTTACTGCACATCAGCAACTGTGTTATGAAGGAGAGATTCATCGAAGTCTGAAATAAACAAACATATACGACATTGGTTTGCTTGGCTATAGATATTAATACTTTATTACCTGTAAGCGGGCATATATCAGGAACTGTAACGGGGAATATAATGTCCCTATCGTCTATAAAATCATCAGACGTGCTGCTTTCTTTGTGCAAAGAAGTGTTTCCCATCAAATGTTTCTCTTGTAATCCTAACGCTGGCTTCAACTTTTTTACCAATCCTCATCCCATTCTTAAAACCTTCCCTTTCTCTCCGTTTCTTTTTCAAGATTTCTTTCCTCAATTCACTTAGTTCCCTTTCCATTTCAGAATTACTACAATAAAAACGAAACGTCCAAACGATTAACGTTACCACGAAATTTAAATGAAAATGAAACATCAGATCTCCGACAACTGAATGCGTAAGGCAAGTTGCGCTAGTATAGCGAATTGAGCTCCCTATCTCTTGCTGCAAATTGAGTAGGGCTCGGCCCCGCGTCAATCGGGGAGCTTTTTGGCCGATCGGTTGGGTCGTTTTGGTTTTCGGTGCGGTTCTTCTGGGTTTGGGGTGGCCCTTTCTCCTGCCCATGGGCATTTGGGTCGACTTCCGGGTAAAACCGGTGCAAGGGAGACAAGCCAATCGGTGCCAAAAACCCGGTTACTTACCCGGGGTACACGGCTTTTTGACCCGATTAACCGACTTTTGCCCCGAATCTTACCCAGAAATTTTATTTAAGTTCAAAATTCGGGAAATTCTTTGTTTTTCATGCCTTTTTAATTTGGCGCCATGAATCCGCCATTTTTTCAAGATGGCGCCGGGTCTTTTGGTTTCACCGGGTATTTTGAACCGAACCGAACCGCTTGAAAAGTACCTACCTGGGTCGTAACCGATCGGCCATTTTTCGGGTAGGTTGGTGCGGTTGTTTTGGGGTTCAGGTAATCGGGGCCGAGCCCTAAAATTGTGACCAGGGACCTGAACCCTACAGGCATTTTCGTCATGTTCTGCCTGACAGCCGTGACAGGGTTCAGGTCCCTGAACGAGATGGAGTTGCATACGCTAGCAGCCGAATCGCAACGCAGCCAGTTTTACTGCTCTATACCTGGAAAATCCATGGATTCCACGCAATTAAACTCCCCTTCTTAGGGCGGGGCAGCCCATTCCACGAGCGTCTTCCACGATTTACCGGGTCCCTCCATTTGTTGAAGATTTTGACAGTTCGTCTCCAAAAAAAATGGCAATTTACAGTATATTTATTCTATCCAAAAGTGGAGGGTTGATATACCAATATGATCACACATCAATCAAAATAGAAGTAGAAAAGACGTTCACTTTTCCCTTAGATATTCAGTTGGTTGAGCAAAACAAACGAATTGTTGTTGCCTTTGGCCAGAAAGACGGAATTAATGTCGGACATAACCTTTTAGCAATAAACGGAATTCAGCTGAATGGTACGTTACTTGATGACGGACGAGAAGTTTCACCTTTTTTGGCTGATCAATCCAATTTTCCCCTCAGTCTGAAATTTGGAAGGCCTAAACTTAGCACAAATGAAAAAATATTTTTAGGTACACAAAGTTAAATCTGTTTATGTAAATGTTTTGAGTTATGTCAGCTTCTCCTATAGCTAGTATGTTCTACCCATTGTTTGCGATTGCAAGCCAATTAAGCCCTGAAATTAAGTCATCTGGAATTGAAGTCCTTGAAGCTGATACATTTAAACTTCATTGCTTCCAAACATTAACAGGTATTCTCAATTGTAATTGTTGAAATTCTCTAATTGATAATTTTTTTTTACATTTCTTAAGGTATTAAGTTTTTGATTGTTGCAGAACCTAAACAATTAAATGTAGAACATCTCCTTCGGAGGGTCTATGAGCTCTATGCTGATTTTGCTTTAAAAAACCCATTCTATTCCCTTGAAATGCCAATAAGATGTGAACAGTTTGAATCAAATTTGCAGCTTTTGCTAGAACAAGAAAAAAGTGGTATCAATAATGTTTAATGTTCTTGGATTTAACTTTGTGTGCGAAATATATAACTTCACAGCGAAATTACAATGTTACACAATATGTCGGCTTTTTTCCTTCATTTAAAGGGAAACGTGCAAAAAAGCGGGGAAAAAATTGAATGGTTTAAAAGTAAATTTAGAATTGTATTTTTAAATAAAATTCTCGGAAAATCCATAGTGAAGGGTGGAAACCAGAAAATTGTCTGTTAGTAGCTTTTGAAAACCACCTTCTATTTACAAATGACAAATAAAAAAGACAAGACGACAAAAAGAGAACATAACGTATATCAAAGATGAATACCATATGGTTCAACAACCATACACGGAACATGTGTGTACAAAGCAGCCCATGTAATTATTCCCTGCCACTCAATAAAACAAGGCGAAGTAGCCAGGAATCCTAGCAATCTAAACAATAAAGCGAAGTAGTTTCTATAACTATGGCTGAGGTGCAGAATATCGATAACCTGCTCATCTCTTGGTATGTAGTAACACTTCAGGTTTGCAGGACGTTTGTTGTCGCACTTAGTTTTCCTTTCCTTCGTAGAGCTCTTCGCATTTTTCAAGTAATTTCACAATTGGTCCAATGTTGTAAGGAAAAAGATTCTTGGCAACTAATCGACGGATGGCTATCCGCAAACGAATGAAACAAGTCATGACATCTTCTAGTTGGCGATGGGTTAAAACAGAAAGAAAATCTTCCCAGTTCCTCCGAATGAACTTAAGAAGACGTAAGAGGTATAATAGAAAGCACGTTTCGTTGGAGACCAGTAAATCCAACAGCACGTCCGTATCATATGCTACAGTTTCCAAGAATTTCAACCATGTCTGCACAGGATTAAGCGTCCCTATTGGAAAACGAGAGTAGAACAATAAATGCAAGATTTAAAAAAATTCATATTAAGCAAAATAATAAAACTATTACCTTTCAAATCCGATAATCCTGTTTGAAGAGAGTTAGATGTGGCATTAAGTCCACGACAATTGCTATACAAGCCGTTGTTAATATCTAAACTGCATAACATTGTTTCGATAAGGGAATCGTCTTGGTCGTGGAACATTTTCACCATCCATTCGCTTAAGGTCGTTTCAGGATGAAAAGGCAGCCAGGTTTTGATTCTGACATCCACGATGCGAAATACTTGTTTGATACTGCGAAGGATTACAGTCATGTCGGCATGTAGGTCTTCCGAATCTTCGGAGCGCAGAGGGTCAGAATGACCTGACTCTGAATTCGATTCAGATTCAAGGCTTGAACTCTCAGATCTCGTTTCCTTCACAGTAACAGCAACGGCTTTAAGAACCAAAAGTACGAGCTTTTGCATCAACGATCGGCTAGATGTACAATTCTGTCCTGATTGGAAAGGGGCTCGATCCAGTAATCTCTCAGCTCGTACATGGCGTATAACCAAGTGCGCCAGATTGCAAGGCTCATCTGGCAAAAAATCCTGAAGTGCAAGTGTGGAGCCGTAGCAGAGAACTTCATTGAAGAGATTTATCATTTCTCGCCAGATAATAGGGTCTAATGAAGGCGTCATGATCGGCAATAGTGCTTCCATTCGCGAATAGAACGGTTTCGAGTCCAATACGGATACATTGGCTTTAACGGATATTGTCGACTGCCACAGCGAGAGAAAGGAAACCAAAGGAAAAATATCTTCGGAATGTAAACTGGTAGCAGACTGCGCAAGAGTTAAAGCTGCATGAAAATAGGTCACAATAACATTCCAGTGTTTGCCCAAAGCACGAATAACGCTGCCCTTTAAATCCTTTGATTCTGAATCCGGACAATCTAGGTCGGCTTGATCGGCTCCCTAAATAGGATGAGTTTTAAAAACATACACACCACCAAATAAATGTTTGTATTCTTTAAGGCATTATGTTACCGATGAATCTTCAGAAGCTTCTTCCATGTTCAGTAATCCATGACAAATGAACTTAACACTCATTGTTCGTTCTGGATATGGCACAAACAATTGCAAATTACTAACCAGTAAGCAAGAAAATGAATTTTTATTTATCTCTGTATTACCGTTGGACTCAAAGGAAGCATCGTCACTCTCGTCTTCAGTAGCACCTTCAGTAGGATGAGGTTCAACATCTGGTGCTTCAATGCAACTTTTTAAAATATCAAGTAAATTGGAGACTGTGTGAGGTAGAGGGCCGTGTGCCCCAGAAGTGTTGAGGGTGCTCAGCGAGGTGGCTAAAGGACTGATCTGAAACAAAATATAGAGATTGAATAACAGTCTAAAAGTTTTTGAAACTTCTCTTACTATATTATCAAGTAGACGATCCAAAAGGACTTTACATGCCCCTTCATCAGCTGCTTTTAGCCAAGCTGACAAGGATCTGGCAGCTGCAAAACTTATAAATTGGTTGGAAGAGCGCAGAAAACATTGAAGAAGACATGTGGGATCGGAAACACTGTTGAGGTGAAATAGGAGAACTCTCAATCTCTTGAGAGTTAGGCAAAATCTACCGCTTCTTGTGATAGCACTATTCTGTCTAGCAATTTCTTCACATAATAGTTGAATTATAGAGCAAAAGAGGAGTATTTCACTTTGGTTATCAGTTTCAGAGCACTTGTTTCCTGAGCAAATGACAATGTTTTGATAGTCATCAAAATTCCAGGGGCAAACACACCGGGTAACCAAACAGTCATTGAGGTTTTCAACACTAAGATTGAATCGCTTCCACTCATTTTGTTCATCTAACTGCTCATGAGTAGCATCATCACAGTTCATCTCACCAAGCACAGGTGGTCCAGGTCCAGGATTTGCATTATGTTCAGTCCGGTACTTTCTCCTTTTACGATCTGGTTCACTCATTTTTTCTCACTTTTGTCACCGGAAAGTCATGTGGCAGGAAATATTAAATAATAAAGCAAATTTGGTCATGAATCTTGTCTACAGTGATTCTACAACAACAAATTCAACTGCAGTGTTCCACTTAATCCACAGATAAAGACTTCAGAGTTCAGAAACACACAGCAGAAAGCTTTGAAGTGTCGGGAATGTCTTCTATCTTCTATCCAATTTATCTTTGGAAAGTTGCTAAGGGAATAAACACGAAAAGGTGTCCAATAACTTGTTACTTGCAAAAGAGACACTCACAAAGCTTTGCATTAAAGGCGTAACACTTCCGGACAACTAAAAGAGAAAAGAGGAGAGGGGTTGAGGGCGGAGTCAAAAATAAGCTCTATGGTAACGCGTCATCGTGAGAAACAGCGCCTTTCCTTTCTTGCGGGAATTCTAACAACTTTTTATCTGTAGGCTAGGCAAGCTGTTCAACCAAATAGCAAATGCCAGACAAGCTTATTTGTGGGGAAAGCAGGGTAGGCTAAGGCTACTAGTCAAGGGCGATGGAAGGTGGAAGCTGAGAGCCGAAGTCTTTTCTCGATCCCGATTTTTTGAAAAAATTTCAGCGGAAAACAAACAAATCCGAAAACTCTGCTAGATCTTATGTTAGTAAAATATGTGTTAAAGCTGCAGAGCTACAATGTGAAAAGATTTTTAAGATCTTCTCTAAGAACTCCGCTAGAAAACCGGTGTAGAAAAACTTTACATATTTTATTTTACATTTTCATACAAGGATGCTTTCGGAAAATGAGCCATCAGACTCTTATTTGTTTCGCAACAGATGGCAGTTGTGGCGCTTGCGAACTTAAGGTAAGAATTTTATTTTATTTTATTTATTCATTTGTTTATTAAAATTTTTTTTCTTTCAATGTTTTATACGATTTATTATTTTTGTTGCTGCACGACCAAAATTCGTTCCGTTTTATGGCTGAGATAAAGCTTACGTTGGGTTTTCCATTTTCAGTTTTCTTTGTTTCCACATCTCGGAGGAGGGAGCAGTCCGCGGTTGAAAAACTGATTCGAAGCTTGCATTTTTGGTCTTTTCTCACCAGATGGTTTCTTTGGCAGACTCGGTGTTATAACTTATAAGCTATAAGGCATAACATATTAGCATGAGTTTGCATTCCAACGGAGTGGCAGCTTCAGTAAGCAACTAGAGTAAACATTTCTTTTATGTACCATCTAATGAAAATTAATAGAAACAAACAACGTCATAATTTTCAATTCTTTTCATTAAGCAGTCAACTGGGATCTTAACTGCAATTTAATTCTACGAAAGGTGTAAAATTAGGAGTCAAAAATGGTATTTTGTTGGTTTGTGTATAATAGAGAGATGTGTAAATAGAAGTATAATAGATGTCACACAAAAAAATTTTAATAGCAAATGAAAAAACGATCTTTTAAAGCGACAAGGTAGCGTAATGATATTGTAGACGCAAATAATTTCACAGACGTATTGCGTTGAATTGTTTACGGTAACGGCAGGGCAGCCGAATGAAACACCTGAACTTCAAATTTTTCCCATATTGTTTTCGAAAAATTTACAGGAAATTTCGAGCAAAGTTTACAGTGTAGCAACAACGTAGCTAAGAACAACCCAAACTCCGATCGAGTTTGGCCGAAAACCAGATTACTGTGAGAGCCGCGAAAACGGGCGTTTCCCCATGAAAACTGCAGATGTCCAAATATTTGGGTAGGTATAAAGGTACCTACTGTATTAATTGGAAGTAACAGCATGAGCATGGTATTCAAGAGGCATAAGCAAGTTTTGTTGATGCACTGGCAAAAGATTTGTGCTTGAAATGGATACCCGATGAACCAAAAGATATGGATAATAATTGGTTGCAAGCTATAGCCAACATTTTATCGATCTTGCCTACCAAAAGTTTAACAAGAAGTTCGAGCTAGAGCGGTTATCTTAGCTGGTCGCTCACCTGTGATGAAATATTTCGGAAAAACCAGCACCAAAATGGCGATGCTTTGCATTTGTTTGCGTTTTCGTCTTGTTTCTTGCTCTTTTCGTCAAAAATGACTGAGATGGGGTGCTTGTTCCTATGTGAAATGAATTGCTTGTGGTAAATTTGAATCTGTTGTTTTCTCCTAGTATGGTATTTGTCTAAAAACCCATATACTTTTCTCTCTTTTTTTTTACAATTAACTTCGTGAAAGATCTGTATTGATTGGGCAGGCTGAACAAAATGCGACGGGATCGACTTGATTATAGATAACGCATTGAAAGTTCCAAATCTTGCTCCAAAAAAAAATACGAATGACAAGCCGGAAAAATGACAACGTAGACCATAAAAATAAGAGTTCTCGCATCGCATGCAGATAAATTATGACGACTATTTAGAAACCATGTTATTTAAAAAAATACCTTAGAAGCTATCCACTATCACCTTGGAATTCATCTCGCTAACATAAGTGAAAAAACACACCCTTAAGGTCCGCTCCAATACTGATATATTAATGTAGGAACGCATTCTGTAAAATTATTATTTTATTCGGTAGATGGAAAATGGAGCGGAAATAGAAACATGTGGTGGATTTTCTAATAATGCAAAGCGCTAAGGTTCAAAAACAAATTTCCGGCCAGTGGCCAATGGCGATGCGTGGCGATGCAAAGTTCCCGGAGGACTACGAGAAATCGGTGGCGCATTGTTGATTTTGTAGCAATCAATTATCTCGAAAACGTTTGCCACCTCGACGAAGAAGTCACTGACACCAAGAATCCTATTCTACCTCGTAACTTTGCATTAACTTTTACACACACAAAAATAAGAACCGAACAACATTTACCAGAAAACTATCCTGCGTTAAGTGGAATTCCAAAGACGAACAGTGTATAAACTATTCGTCTTTTGAATTCGATGCGAAATTATACACTTATATATCCTTATATTCGTATCACTTAGACATCCACTCTCAGCAGATTTGCGCAATTAATTATGTCAACTTCAATTGGAATGCAAATAAGTTGACATATATTCCTTTTCAATTTCTTCCTTGTATGATCTGTTATTTGACAGATTGTGGCCGGATAAAATTTATCACCAGCTCATCGCCCATTGGAAAATGGACGACAATCTGAGAATTTATTTATTTATTTTATTTTATTTTGTTGTTTTTTTTTTTTTTTGTTTTGTTGTTTTCTTTTGTTGGGCATCAATCAAGACAGTTACTAACCTGTTCCTGTATTCGGACCTTACACCCGATCGCAATTCAATTGATAACATAATTTTGCCTTGGAACTTGTGGCAAAATTTAAAATAAAAAAAAAGACTAATAATAGTAACATACGCATCCGGTCTGATGATATGGAACCAGTGAATATTTCGATGTGGACATCATTAATCAGTCCCAAGAATCTAGATTTTTTTGGTCTAACAAATCGTTAAAAAGAAGAAGACGAAAAACGAAAATTATAATAAAAACTATTATGATAATTAATAAATAAAGCTATATTGTGGGGTCGAAGTGCTAATAGGCCAACGCTAAGTGCGGCAACAATTGGTGATGCTACTTCTTTCCAGTGAGTACCAGATTTTTAAAGAAAGTATTAGTCGCCAGTGTTAGCAAAGACTGCGTGAATTGCCCTCCCCTAGTCTTTTTATTAGCTGAAAGCGAATCAAGTTACCGCTAAAACCCACGCTTTGATAATTCAATCCGGAATGCTCGGAAACTGTCACCATCTAACCACGGTGATCCAACCATTGAATTTGAAGACAAATTGCAGGTGTAAGGTTCCAACGCTCTGGAACTCAATGCCGTTAGGACACATTTTACCGTATTTGTAATTCGGTAGCTGGTGAATGACACAACCGCAAATATAACCAAAACAAATTTCACAAAAACCAAAACGGAAAATGTAGAAATTTTCTCTGTTGCAGGAAAATATTACAGCTATTATTAAATGTAAACATACATTTTTTTTTTTGTAAACGAGAATCACGGGATTGGAATCACCAAATAATAAGGATATGGAATCAAGGTGCGTCCTCGGTGCACCCACGGGTTAACCTTGACCGGGTTGTTACCGGAAGGTACTGGTACGATGGAGAAAACAGGTTTAAAAAAACAAAACATATTTAACGCGTGTCGTGACAGTACCTTCTGGTGTTAAGCTGTTCACGGTTTAACCCACGAGTGCACCACAGCCGAGCCACATATAAATCAATTGTGGTTAATGGGCAAGCTGAAGAAATCAATATAATTAATACTGACACAAAGCAACTGTTGAAGAAACCTTTCTGCCCTCTAACCCATACGGCAAAATGTTATTTTTCAGGTTTTCACTAATTTACCGGGAATTCCTGCCTCATTATTTAGAAAATGATAGAAAACAATTTGCCGATTGAAGAAAGTAGTTTTCTTATTATCGAGAACGATTTCTAGTGCTAGCATGGTGCTAGACGTGCTTTGACTTTCTTCTGGAGGATAGCCAACACGCCAAATGGTCACTGCTCAATGGTTCGTTCGGCTAGAAGGATCGACGATCGAGCGATTGAGCGGCAGCATATTAGGCTTGACGCTTCGTCTATTGTCGTCATCCAATGTGTGATCTCGACGCGGTGTACTAAAACCGGTTCTGTCCTGTCTGAGAAACTGGGGCAAGTTACATTGTTGTTTCTGTGAGCTACTTGGACCACGATTCTAGGAGTTCCCTTCCTTTCTCTGGGTAGCCTCCCTTTTTCTCTAGAATCGCCCCCGCCCCCTTCCCTTTAAGTGTCTTCGTACTTTTTGAAGACGCGTCAAGCCGTCAATCCAACAGTGATCGCCGTACGATGTGGCCGTTTTCGTAGCTCCGTCTTCATCTCCTTTTCCCGTCCTTCCGATTCCCTCGTTTGTGATCACCACATCTCATTTTCCTTTTAGATTTGTTTTGCCCTTGTCTGTCTGCTAAAGTCAAAGGCCATTGAAAATGAATCCGAATGAATGCAGCACCAACTTGTGGGTGTTTGGCTACGGCTCTCTTTGCTGGTTACAAGGTTTCGACTATGGAAACCATCAGCTAGGATTTATTCGCGGATTTTCGCGCAAATTTTGGCAAGGCAACAATTCTCATCGTGGCACAAACGATAAGGTAAGAATAATGACATTTTCAAGTTTGTGCATAAATCTTAAGTATGGGTGCATACCAATTTGTTGGTCAAATTACCCGAAGGGTTTCTAACCACGTTTTTTTTTTGCTGGTATGGTTTTTTTTTCTGGTGTGGATGGGTTTAGTTCACGATTGCCCCACTAGATGATTTAGTAAAGCGAAAATAAAAAATAATAGGTTTTCACGTGAAGGATAGGGGGTGTATTATTGAAAGAGAGTCAAATAGCCATTTTAATTCGGAATGATGAATAGTATAGGATCACTACAGAGTGATTAAGTGTAATTGTTTTTTTTCTTAGCGCCATTAGCTAGTCCCTTCATTTGCTGTAAAGAAATGGGTCGTTTGAAAATATCTGATATGGATACAAAAATTAGTTTCCTCTAACACAGTCATTTCCCTAAAAATTTGTCAACTCGGAATCAACTTCAACTTTCTCGTCTCGAATTCAATACAAACCTTTCTTCACTTATAAATAAACTTAAATTGAAACTTCACTCTCCTTCTTGTAGTAAATCGATACGAGTTCCTTTGGGTTGGTCCAAAATCGTGTCGTTTTTGTCGCCATATTTCAAAAAAAACACTACAAACAACTTCAACTATTTTTCTAACTATTTCTTTAACAAAATATTTTTCTAACTATTTTTTTAGCAAATAACACAACAGCTCTAATTCTAGCATTTAAAAGCCGATAGAAATAAAGATTACAAAAAAACCGAAAATAGCCCTTCGGGTACCTTGCTAACGCAGGTAGCTGACAGTTGCATCATCTTTTTAACTGCGCGCTCAATGCTTGAGTAATAACCCACCAGATAGCGTGGCGGAGATTTATTCTCGTTGCATCATGCAATGTGGTGTGTGTTTACCCATACAATCGCACAACGATGCTACTGCGCAAAAGTAATGGAAATCTGTAACATTCAGTTGTGTGTGCCAAAATTTTGTGCATGTTTGAAATTGTATTTTAAAATCTTTTAGAAAGCATGGGAGGGTCCCTTTATTATTATTGTTGCTATTATTATTATTTTTTAAATATATCTTTATAGTTTTACATAGCCTATATATCCTGATATACCGAATTACGTAATTACATACTAATGAAATATATTTGTTGTTTTCTTTCGCAGCCGGGACGCGTAGCAACTTTGATCAAAGAAGATGAAGTAAGTTATTGACCCGACTCTATCTATATTTATCTTCTTGTCAACTGGTAACAAGTCTAATGCTCGAGTAACTAAAAATACGCGAACCTGGGCTTAAAATAAATCAGACTGAATTGCACAAAGAAATGGCATTGTCGAAACCGCAATGTGACTTATTCTAATGAAAATTCCATCATTCATTTTGCTTGGAAAAGCAGTGTTACTACGAGAGCCCTTGCCATGTTCCAACTTTTCAAAATAGCAACACATTTGCTGTTTGTTTATGTATATCTTTTAAATCGTTTTCCACAGGCCGTCACATGGGGTCTGGCTTTTGAACTGTTGGGGGAGACGGCACTACGGTATCTCAATGACCGAGAATGTACAAAAGGTGGTTATGAAACTCTGATCACCACGTTCTTCCCCCGAAACGGCGTCATGACACCATTTCCGGTTTTGGTATTTCGAGCCACGGAGCACAACCCACAAGTAATATCATAACATTTTTCTATGATGGTTTCGACGCAATACAACTAAACTCTCTTTGAACAATTTTGATTCAGTGGTTGGGTCCGGCTCCGCTGGCTGATGTGGCTGCACAGGTATGGATGACGTAACATATCATCAGGATATCTGTGTAACAGTAGACGTCTTTTTCGTCACGCTATCAAAACTTTCCTAGTTTCGACCATCTCTGGGAACATTTTGATACATGGACAGTGAGTTTGAGACGTCTCATGTTCCCTTCTAAATTACAATTGCCTTGGCCGGGGTAGAACGTACAAGGTCGAAGTGACCCACGCAGTGGGAACGAATTTGATACTTTCCGATGAATGCGACAGGTGGAAGAAGGATTTTTAAAAACAATACCTAACGAATTTAACGCCACAAACTTGTATCTAGTTTAAAATTTCACGTCTTAACGGTATATTTGGGCAACGGGACAGAGTGGCTCTTACTATATTAAATCCGTCGTTAACGAAGACAACAAAGAATGTTTTGCTAATATTCTACTTTATGTACATTGAAATGTCCAAATAGGGTGAGGACATGTACGATAGTTACAGCATTCTTGATTAGAAGTTAGATTTCTATGAACGGTTTTGTGTTAACTAGGAAATAAGCGTACTGTGTGAAACCGAAATATTTACTACAGTTCCCCATTAATAATTGATCGATGAATTTCAGGTCACCGAATGCAAGGGAGAAGCTGGACATAACAGTGAATACGTTTTACGCTTAGCCGAATTCTTTCGGTAACTCTTGACATTAAACATATTGCCATTTTGCCTTTTGAAAATGATTAATTGATTTAATGAATTTGCAGTGATAATCTGCCAGAAGTCCATGACGAACACCTATTCACACTAGAGCGTCTAGTTCTCAAGCGGATGAAGGAGAAAAATATCAGTTCCACTGAAGACGCACCAGTCACTCAAGCTAAACAAGAAGTCATTTCGATAGCTGTAGCTGCCCAACCGGATAACAATCCGGGCCAGGAAAATCGACGCGATTCCTTCCAATATTCATCTCGAGTCCCTCCTTCCAAGAAACTCCTCTGTCTCAAAGTCTGACTTTGATCTCTCTCAACCCTCCTAGAATGACAATTGCAAAACATTTTGGTTTACAAAAAATGTAAAGAAAAGACAAAGATTCGACTGATTTGACTTTATGCACACTCTCTTACACTCGCAATTTTTCTCAAATGTGTCATCGTGTTTTTTATCTCAAAAGAGGATATTCCTAAATCCTACCCAAGTCTTCTAAACGTCACCAAATCATAAAGCCATGCATGATGTATCCGTCCAGTGCATGCAGTTATTTTAATTTTTACATTTGGTCAAAAAGATCGTGTGAAATTTACGACGCCTTTTGTTTTCTTTCACTTGTTCAGCGCATTTGTTCAATGAAACTGATTTCGAGCCATTAAAAAAAAAAAAAAAAAAAACATGTTTTGGGGATTTTTCAAATGATTTAATTTTGTTTTCACTAAAATTCAGATTCATTACAAGTAACCACTGGTAACATCAGAAGACGTTTAAAAAATAAAAACCCAAGTCCATAAACTCTGCTGGTCATATCGTCCATTCGAAAGCCACAAAGTCTTTGCACCGAATCGAAACCGATGATGAATGACTAGCCGTTCTTGTCAAGCCCGCATTCATTTGAATAATCGTGCAAGTCGAATGTTTCATCAAGAGAAAATTGCAATGTGCAAAAATGTCTTAATTTCGAGATGAGAAACGATATTCGGGGAAAAAGACTGCCTGCAATTCGGGTGGCGAACTCGAAGGATATGGAAAGTAAGGGTTTGTTTGAACGGGATACCATGTAGACGAGAGGATAACGGGCCGATTATTCAGTAATGCAATATCACCGTTTGATGGGGCAAAACCAGGCGCACCACCAACATTTTGTTCGTTTTGTTCGTTCTGATTCCAAGCGTTGTTTACGTTGCCTGCTGCAAAACCCAACGATGGCTTGGGAGCAATAGTTGGTGCAAAAAAGATGTTAGGCGTCAATGCAAAGCTTGACGTATGGCCAGTCAAAGGCGATAATTCTTCCGGCTTCATTGTCACTGTGGGGAGTTCTGGCCCAGCGGAAGATTCTGGAGAAGGCGCAAAGTTATTGGCTGGCCTATAAAAACTAGTAGGTGGTTTGCTATCTGGTTCCGGGCTGTTGATTGGAATTATCACTTCTGGTAAAGTCGGCTTGTTAAACCACAGAGGATCTCTCAAGCGTGTACTAATGGCTTCATTTTCGGATGTGGACGGCGCCACGGTCGATACGACATCTGGAAGGGCAGTTAAATTATGAAGTTCTCTCTTCCACCGACGTTCGTCAAAATCCTGGTCGGGAAATACAATGGGAGTATGCATGTCCGAGACGCGTGGGAAATGTGAAGAGTATCGATTTACGAAATGTTTGACAGATTTATAGTAATTAATGTGAGATGGTTTTTGCGGATAAATGATTTGGTCGTCTTCTTCAATAAATTGCGCCGATGGGAAAGGTTTTAATAAAGGAGGACGGAACTCTGATCTAGCCAATTCGGCAATAAATTTTGTTCGGCCGCTATCTGTTTTGGTGAAGGTATTTGGATTATTTTGCTCGGTCTTTGCCATCGATGGAACGTTAGAATTGTAGTGTCGATTTAAATTCGGGGTTTGGTTTTGGAGCGGGTTGGAAACGCGGCCCATTATCAGTGGAATGTTGTCATTTTCTCGATCAATCAGGTAGACTAAAAACGGCCTGTCAGCTCGAAATTCCATAGGACCGATGTAGCTACCGGCACCACCCATAAGTGGAGTTACTTCTAAGCCTAAAATTATTCAGGCTTACTTTAAAAATTCCAAATTCCAAATTTTATTTTATCTGAAAAACGGATTAGATTACCTGTGGCTGCGCTTGCTTCACTTCCGCCCTCATTCACTTCAAGGGTAGACTGATGGTATATACTAGACACTCTTAGCATTGATGAATCGGAGCTCATACCAGAAAGGTCCGCCTCGTGTGTGAATAAATTACGGATGCCCATCTGTAGTGTAAAAAACAAAACAAGATAAACGATTGGACTGAACTTCACATCTAGAGATTGATTGACTTTTCATCAATTCTAATCAAAAATACCTTTCTAAAAACATGAGACATTTCGGCGCCAAATTTCATTTTCAATTTTGGTAAGGTAATGTTGATGTCTCGGTGAATCATTCTTCTCAACATAGTGGTGGGTGTAAAACCGGAACTGAGCATGTGGTTCTCGACGTCACTTAGTTTTTTATTTCGGTCAGGCAAAACGCACAGCAAGCCATGGCGTTTGCCCTATAAAGACGTATCAAGGATAAAAATAAGATAAGTTGTTTAAATGAAATGCAAAAACTGTTTATAAATTATTTTTTTCACTTCAACACCATTTAATCCTTATTTCAAGATAGAATTTTACTGATAACTCCATTTAAGGTTTCTTTTTTGCGGTTTTCTAGTCAATGGCTTTTCTCATCTTATATTAAATCGTGTACAAACTCATTCACGTCAAGACTTGCTGCTCATCAAATGTAAACAACCCTAGATAATAAAATAAAAAATAACAAACAATACGCACCTGATATGGCATAAATATGGCTTTGGTTCCAATATTGTCAAGAATCCCCGCTTGAAACGTACCAGAACCATGCATCATTGGTGCCATGACAGATTGTCCATTTGCCATAAAAAATCTTTCTCTATAAGTATCTGATCGGTTGAAAGCGTGAAGCCAAACTCCTTTAAAGTAAAATGCATTAGCCAGAAGCAGTTGTGTCGTTTTTGTTACCGATCCTAAAAATAACAACAATAAGTTAAAACACACAACGGACTGCATCACAACGACATAATAGATTTACCTCTAGGAAAGAGATCTGTAATATGACCCCGAGTAATATTTTCAATTCGCTGGTTGATTACCTGTCGTACTTCTTCCGTGCGGCTAAAATCAGCGTCTCGAACTCGGGTTTGAAAAATGTCTTGAACTGATTTAGCGTATTCAGCTTTTATAGCTAATCCCCGTGGAATCCACAAGAGATTCGCCATATCCACCACGACATCTTGGTTTCTCGCTGCCTGTTTGATGCAAGGATTTCAAATTCATCGAATAAGGTTGCAATATTCTTTACCCTATCAGGTAAGATACCGTCATTGATGCGATGATACGAGTCATGCCGCCCTTTTTAGTTAACGCGTCCGTCGACAATCGCAATACTTGCTGAATCTGGCTCAATGTTGCGCCTCTAGCTCCAAGCGAGGCCAGCGACATAGCCGCAAAAAGACTCGCGGGGGAAATAACTAAATTTGCGGTTCCGTCGCCATGTTCTATTCTCTGAAGTTTTAAAACCAAATCTAGTATATTTTACTTAGCATTGAGTTGAAAAAAAAAATTATTGTATACTTGAGAAAATTCGTTTGTAAACAGATGCAGGGATTCCGCAACGTTATTCATCGCCAGTAACTGGGATTTTCCCATCCTCAAACAATAAAGCGTCAGAATGACGTAACACAAAAATTGCGTGGCTCCAACTGGTTTGGTAAGAAATAATGGTCGGAAAAAAGGCCAAATGGTTATTTAGGAATTTGCATTGCTGTTATGATATCCTTTTCCTGTCACAGGAAGTTTGTAGTAGCTATTGTTCCTACGTTATAGATTTTAAAATGTGTTTGACAGCATACTTATGGTTTCAAGAATTTAAACCAAAATGACAAAAGTAATACATATTTTTCTTTTTCAACATAAAACGCTTTTTCTTTTGCAGAGGAAAGGGAGAAGCGTTAATACTTGTAAGCTCTGTTTGCAAAGAATGGTGTAATTTTTTCCTTATATAGCTTGGTTGGCTGGTTGATTCTACAGTTAGCTGTGACGATATTGAATTTGTTGCCACAGGGTATTGCTTGTTTTTTTGGAAATATCAGAATCAAATGAAGTGATTAAATATACTGTAGGGTTACCGATTTTCATGGCAGAATGCAACATCGAGAAGATCACTGCTCGTTTCGCCTTTTGGGGGCTCGGTCTGGTGAATTAAACAGAATTTCTTGACAGGTAAACATGTACAACCACGAGTCACAACGATCGAGCACTGGCTGGTACTCAACAAACGACTGACTACTGAGTTGGCTATGGTCTATCCTTTACGTGTATGTGGCCTTCAAAAGTTAGCCTCGCCCATCGACTCCAACGTTGAATTTCCTCTAAAAACACCAAACAAAAAAAGACAATTTTGACGAGGATTTTAGTGGTCGGCCAAGAGCCAAAGCAATCAAGCCCCGAAGGGCATAAAAATTGTCCGTACCGGTGTTATAGATACGAAGTCTTTTTTTAATCCGCGTTTGCCGTGATAAGATTTGTGTTTTACTGCTATAATGTTACGAACTATGCTTTCAAACCTCCAAACAAATGAAAGCGGCAAAAAAGAATTTTTTTTTCTTTGACTATACGATACAACAACCGAACTAAAAAGATCCTTGCCATTCTGGGAACTATCAAGTAGTTATATTTAAACGATAATGATGCAATAATAAATTTAAGGTTATCAAAATCACACAAAGTGGTTGAAATGAGGTTGGTTCAAAATATTTACCTTTACGCGGCTCCGTGCGGAAAAAGCGATAAGGTTTGGTTGTTGCCCTGTATCCGTTCACTCGATACTAGTCGTTAACGTAAAAGCATGGGTAAAAGCATTGTTTAAAATATTTGTAAAGTTGATCGATTATCTTTGAATCTACTCAACTAATTACACATCTCATGGCTACTTCCCTATTATAGGATAGCTCTAAAAGAACAGCATCTTGAGTAAACATAGCACGGTGGTGTATAAACAAAATCGCGCTGGTTATCTTTTGGTCGTCTTTTGGTACGCTCTGGATTCCACGGGTAACATGTACGGTAGCCATCGAAAGCCGGATGATGGTATACATTTTTTTTATTCAGGAAAATCATTTAAGCCTCTACGATGATACGATAAATAGGGCATCGTGGCTCGATCGTGGGTAATTCCCGTTCAAAAAGTTTGCTTATCTTGTGTCACTGCAGTTTGTCGAAAACTATACTGTCAGTTTTTTCCCGTGCCAATGCGAAATCCTTGCTTTCTTCCAGGTTTGTTTCTATACCTGTACTATACAGATGGAATTCAACCATTTCCTTATAAGGATGATTAGGATGTTTGCTAATAGCAATCATTCACACATCCGATTTCACTAACGTACAAATGTGAACGATACACGTAGCCCAGATAGTCTATATCTAAATTTTTCACTATCATCTTTTGAACATTTTTAAATCATAGCTGGCTCATGAAACTGAAATCAACAATTCTTACGCGGTTATTAGGTTTATACTTGCTAAAAAAAGTAAATTTATTCAATTGACATTTCACTTGAATCTAATTGGATGTTTTTTCACTTATAGCGACACATGCAGTGTGCAATACAATTTAGGCTACTCGATTAAACATATTGTTATATTCAAAGCAATATAAACAGTTTTAAAACAAATTCTGTTATCGGTGAATGCATATCTTTGTTTAAATTGTATACTAGGCTATTCTTTATTTGACTGATAGGCCTGGATTTGCTACTCAATAACCAAGATAATTTTTCTTGGTAGGCAAAACAGGACCGTACTGTCCTTCGTAAAATTTTCGTTGTTTAACGGGAGGGTTGAACCCATCCACCGTCACGGTGTACGTGAACGTGTAATCCGCTTCCATTCTTCAAAAATCATCGATAGCCGTGTAATATTCATCGACACAGTTGTAAGGCGAAAATTTAGGAATACCGCCAAGAAGAGGTACGCCATCGGAGGTTGGATCGCTAAACATGTTGACAAATATTCACGCAGATTTAGGATCAACAGCTTAAAATTCCAACTTTATTTTTTGTCTACACATAAATTTTTTATCTGTAGGTGACAAATTTGGCCCAAACTTGAAGCATTTTCATTAAAAGCTCAGTTTCATTGGCATTCAGACCAGGTGGAAGTGACGAGAACGGGAAAATGAACAATTCGATTATTTCATCAGCGTGACAGACTCCCGTGAAAGTTCAAATAAAGTAGACCTATCAACATTTTTAAGGTACTTTTTTTTAAATTTTAAGTAGTATTTGTTTGCTTGTTTGTTTGTGCAAGAAGAACAAAATATCCTATAGCGCCAAAGGACTTTGTCGCTCAGCGGGGAATGTTAAGCGAACGAAAAATGTGGCGTCAGTGGCACTTACCGCCGGATGTACTGCAGGATATCAAGAGACGTAAAAGGCCGTCTCCAACATGCAACTGGGGGAGGAAGTAACCGCACAGTCGCTAGCCTATGTGGTGCTACCCAGCCAGTCCCAGCCAGTGGCTGGCCGGAGTCCAGTTAGTGACCAGACCGTAGGCCGTAGACCGTAGGCAGTCCGGTGTAGTGATTCTTTGTATAGCTGTTAGCGTTGTTAGTGCTTTTACTGAGTAGTGATGTTGTGTAATGCTGTAAACTGTCTAAAAGTAAATACACCAGGTGAATCTGTTACAATACAATGAGGGATTGGATCCGTTTCAAACGTGTATTGATAAAAGGAACGCTTTAGAAACAGTAGTGACCTAGTGAGCATCTGTATATGGATAATCTTGCCGTTATTTTTGTTATAGATGTGGTAGCTACCTAAAAACAGTACCACGCAGCCAATACATTTATAAATAAATAATTCTTTCCCACGTACGTCAGTTAATACAGGCGTCATTGACGTAAAATTTCCCATCTCGTCAGTTCCCTAAAATTTTCCCGTCAGCTGAGCGGCAAGTTCTCTAATAGGAACATCAATATCTATTGTGTTTTAAAATTAATTCTGGTCTACGCATCTTTAAGAATTGGAACTATCTATGACTGCACGATCTCTTTCTACTTAAGCTGCGTCTATACTAGAAGTTTTTACAGAAAAGTTACGGTCATATAGACATAAAGGCATACAGTCTTACTGTCACGCTATTTCCGTTTTTCCATAACGCAATCTAGACTGCAAATAGGTTTACAGACATCATACGGAAAATGAGCGTATTTGAAAAGCTTATGCTTTATTCTCATTGGTTGAACCTTATTTTTCAGCTTACGGAAGCTCTCACTTACGGAAAAAGTTTGAATCATTTCAAACTTTTTTTCTTACAGACATACAGGCAAAAAGGCATACGGTTACGGAAAATCGCTAGTGTAGATTGCACGGAATAAGCTTTCCGTATACCTGTATCGAGTCTGTATGCCTGTATGACCGTAATTTGTCTGTAAAAACTGCTAGTATAAACGCAGCTTTACGCAATGCATTCAACAACGTAGGAACTTGCCAAACATTCTTCATCCTTGGTCAAATTCTTTGGGACTAGATACCGGCTGTTAGGGCGCGGCCCCGATTACCTGAACCCCAAAAAACCGCACTGACCTACCCGAAAAATGGCCGATCGGTTACGACCCAGGTAGGTACTTTTCAAGCAATTCGTTTCGGTTCAAAATACCCGGTGAAACCGATAGCCCCGGTGCCATCTTGAAAAAATGGCGGATCCATGGCACCAAATTAAAAAGTCGACCTAAATGCTCATGGGCAGGAGAAAAGGCCGCCCCAAACCCGGAAGAACCGCACCGAAAACCGACCCAACCGATCGGCCAAAAAGCTACCCGATTGACGCGGGGCCGAGCCCTACCTGCTGTACATAACTGATTAGAAAAAAAAATGAAATTCTTGAGTTTCCATTGGTTTAACGCATCACACAGCAAAGAGAGACAAGCAATACCTCCTAACACAAGGGTGCCTTCCTGCTTATTTGCATCAAACCTTAAAAAAAAATTACAGTGAATGCACAGGAAAAAGAAAATTTGATGAGATTGTTTAAGAAGTATTTTTACGGGTTTACGTTGTTGGAACGGTTGCAAAGTTTTCGGAACTAAAGAGCTCACGAGGATCAGACTCGATGATCCTGATGCGGATTGCAAGAACGCAGCCGAAAACAGTACCACTAAATATAGAATGCCCGTTAGACGGCCTGTTATTTTTGATTAATAATGTTGTTGCATTGTAATGTTTGTGTAGGCCGCCAGGGACGCTGCTAAGCAGAGCCTACGTGGTGGCCGATATCGGCAATAGCCGTTGTTGGAAATTCTATCTCTGTTAAAGCAGACGCCATAATTGTGTCAAAGTTAAATCTCGAATAAAAGCCAGTGGTAGAACCTGTCGACATTCATTCTTTCAAAAGGTATTTTATTGCAGGTATTAAGTTCAATATAAAATATTTTTCATGGTCCTTCGAAACCATTTGAGATTGAAAACATCGTTCAATTAATTGGCGTAAGTTACTAAAGTAGTTCACGTGTTGTAAGCAATCACGTGTTGGAGGAATTTTCGACCCACTATTTCCTTGATAGTGTAAGTTTGTTGGCCAATCTACTACTTAACTAACATTTCCCTTTGGTTCCCTATCAGATATCTGTCACACAACACTCTGTAGATAATGCTTCCCAAGCAAAGACCTTACACCTTCAAAGTAGATCAGAAGATGAGAGTAAATTGAGTTAGACTACAAGTTACGATACCTTTTACTAACCCTCTTTGCAGTACTTATTTAAAATTAGGAGACTAGGAGAGTTTCATGCTCAAGTTAAGTTTGGGGAAAGGCCTCGTCCATTGCACCCTACACCAACCAGGGAATACCAGCCCTTACCTCCTGGAGTTCATATCGATGAAAAGCTGGCCTTCGGTAGCCGGAGAAAAAGGACCCAACGAAAAAGGACCCGACGAAAAAGGACCGGCAAAAAGGACCCAACGAAAAAGGACCCTACCCAAAAGGACCACCTTTTCTGAAAAATAAAAGTGGTCCTTTTTCTCCGTCCAAGCGGTCCTTTTTCTCCTTATCTTTTACATATTTTGGTATGAAGTCCAAGCCCAAAATCCTGTGAAAGTAATAGACGATAAACAATTTATTACTTTAAACGGCTTAAGGGCAAAACTGAAACTATGGCAATCCGTTTTACCCGTAAAAAATATTTTTTTTTCCTTTTTAATTTATGGTTAATATAACTAAAATTTCTACAGCTCCTACGATTGCTACGCAATTAATTTTCAACAGTTACATGCTGAATATCCATCGGTCCAGTGATGGATTGGACATCACTTGTGCCAGCATCTCAACAAAATCAGAGATTCTGCCCGTTAATAGCTCGCAAACTTGATATTTTGGATTTCAGATGACCAAAGAGCAAAGACGCAGTCGCCAGTAAATGTATGAAAATCATGAGGAAAATGTAGCGTAGCGTCTGTATCGCTCTCACGTCAGGTCTTCAGCATTGCCTGTACGCCCTAAATGTTCTGAAACTGTTCGCAGAAAAATAAAAAAATTGGATTGGACCACGGTATAAGAAGATTCCTTCCTCTTATCATTATTCTCTTCTATATATTATTCACAACTTATTACATGATTGGACCATGATCTTATGATTGCATACATGCCAAGTGATTGCCTGATTTGGACCACCACCGTTATTGGCGATCAGGCAACGCTGAAGCGGTTGGTATACAGCGACGCGAGACGCATACCTATGAACAAAATGTAAAAGATAGGGAGAAAAAGGACCGCTTGGACGGAGAAAAAGGACCACTTTTATTTTTCAGAAAAGGTGGTCCTTTTTCGTGGGGTCCTTTTTGCCGGTCCTTTTTCGTCGGGTCCTTTTTCGTTGGGTCCTTTTTCTCCGCCAATCTGGCCTTCTATAAAACAGGCTTTTACAAGATTGCAATCAGATATCTGCCAAGAAAGGAGGCTGTCGCAATAAAAAATTTGCAAGTTACTGCAGACTACGACAGATATCTGGAATCTCAAAAGCCACCAGATCAGCGTAAGTCAGTAGTTGTGGAAGAAGAGGAGCCTATCTACCCTAACATCAAGCTTCCATCTGGCCCGTTCAAGAATCCAACTCCACCATCATCTCCTAGACCATCATCTCCTAGACCATCATCTCCAGCATCATCTCCTAGGCCATCATCTTCTAGACTGGTACCACCGCCTTCAAGACTTGCACGATACCGTGAAACTCCATCATCTCAGGTACGCCTAGTAAACGTGGTTGTTTCTAACATCCTTGCAGCCAAGGCTGGGGTATCACAGGAAGGGAAGAAGAAAGTCAAGGTGGACATTGAGGATCGTGAGGGAGGCCAAGTGGTGACAGTGAAGAAAGAAGAGGAAGAGGAATTCGTGCTCCAGGTACTGGAATCCGAATTTTAAGCAGGTGTGACAAGACGAAATCCAAGAATTTTTTTGTTAATCAAGACTACCCTGTGGGAAGAAATTGAACATTAGTTGTCAACGGTGTGCAAATACGCAAAAACAGACTTTTTGATTTCTTTTTAAAATTCATTTTTGTGTTGCTTTCTCAAAAACAATACTGCCTTAGGATATCCCACTATAATTGTTTTTTAGACAAATTTTTCAGATTACCGGTGAAACTCCACGAACAAGATGGCTTCCAGGAAAATGAATCAAGCAACGTTAGCAGTAACCATTGATGTTTTGGAAAAAGAACTTCATAAAGACTAATTATTGTAACACTACATTGTATTCACGGGCAAAAGGGCTAAGAGACTGCCAGGATACAAGAGTACATGGGGATTATATACGAGGGAAACACTGACGTCACACGTCCGGTTGTACGGAATACCGCCGGATCACATAACGTGGTCATTGACCACGTGACATTATGAAGAAGCATCTTCAGAAAATGAATGAATGATGCTGAAACTGCATATGAGCTGGCTGAGGACAGGATTAAGAGGCTAAGCAAGAATTACGAAATGATCATCACCTCTACTCG
Organism: Daphnia sinensis; assembly: GCA_013167095.2. Taxonomy (NCBI): domain Eukaryota; kingdom Metazoa; phylum Arthropoda; class Branchiopoda; order Diplostraca; family Daphniidae; genus Daphnia; species Daphnia sinensis. The sequence goes on from CM023197.1 coordinate 5,604,696, forward strand.
ATGTCCCCGAAGCTGAACAGAAATACCTGGTGCAGCAGGAAGAATTCGTCGACCGTTTCCACAAAATGAACATAGACTGGAGGAAGAATAGACCAGCCGATCCAACGAGAAGCATGGGGACTGCCACACTTCAATTAGCAGCTCCTAGTGGAAGCAATACACCACCAAATACTGCTGTTTCTCAACCGATGAATCCAATGCAACTGCAAGTAACTTTAGGTCCGATGAGTATTGCACATCTCTTACCACGAATAGAAATCACCAAATTTGATGGGGATCTCCACAAGTGGAAAGATTGGTGGGCAATGTTTTGCACATTGATCCATGAGGATCAGCCAATGACACCAATCGAGAAGTTCAGCAGACTGAAGTTGCATTTAACGGAAGAAACGGCTGGTGTGATATCGTATTTAGATTTAACAGACAACAATTATAGCAAGGCAATTGATATTTTAAATTGAAAGTACAACAAGCCGAGATCGGTTAAAGCAGACCATTGTATTGCAATCACAGAACTTCCAAGAGTTGACCGTCAAGATGACTTCAAAGGATTACGGAAACTGCATGACAAGGCAATAGGCCATGCTTTGAACCTCGGCAGCTTAGACCAGACCACAGCTCAAAATGAAGCGATTATGGAGATCTTAACAAGAAAACTGCCTCTAGAATTAATTTCCCGATGGCATGGTGAAACGAGGCAGAACACCGTGACATTGGAAGATTTCTTTACGTTCAGCGATTCAATAGCTGAGGATTGGGAGTATGCTTACTGAACCGAGAAGCAAGAAAAGAAGAAACGAAATTCGAAGCAAGCGAAAAAACACAACGGGTGACTTTCTCTACCACACCGACAGCAGCTGAGTTAGCAGTCACAGGAACTACTACAGTATACCCAAAGGAAGAGAAGCAGAGTACAATGGCAAAAAGAAGATGCTTATTTTGCAACGATAGGCATCCACCGGCGAAACGGGATATCACCCTAGAGAAGAAGCTTGAGCTTATCAAGAAAGAAAAAAGGTGTTGGAATTGCCTTGGACAAAATCATCAGGTGAGAGAGTGTTGGAGTAAAAGCACGTGTTACAAGTGCCGACAGGGTCACCACACAGCTGTCTGCAGCAAGACAGATAAGCCGAAATCGGTGACAGCAACAGTAGCAGCGTCTCCAATGTTAAATGTAGCAGATGGCGCTCCTCTCTCAATCGAAGCACGCCTATTTGGTGGCGTATACGTCTAAACGGCTACAGTGGTAGTTGAGGGCCCAAATGGGTGGTTCAAAGCTATAGCATTTATCGATCAAGGATCGAATGCAACACTTATTAGGAGTGAGTTAGCTAAAACTTTAGGATCACCAGAAGTAGGGAGAATTAATTTGAAGCTACAAGCAGTGGGACACATCCACCCGGAGAAGGAAAGAAGCGTAAGAAGACTACGACTTCGCGGAACGATCCCACAAGCAGAAGATATCGAATTGGTAGCAATAGAGCAGCCGGAAATCGGGAACGTTGCTGGGTCGAGTAAGACAGAATTCGCCAGCGAGCTTTGGAGTCAAGGATACCACCTAGCTGACGACAGAATACTGAGCGGGAAAGCAGCAAGTCTGGAAGGTCCTCGGCTCGAAACAGATCGTCTCGAATACAGGTATTCGAGCGATAGAGAGTAAATTGGGATGCCTATTACTGGGGCAAGATGAGAAGGTGGCGATATCATTAACAACGGCTATCGGCTTTCTCTAAAAACCCAAACTAGGAACGCCCGAAGATTTACAAGAAGTCACCGACCCGAAAAAGAGAAGAAATGGATTTTGCCAGATGGTGGAAGCTAGAGAGCTTTGATCCACTGGAAAAGGTACCACTTGCAGAACAGTGGAAAACCTATACATGAGTCCATCACTCAAGATGATGATTGACATAATATAGCACCGCTCCCATAGAATAGGAACAAAAGATATCTTTGCAAGAATGAAGTCATGATAAGACACTGATAAGAAGATTGGACAGAGACAAGGAAATGAAGATTTCATACGAAGCCCGGTTCAGCAAATTAAAGGAACTTGGGTTCATCTCCAAGGCGGATACGTCATTCGACGGTCTCACACGGTTCTGCCCCATCATCCGGTTGTCAGAAGAGAAAAAAACCACTAGCAGAGTCAGGCCAGTTTTTAATGGTTCAGCAAAACCGAAAACGGGCTTCAGTGCCAACGATTGCCTAGAAGAAGGACCGAATCTGAACCCGGACATTCTTGACGTGATGTTACTGTTTAGGCTCAATCCCATTGCTTGCACAGCTGACATAAGACAAGCATTTCTAATGGTGAAATTGCTTAAGGAAGACGCGGAAGCGTAAAGGGTTTTTCTAAAAGACGAGAACATCCCAAGAACATTGCAACTTTATAAATAGAACAGGCTTCCATTTGGACTCACATGAAGGTGATTTAGCAGAAAACAGAAGATAAATTCTACGCCACCTATATGTAGATAGTTATCTGTCAAATGCATCCACAGTAGAAGAAGCAATGGCCGTAATCGGAATTGTGCTGAAACTTTTTGCTGACGCAAAAATGGACCTTAGAAAATGGGTGACCAACAGTAAAGAGCTGCGCAGATATCTACAAAAACAAGGTTTAACCGAAGTCTCAGCCAAGTCTCATTCGTGTCTTAATTTAGACCCGCAAAAAGTGCTTGGAGTTAGATGGAATACTAGCACGGATTGCTTTTATTTCAAGTCGGACGTTATAGTAGATACAGCTGCAAAAGTTCAAGTATTGACAAAGCGAGCTTTTGCGAAGAGTTCAATAAAATTGTTCGATCCACTGGGATTAATTGGACCCGTCACGCTCCAATTCAAGCTTCTGTTTCAAGAATTTTGGCAGGAGAAGATCGGATGGGACGAGAAGTTGCCCGAAGATGCGGAGAGCCAATTCAGAGCAATTGTTGAAAATTTGAAACACATCCACAAAATACAAGTGCCAAGGATGATTTCTTTGGCACCGAGCAAACACACGCAAGAATTGCACGTTTTTTGCGACACTTCAACCAAAGCGCATAGTTGTGGCTTACGCGAAATCGGAACATCCAGCTTTCATTTGGCTGATTTGCTGCAAAACAAGAGCAGCACCACTTCTGAAGAAAGAGGTATCTCTACCTAGGCTAAAGTTACTTAGTGCGAACTCGGTAGTGGTTTATCCGAAGGATCGTCAACGCTGTTGTCAAAGTAAATTGGGAAGTGCATCTTTGGACTGATTCCATGGCAACCCCTGGAAGGATTCGCGGAGAAGCAAACCGTTGGAAAATGTTCGCAAGGAATAGAGTTGAAGCCTTTCAGAAGAGGCTTGGACCACATCACTGGAAACATTGTCCGGGGAAGGACAATCCACTAGACGACGCATCAAGAAGCTTGACACAAAAAAAATTAGTTGTGGCTTCTTCCTGGTAGGGAGGTCCCTCCTGGCTGAAACTAGAAAAGACGGAATGGCCGCAACAGGGAATCCCGACATCAGAAGTCATTCAGTTAATGGAAATCGAGGCAAGATCAAAGCAGAAACCGCAAATCCTTACAGTTAATAATACCCCGAGTTTGAAGTAATCGTATCAAGAGCGAGTAATCGATTATAATCGATTATTTGCGATTATCATCGATTATAATCGATTATAAAATTTTTTAATTTTTTTGCCTTTAAATCGTTGAGAAAAATTAATCAATCGACTATAATCGATGGTAAAAAATTCTAGTCGATTGGAAATCGATTAGGATTTTTTATATAATTAATCAAATCGATTGGATCATTTTCCAATCGATTCCGGTCGAGTGAGAACCCTAACGGCGGAAATGCAGGAGAGGGAAAAAACAAAAGAAGGTGCTAACGCAACAATTAGCTTTAGGTGTAAATGGGGTGGCGGAAGAGTAAGGGAGGGTAACCTATTACCAAAAAACAAAGGGTTAGTTCAGCCAAGGTAGCCAAGTTCAGACAAGTTCAGACTTGTCTGCCCCTTGGCGATAACACAAACACGCACACACACACACACTCATACAGACAAAGCGAAAATTAAATTACATTTAACCTCAAACGACTTCTGTCGTTAACAGCGGGGCCTGTTGACGACTGATTACAGAGAAAACAATTATACATCAGTAACATCAGACTCTAAAAAACATAATTTAGACACCGGGCGGTGGTATTCTCCAGTAGAGGTCTTGACGTACACCGATCGGACGACTCCATCTGGACTGGGGATGACTCGGGTTACACGACCGATGGGCCAATGGCCTCTAGGAGAATTCGGGGCCACCACAAGCACGGCATCGTCCACTGCCAAGTTCTTCTTATCGAAGAGCCATTTTCGACGGTCAGTGAGCGTGGGAAGGTACTCTTGAAACCATCGGCGCCAGAAGTGTGTCGTCATGACTTGCATGGCCTCCCAATGTTTTCGAGAATACAATTTCTCGTCCTCGATGACGTCGTCTTCTATATTTGGCGAGTTCTGCACTAACAAAAAATGATTAGGGGTAAGTGGTTCGGGATCTCGAGGGTCCACACTGACGTAGGTCACTGGGCGTCCGTTCAGCAATGATTCGGCCTGAATCACGAAACCACTTAAAAGCTCTTCGGTAAGCGGACGTGATTCCACAATGGCTTCCAGAGCCACCTTTTCTGATTTTACGAGACTTTGCCAAACGCCTCCGAAATGTGGCGCTAATGGTGGTTAGAAATGCCATTCGATTTCTCGCTTCACCATTTGTCCGACGATATTTTGCTCCCTGAGACGCTCGATGCCTTGTTGAATTGCCTCGTCTCCAGCAACAATTTGCGTTCCATTGTCGCTATACACGACTAACGGACGACCTCTTCGAGCGGTGAAAGAAGCAAAGCCGATAAAAAAAAGACGACAAGTCAAGTGAGGCTGCAACTTCCAAGTGTACCGCTCTAGTGTTGAGACACGTTATTAGTAAAACATAGCGTTTCACTTTGCGGCGATAAATGGTGATGTTGCACGGGCCGAAATAGTCCAATGAGCGGATCCTATTTTCTTCAGCGGGGCCGTAAACAAGCCCAATCCAGTTGGTGGCTGATACCTCTGGATTTTACCTAACGATAATTTTCCATAATCTCATCAGGTCATCTGCTGCACTCATCAGCTGGATTCTCGGTACCTGGGACATGTTTCAATTCAGTTGGATGAGAATGCTCTAAGATTTCAGATATTCGATTAGCGACGAACGTCTGAAAGTGACATGCCTTTGAGGCTATCCACTGAAGGACAGTTTTAGAATCAGACCAATAGATTATTTAATTGATTGGAATACGCAGGGTTGATTGAACGAAGTTCACAAGGTGTAGTGCCACAACTGCTCCTTGGAGTTCTAATTTCGGAACGGTTAGTGGACGAAGGGGTGCCAAGCGGGTCTTTGACGTAACGAAATTTACGGCGACGATATTATTGCGATAGGCTACTCGTAGGTACACTACAGAGTCAAACCCGACGGTGGATGCAATCGCAAGGCAGCTGAATGCTTTGGATGTCACTGGACGAAGTTAAAGCTCGCGGGATCTTGAATGCTTTGAGCTGGCTAAGATTAGTCGCCCATTTGTTCAACTGGTGTTGAATTAGTTCGGGAACTTGGTCATTCCAGTCAACACCGACAAGCCACTATTCTTGTAGAATTCTTTTGGCGCTGAGGATCACTGGTGATAAAAACCCCAGTGGGTCATATAAGGTGGACACTGACTCAAGATCTGACGCTTAGTGCTTGTTTCGACGTCGGTTTTAACATAAAAAATGAAGCTGTCGATTTCGCTGTCATACAAAACGCGAAGCGCGAACACGAAAGGTTCTCTCCGTAGGTAAATCTTCTAGATCCAAATTCAGGCGAGGTTGATTACGATCACCTTCTGGAACACGAGACAGTACCCGTCGAGATGAAGAGAGCCATTGGTTCAGATCAAATCCTCTCCTTTTCAACAATGCTGTGGAGTCTTTAACCGCGCGATGCGACTAGCCTCCTCTTCGGTGTAAAAAGAATCAAGAAGGTTATCTACAGAGAAGTTTTGTAGACTCGTTCAGCGGCTTCAGGAAATTCTTCACGATGTAGGTTAGAATATTTCGAAGCACTTGGGAGCAGATAAAAGGGGATGAAACCGATCCAAAGACTTGCCGCTGCATTTCATTTACGGTGTGTCTTTTTCGAGAGCCAGGTGGACGCCACAGGAATCGTAGAGCGGAACGGTCTTCTTTTTTCACGCCAACTTGAAGAAACATTTGCTGAATATCTCCAGATAGGGACACCGGCTTTTCTCTAAAGAGTACTAGGGTAGCACCTATATCGTTGATAAGGTTGGGACCCTTTAACAGCACTTCGTTGAGTGCAACTCCTTGGTTCTTGACCGAAGCATCAAAGACCACCCTAACCTTTTCAGGTTTCCGAGGAAATACAACTCCATAATAGGAAAGGTACCAATTTCTCCCAAAGGTGCCCTTCAATTCACTTTCTTTGAGAGGCCGTGCGAATCTTTTTGCCACATAGTCATCGATAACGGCTTTGTATCTCTCCGCAAAGTTAGAATTGTGCGGAAACTTGTTTTCGATGGAGAAAAGACGACGCAATGCACTATGGTAATTATCAGGTAGTTCGATATCATCAGAAACTCAGGGTAGTCCTACTTCATACCTGGTTCAATCGAATTGAATAGGTGTATCAAATTTCTCTCTCGCTAGTTTATCCTCGGTTGCTTCTAGCGGTTGAGCTGGAGTTACCATTGGAAACCTTTCCTTTTCCCACAATTTCTCAACTCGCCGTAAAAGTAGCGCTTCCGTCGGTGATTCTTGTACATGGTAGCAGAGTTTTTGCACCGCAATTAGGTAACTTTAGGTACTGGGTCGGCACAGTAGAAACCTGCTTTAAATCAGCTTCGAAGGACCTATCACAAGCCTTAACAGTCAGACTGACCGTAGTTGATTGAAACTCTTCGGTCTTGGCCGTCAACGACCCAAAGGATACATGCTTTGCATTTCCTTTGCATTTCAACTGTCTAGCTACTTCCTCTCGAATCAAGTCAACGGTCGCTCCTGGATCTAGAAAAGCGAAAGTTTCTATTTCCATCCCGCGTTAGCTTAAGTAACACAGGAACGATAGCTAGGGAAGTTTTTATGACCGTGTCCCTGTTTTTAATGTCATTGCTCGACCATCCGACGATTTTGATGATAGCTGACTTGCGTTTTTCGCTGGATCGATTGGATGGAGTTATTTTCAAATGGCTCCGAGCAACCACTAGTGGTTGGCCATACCGTTTCTTCAGTTGAATTAAAGCATCAAAATAAGTGGACGGATTGTCCAAATATTCGGCTATATAAGAACGCACTTCTGTAGTAAGCAACTTCTTTAGCAAAGATGGCGTTGGGCATCCGATGGTACCACAATATGGATCATGTCTCTAAACGACGAGATAAAGGTTGGCCATTCCTTTATATCACCATTGAATGGTGTTATCTTAACCTGTGGCAATGCGTTCATTAGCCAATTTGGGCTGAATCCCGTTGAAGCTTCCCTTGGTGGAGGTGTGCGCTTGTTAATTCAATCATCGCTGCTGAACGATGTCGTTAGAGGGGGTGGTGGACCACCTCTTCCCGATGACTCTAATGGTCTAGAATTATATTCCGCCGCGGACGGATTGCCAATTGGCGATACAGGTCGATGGGTATCGAACCTGCATTAAATATCCATTCTATCCATCGAATGTCTTGGCACTGGATCATACGTCTGGGGATACGGATCGTCATAGCGATATTCATCCACGGTGAAGAAAGATTCTTCATCAACTTGGCTCCGAGTAGCACGAATGCTAGTAGAAGCTGGCGAGTTACGTCGATCATCAAGGTAATGATCTACCTGTTGTGATACTCCTCGGAGACGAATCTCTTTCTCTACAATATAACTATAGGCATCTGTCACCGGCTTCTTGGCTTCCAATAATCTTTGATTATACAAGAAATTGGCATCTCGCACTTCATCCAAGCGGCCTTGCATTTGCGTCTTCAAGTGTTTCAATATGGAGCGACGGCCACGGTTATTAACAATTTCTTCAATTTCGCGACACTGTCGCTCTGGAATAACGACTAATGTGTCCCGTTTGACACGTGCCATTTCAATTGCTCTGAGTCATTCTTCCGATGTAAGGGTTACTCGATGGCTGGATTCCGTTGAGCCACTTTGACTGCCAACTCCAGTATCACGTCGATTCGGATGATCCGGGATACGTGACCGTGGTGGAGCCATTTCGGAAGGTGTCGATGATCAAAAGTGCACAAAACAGATGAAGTGTATTATCAATCGACGGCCCTGTAAAGGTATCGACGATCGAAAACGGGCGAGACGAATGAAAAGGCACTGAACAATCGACGGCCTTGTAAAGGTATCGACGATTGAAACGTGCACGGACGAAAAACGAAATGATCAATCGACGGCCCTGTAAAGGTATCGACGATTGAACATAAACAGCGACGGACGAAAACAAAATTAACAATCGACGGCCCTGTAAAGGTATCGACGATGGAAAATATGGAAAGACGAAAACGAGATGAACAATTGTGAAGCTCGGCTCTCCGAGTGAGAGTTGGCTTCCAGAATAGATAGGTAGAGATAGGATTGATGGCGCTTCACAATTGATGGCGCTACTGCAGTTAGCGCCACCTGCCCTGGAATTGGACAGTAGAACGGCCTGTCCCTTTACTAATACTTGTTGTACAGGGAAACATTGGTTGTTCAGTATTTAGGTTACTTGGATGTTCTGTCGCGGGTGAAAACGGGGAGTGGTTATCTCTTCGCAGAGATGAGTCACCCACTCCTTGAACAATGCTGCGACTGCAGTGGAGAAATTATCAGAAGAAGTCAGCTGTACGGAAGATACGAAGATACGCAGACCGGAAGGGGATTTATTTCGGCGACAGTATAAAACGCTGCCGCAAATCTGCATTCAATGAGTCAAAATCGGGTGAGCTCCCGGAGCTGGGCTCCGTTAGGGAAGCTCATGGAGTTCTCTGGAGTCTTCAGACCATCTCCGAGTTTGCCCAGTGTGACAATTGGTGGAGATGCAGGGTACAGCCCGTTACCCGTAAGTAACGAATTTACGGTGCAGAGTGGCAATTTTTGAAGACGCAGCTCGTTGCCTGAGAGTAAACGATGTCATGCTGCAGTCACTGTTATAGCCAATGCAGAAGATGTAGAAGACGAAGATGGTGATGAAGATGAAGAACAAGAAGGAGAAGAAGAAAAAATCAACATTTTTTTTTAGGAGAAGAAGAAGAGGAAGAAGAAGAAGAAGAAGAAGAAGAAGAAGAAGAAGAAGAAGAAGAAGAAAAACATACAAAACAAAACTAAACGACCTAGTTATTCAAGAGATCCCAGCCGACGATGACATCCGCTTCGTGAATGGTCAAGCAACTAGAAACTTCATCTACCTCAGACTCATTATTGGAGATACAAGTGCCATCAGAGAAAATTGAGCAGCAGGAAGCATGCCAATCATCCGAGGTATTCGAAAAATAGAAAAGACGCACACCAGTGAGTGGAGCGCATTGAAGAGTTTGTACCCATAATGGATGGGGTGGAGTTGGTTCCATTACAGGAGGCCCCTGAACGAGCGGATGGAAATTCTCAAGCTGCCGAAAGAACAACGGAAGTCCAAGAAGCGTTTACAAGTCATCGCAACCGGAACGAGTGAAGACGGAAGAGTAAAAAATCCTTTCAGGCCAAAAGGATGCGAGCTGATTTTTATCTAGTGTCATCAACCTTTGTGGATCGCAGAAGAATCATACAGTCGGGTCGCTTGTCTTGAAGAAGAAGGACCTGTCGCGGGTGAAAACGGAGAGTGGTTATCTCTTCGCAGAGATGAGTCACCCGCTCCTTGAACAATGCTGCGACTGCAGTGGAGAAATTATCAGAAGAAGTCAGCTATACGGAAGATACGAATATACGCAGACCGGAAGGGGAGTTATTTCGGCGACAGTATAAAACGCTGCCGAAAAAATCTGCATTAAATGAGTCTCCATCGGGTGAGCTCCCGGAGCTGGGCTCCGTTAGGGAAGCTCATGGAGTTCCCTGGAGTCTTCAGGCCATCTCCGAGTTTGGGTATTGTTGTCCCTTATTTTTGCTAGTTAGAAGTAAATGATTGTTTAGAATTTAAGTCAACACTTCTTGTATTGATTCATGTTTGTGTAAACAATACAAAGCCAGTGTGACAGTTCTTCAGTTGTCGTTGAAGTAGAAGGAAGGTTTGTCGGTGTGGTGTTCCTACTTTTCCATCTGGCGTCCTATTGATCGGCCGGGACGTATCAGAATTGTAGCTTTGCTGGACTGCAGGAAGAATGTATTTCTTGGAGGACGAATTGCCGACCATGGCCGTAGTCTTTCACGTCTTTCCAGTCGGGCTGGCCGTACCGCCTCATTATGGCCATGGGGCGGCGGCGTGAATCCGAAGAATGGATTCGAGATGTTTACTTCGTTTTCTTCTGCTGGGAGGTCTAGGGAGAACGCCTCCTGATAGTCAGGGGTTTCGACTATCAGTCGTCCTCTAGTGTAAGATCCTCTTCCTCTTCTTCTTCGATAACTTGTTTTGCGGGATTAACCCAGAGTTCTTTGAAGTCAGGGCAGGGATCGTCATTCCAGATCATGGCTTCTAGCAATGGTTTGATCCGGTTGGTGTGCACTAGCTGTGGGGCTGTTCCTGGTGTTGCCCGTATTTCCACTGTGTGATTTGGATTAATTTTTGTCACTCGGTATGGGCCTTGGTATCGGGGATTCAATTTACGACTGGTCCCAGGTTTGACGGTTCGTACATTGAGGAGTACTTTATCCCCTATTTGGTATTCAAACATTTTTACTCGTTTGTTGTACTGCTCCTCTTGCTGTGCTCTTGCTTTTTCTAAATTTTCTTTCACGAGGTCGAAAGCCTTGAAGAGGCGCTTCATCGTTTGGCTGTTGTAGTCCTGAGGTGTAACAGGGTCGGAGGGAGTTGGTTGTAACCATCGGTCGATAGGCATGACTGTGTCTTGCCCATGATTTAGAAAATATGGGGTCTCATGCGTTGAAGAGTTGATCGAATGACGATAAGCGAAGGCGAGGTGTCCTAACATGTCTTCGCAGTCTTCGTATCCTTTGGAGATGTATTTCCTCAGCATTTCCACTACGGTTTTATTGAAGCGTTCGGTTACTCCGTCGGTTTGTTGATGGTAAGCGGTAGTGCAGTAGTGCGGTAAGCAGTGTAGTGCCTTGCACGTTGTTGCTGCAGTTTGGTCAGGAAGCGCCACAACCTCCACCCACTTGGTGAAGTAATCCGTTATCACGAGTATGTGGGTGTTTCCCTCGAATGATTTAGAATTGATAGGGCCCAAGAAATCTAGCCCCAATGTTTCGAATGGTGCTTGGGCAGGCTGGAGCGAGTGGAAAAGTGCCCTGTTGTCGGATCGTCGTTGCCGGGCGCATGTTTCACATTTCTGGCAGTATTCTTTTACGTCCTCGGGCATTCTTGGCCAGTAATGTTTGTCGCGCAGCTTCTGGCAGGTTCTTCGGTAAGCGAGGTGGCCAGAGAGTGGTGAGTCGTGATATTCCTCCAGTAGCGCCTGTCGCAGAGGTGCGGGTACCACTACTTGTTTTTGCACAAATTGTCGCCTCTTCTAGGAGTGGGGGATGTATGATCTGCATAATATGCCATCTTCGACGGTGAATAACTCGATTTCTTTTGCCCAGGTGGGAATTTGTCGTCGATCTTTCTCCCATAAGAGTCCATTTTCTAGATATGACCGGATTTCTTGGCATAAGGGGTCGTTCCTCTGCTCTCGTACGATGCTGTTTGCGTCTTTGGGCTTCACTTGAACGGCTGCTACTGGTATCCGTGATAGGAAGTCCACGTTTTCATTCACTCGTCCTGGGCGATACCGTACTGTATATTTTAGGTTGCCGAGCATTATGGCACCTAATCTTCCTGTTTCATCCGAAGGTCTGGAGCCATTGCAGGGACCAATGATCGCTCACTATCACGAAGGGCTCGTCTTGTAGGTAGCGTTTGAAACACGATTGACACGACAAAGCTAATATGAAAATCACTCTAACTGACAGCCTGTCAGTGACAGGAGTGACGAAGAAAATTGAATCGTCTGTAAAAAACGCCACTTAAAAGCCTCGAAACTTGGCCGCTAGATGGTGATTTTTAAGATAAAAGTACCACTACCGCAAACCGAAAGTTTCTAACGCGTTACTGCGGTACGGTACTAAAAAAAGTAAAACCGTGGTAGAATCCGGCGGTAGTACCGCAGTACCGCAGTAATACCGCTGTATTTAATCACCGCGGTAATTCCAACACTGAAGACAGCGCTCTTTTTTTGTTTCCTCTATAACTCGTGTATATTTAAGAATTTCACGATGTTTTTTTGTCACATATAGAAATTGACATTGACAACATCCCAGTATTTTTTCTCCCCAGTTCATCATCACCAAGACCCGCAACGGCTACTCTCCTGTTTGGTACGTGTCCTGTATCACCCCACTCTCCCCTAGTTTAAATTAATAACCAAAACACCAATAACAACAACAATTTAAAATAACCTATTTCATTTCATAAAATAACCTTAACATAACTTCCCTGAATCCTCACCAAGCTCAAAATCGGCAAGCCCACTTGGCTGCTTTCTTACTCTTGTGGGTCTTTATTCATTGCTAATTCATTTAAGCAAAATTTGACAAATTTTTATGTGCGACACTCGAACAAGAATAAAACCGAAATATTAGAGAAACAAAAGATAATTTATACGACGAAACCTGGTGGATACGATTTTGCGGCGGTGCCGAAATGGAAAAACTTAGTTTCGAAACTTAAAAATCAGTGTCGAAAACGACAAAATCGAAATGCCGAAAAAAAGTGCCGAGACGGGTGGACAACATAGACTACAACAACTTAGATTAGATTCCCACCTTATTTTTGTACGGTGTGCCTCACAAGCCAAGTGATGTCAGCGCAGTTGATGCAGCAGAAGAACAGTATTTGACCAGAAAAGAACAAGAACATTCTCTCTAATCAGTAAAGACACATTTTGCGTCTTGCGAGTGTGTCTTCACATTTTGTGTTTTGGGAATGTGTATTAAAAGTGTGTGATCAATTGTAACTTCTTCTTTTACTAGGTCGATTTCAAAAATTTTACTAGAAGATAGTTGATTTTATCCTGCCTAATACAGCGCAGAAAAAGTATTTTAAATAACGACACCACGAAACACACGATTGCCATATTCAACAGTAAAATTTTTCAACCAAAAATATTTCTAAGCTTACATGCCGATGGGGCTCGACCCAGGTTAAAACACAACCTTAGCGAGCTCAGTTACGGAAATGCTGGAACGATAGTGAAAAAAGAGCTCCTATCTGTGTCTCGCCAGTATATTCCGCTTTTAGCTGGTAACGGTTAAGCCATATCAATGATACGTGTACGTGATGTATCCAATAATCCGCAAAAATTGTGGATATTATTTTTTACGTTTCTTGTCACAGTTTTCAAAATATAATACCGCTTGTCTCTTAGCCAAAGTGAATCAGGAACAGGCCTAGTTTTTTATTTAAAAAAAAATAGGTGAACGAAATAATAAAGTTTAAATTGTACAGAACAGAAAATCGGAGGTAGATGACCATTTAGTTAACAGAGCGCGTCGAACTCCGAAACTCCTAAACATATATAGTCCACCATCCTCCCCGAGGATAGGTGGTAATAAGCGAAGTGGGCTAACGACAATAAAAGGCACGAAACGGTCATATGACACTTTTCGGGGTAATTTGCTGGTATACCATCGATAATATCTCCACTGTTCTCTTCCGTCCGGTCAAGTAGAGTCCGGCGAACAAATTTAGGTCCAGCGAACGAGTTCATCCACCAAATATTAATGTAATAGTTGAATCTGTTATTGACTAGTCCACATTGGAAAACAAAGGTAAGCTATCCTGCACAGCATTATTTATCTTTTTAGATTACTTCTGTATTCAATGGCGTCGATTCCAGTGGCTCAATCAAAGCGAGTGTAAGGAACGGCCAGCCGCCAACCCTTTCCTTCGCCGCCAACTTCACACTTCTGATGCGCGACCTTGGTTCCTACAGAGAACGTTAACCCGAAAACCTCACCCGGTACCTTTTCGCACCTTAGTCTTAAATTTACACTAAAATATTCTCTACCTTTCCCCTGTGTTAAATTAACTTGACCTTGTTTTCCCGTATAAAATGTTCCTCCAAAAACCTGCCCAAATCAGTCAGACAGCCGAGTCGCCTAAGTTCTGTAAGTGTAAGTGTAAGTGTTTGTGCTTAAAATAAACTGTTTGTGCCCCAAGCCGCCGTGTCCTATTCTACCACCGCTAGTAACCGCCACTATGCGCTCATTGTAAGTAAACCAAGCCCTATCTCTATCTATCTATTTTGGAAGCCAACTCTCACTCGGAAAGCCAGGTTTTACACCAGCAAACTGTATACAGAAACCTACAAGAGCGGAATCAATTTTGTTTTGGGGATATGAGCTTTTCAGGTTCATTTAATTTTTGATAAATAACGTAAAAAAATTAAAGTGGACAATGAATGTTCACAGATTCAGGTGATCCAGAAAAAAACCACAAGGATTTACACGATGAAGCCGATTTGGAGTTATCGTCTGAAGATGACGACTGCCCTTTAGTCCGTTTGTGTAAATCGAAAGATGTTGAGACCAGAAAAAAAACTTGTCCGTTGCAACCAAAAAACGGAGATGAAACTGCGCATCACCATGTCTGCATCCTGATGACATGTAAAGAATTTCGGAAATAAATTTCGATTTTCAACCTTCGACGTGTAGTGGATCGATTGCCTTGCGGCCACAATTCAATGAATCTTTCCAAGGTATGAGAGCTAAGCATTGGAAACGAATTGACCATAATGTGGTGAATATAACCAACCGTATAAATTTAACTTCATGATTTGAAGCGAGCGATAAAAAAGGGACTGACGACAGCAGCAGACGTGCTCAGTTGTTTGACTACGGGAACGAAGAAATCCTTAAAATCCTTTTTAAAATAAAAAAAAGGATTTTAAAATTTAAATTTTAAAAGTTAATTTTCTTGATCGTGCGGAAGCATATGTTCCGGAGTATGTGCAGATGCTTTCTTGTCTAGCTTGGAGCAAAGCTTTGGATTGATACGAAACATAAAGTCACAAAATGGTATATGGATCACTACTGTGCGGTTATTGATGCCCGTCTTTCTCACGTCCAACCCCTTCATATGATATTTCCGGCACCATTGGTTCACGTAGTAATTTGACCAACTGAAAAGCGTCTATGTATCGGACTTTTGTACTGTAATATTTTCTTCGCTTAAAACGTATCTTGTTAGCACTGTTTTTCACATTTCTCTTGCGCGGCTTGATGATGGTTGGGTGATTATCATATAACTAATACTACACAGTATTTGCAATAGGTTAAGAACAAGCATGCAGAAAATCTGCTGTGGTACTGTAGTTTATCATGCAGATTGGATAGCAGGTAAGCATTTTGATTATGTGGGTATTGAACGAACAGATTACACCCACAGTCATCCTATCTAGAAGAAGGGGGTCGAATGGAAAAATTTCTTGATTATCGGCCATCTACCCCATATTGTTGAAGGTGGAAGATTAGCCAACAACCTACGAACTATTCCCCACCTCAATTGATGGAAATTTAGGAACAACTCACAACACCTATCCAAGGACTTAATTTCATCAAAACATTCAAAGCTTTTGAAAAGCATTATTAAATTTCATGTAGTTCACAATCAATTTATCATATGATCATATTATTATTACATTCTCATCTAGGACGTGTATTTCGTGAAATACTTCTGGGAAATGCGTAACAACAGTGTCTCTCTAAATAGACCTCTGAGATAACAAGCACTGCATCGAAAGACCAAAGGCAATTTTGTTTTCTCGTAATCGACCGATATTATCGAATGTTTTGCTTCTAATGGACTATTGTTAGGATGACATAGCATCATGAGAATGAATAACACCCGCACGCTTATTCTTGTAGCCTTTTCACGTATTGTTGGTTGAGTGATACTGGATATACGCCACCGCAAGTGGCGTATACCTGAAAGTATCAAGGTGTTGACCTGAAGCCAACCCTTTCCCGTCTTGTCTGTTGGCAGGCAACCAGCAAGCATTAAATCCAAATCGTCAAATGTATTTAACATATCTTTTTCATTTTTATTCCTTATTCTTTATTTGTATACCCACGCGCGTATAGTTGCAACAGCGATGATGCTGTAGAGCTACCTTACATAAATGGTTAAAGGAATAAATGAATAAAGTAAAAAAATGTTTATATTCTGCAAATAAAAGTTAATTAGGTAAGAAATTATTAACCTGCAAGCAAATTAAGTGCTGAAATTTTGTCAATAGTACCTAGTTATCAGTAGTACAGTAAAAAGAAAAATTTCGGGCAAAGGGGACGCATAGGCTCGCAATCTTTAGAGAGATCCTTTACCAATAGATGGAAGGGTTTCTAAATATTCACAATCATGGAATTCACTATTTGGGATTGGTTCGACATTGTAAAATTAAATATATATAAATATATAAAAATAAATATAAATAAATATATATAAGTAAATAAATATAAATATATAAAAACATTCGACACAAAATGTAAAATTGATTTTTAACGTAATTTGGAAAATTTCAAAAGACTTTTTTCTTAATTTTTACAGCGAAACATTAAGTTGGAGCTCGTAAGGAAGATGAATCACGGGTAGCAATTGGTCGATTAAGCCAAGAGAAAAAACGTCAAGTGATAACATGATGCCAAATTTTCAAGTTTAAAAAAAATTAATTTAAAGAACTTCATAAAAAACACTCTTAGGATTAAAAATTATTTTTTGACAAAAAATTTTTAATATAAATGATCAATGATTTACTTAAAACAAATAAATGGATGAAGTAAAAAATGTTCTTTAATATTCTGCAATCAAAAGTTAAAAAGAGTAAGGAATTTTTAACTTGCTAATGACTAAGTGCTGAAATTTTGTCAACAGTATGTTTTAAGGGGGAAGAATGTAAATCGAAGCAAATCTCCTAAACCCTCTTCCCAATTTTGCCTACCGGCTTGGAGGCTCATTGTCCTCAGAGATCCCAGACATAAGACAGGACGAAGGAAATAGGCCAAATTCTAAGGATAAACAGGACTGTCTGATGGAGAAATAGGAGCGTTCTAAAGGTTTAAAAAAAATAGTCCTATTTATTCCAGTCCTATTTCTGCAGTCCTTTTTCGTTTCTGTCCTATTTCACCACCAATCCGTAATTACTTAAGAAACCATATTGTCGAACTGCAGAGTTCAGATCTTTGAAAACTGTCTGCTCAAAACCATTACTAACACAAGTTTTAAAAATATATTAGGAAATTGGCGGGTTTTTTTTAACGACAGAAAACAAATTTCATTTCCTTAAATAAGTTATCTACCCCAAAACCCATTACATAACGGTGTCCCAAGACGAATGCTTCAGGAATTAATAATGGTCACCTGGTCACATGAAAATTCCACGGCATACAGAAAGTGCCCAGATGAGTGGAAATCCCTAGTATATTCCAGAGAAAACCGATCCGCCTTGGGAAAAACTAAAACTTTGTAAGTTGTATAAATTTTATAAAATTGAGGCGGATTCTCGATAAATTTTTGTTTTAGGAGAAATGATTGACAATAATCAATCGTCGTGTATGATAAACGGTCGCGTTGGATCCCTGTAGAGCAGTAAAACATCCTGCGTTAACGTGTTTTTCACAAATGCGAAAATCTCATGTGTGTCCGAGTTAATTTGCTGCGACTGTAGCGTCGTATGGAGAAACAAAGTTTTTCACGTTTTTAGAATTAAGTTTTCATAATTATAATTTTGTTTTCTCCATTTTTTCCCTATCAGTGGGTTTCAGAATTCTAATCTCTGAAGGGCCAGTATCTGCCGGCACAGAAGAGAATATCCCGTAGGTCGGGCTACCAGACCAAGATCAAATATCTTTAGCTCCAGGCTGAACAGCTTCCTCTTCGTGGGTCTTTCCCCTATAGTTGCCACCTCATCAACTCTGAACTGTTGCATGACCATTTGCACAGCTTTATCTTTGCTTCTTTGAAATTAATGTTTGCTTCTGTGATTCTTTAATCCGCTTCGTCTATTGTATTTTCTCCTCCTAACCAGTCGTCTACGTACTATAGTTGTTGCCGCAGTTGTTTCACTGTCTCGGGGTATTTTTCTTTGTAGCTTCCAGGTATTTGAGCATAAACGGGCTGCAAGAGAACCCGAACGGTACCCTTTTCCACCGGTACCCTATCAATTGTGGCTATTCTTTTCTCGGGTCGTCTATCCAGATGAACCGTATTAGCTGAGCGTGTTCTTCTTGTATTCCTACTTGGAGGAAAGCTTGCGTTATATCTTCTGTCCATGCGATTCAATTTTCCCTGAAGCGCAATAATACCATTAGTACTTCTGGGTTAAAGTTCGGTTCCGTCTCTAGCGCGTCGTTGATGCTTGGTCTTTTCTTCGTGTGTGTGCTTACCCGTCGAAGACAGGTCTGATCTTTTTTGTTTCCGCCCCTACCCTGATTGCAGGTCTGTGTGGAAGGTATGTGCAGCTCCCCTTGAAGGTAACGTCTGCTTGCTCTATAAACCCATCTTCCAGGTACTGCTGGAATATTTGATGGTATTTGATAGGTTGCATTTTCAACCACTTCAGTCGTACTAACGCAATTATTTTATTGGACTCAATCCTCTTCCTATCCGTTTTGATTGTAAACAGATCTTCGTGTCTATCTTCAGACTTTGTTATAAATCTCTGGTATGATTTGAGGAAGTCTGGTTCATGCTTTCTTCGCCTCCTCTTTCATCTTCTTCTTTTCCTCTTTTTTGACTTGAACAGCGATCGGATTGATCACGTGGTCCCGCTGCGGGTCGTCGAGGATGTTGTTGGGGCGAAATTTGGGGCGGGTATCAGGCTGGATTGGACGCGTCAGGTCGTAGTATGGACGGTTTAACGGGTGGATTATTAGTTCACGTCCACCGTTTACTATTAAACCGTACTTTTCTTTGATGTTTTGTGTAATTCCAAAGTGCATACCAATATTGGGTGGGAGGAGGGGCTCGGGTCCCTCCTTGGGAAAAAAAATATCGGTATCGGTATCGTCGATACAAATTCAAGCCAGTATCGGTATCGGTATCGTCGATACAAATTCAAGCCAGTAACGGTATCGAAATCGGCGATAGTATTTTAAAGTATCGCTAACAACCCTGGGGATAAGTCTATGAAGTCCTTTTCTGGGGCTCCTACCTTCGACGGCCCAGGGTCTCTTTCGGGTTGCTCGATTGAAAGTGTCCATGCGGTCACTCCTTCTCCATCACCTAGCTTATATCGGGTGTCGCCGGAATATTTTGAAGTTAACGGATCCTTTAGTTCTGAAAGAGGCATGTGCTTAATTAGGATCGGGAGGAGGGACTCCAAGGGTGAGGTGGTTGCTGCGCTTGAAATAGCTGCAGTGACTGCCTCAACGTGGCGATTGAAAGCCTCAATTTGATGTCTGCCTTCCGGGGTATTGCGGAAGCCTGGGTCCTGTCCATGGCATCTCAAATTCTGTGGCCCTCCTCAGCGCCCTCTTGGTCTTTTCGGAATCCCTAATTTTTGAAGTTGTTTGGTGAGGTGTAACGCTTTAGCGGAGAATAACCGAGGGAAAAAGAAAAGAAATTAATGGAAGGGTTCACCTCCAGGAAGAATTTGGGGAAAAAGGCAATAATAAAAAAGGAGAGAGACAGAGGCAACACACAAGCCAATATCGCCGTCACCGACCTCATGGAGTGAAACAAAAAAAATTTACAGCAACTTCCTTGGCTCAGAGAAAAAGTTTTTTAAAAAATTTCACAGACATTAAATTTTACGTGGTGGTTTCTCCAAGAAATCTCTAGATGTAATTGAAGTGAAGTACACCTTAATGGCCCCCGACCACCCGGTGCGACTTTTGTTCGAAAGAGAAAAAGAAAAACAAATTTGGGGCACATACCAGAATAGTAAAAAAAATTCGTACACGTCGACAAAACGTCGTAGTTTCTACGATTTCAATGAACAAAAACGTAAAACAGTAAAGAAAGTTGAAAAGAAAAAAATTTTGCCCTGAGACTTACACGTGGTGTGTGTAAAAAAGGGGACTACACTTACCCACAGTCTCACAGACAAAAATGTAAAATTTTATTTTAATTAACTTAACTGGTTCGAAGCACCATGTAAGAATTAGTTCAGCCCGTGACTGAACTTACCTTAGTAAAGTTTAAAATATATAGATGAGGTGATGAAAGCACGGGAACACTGGTTTTGGTGTTGACTGTGTGAAGTGTATTTAGGAACTAACTGACCCTTGCCCTGTAGATATTAGCGGACGGTAGGCCGGGACGCGGGGCTACACATAAAATTTTTTTCAAAATGGTGGCCTCCTAGCGAAAGAAATTACAAGAAAGAAAACGTTGTGGAAGCCTCGTCCGTCGCCCAACTCGCGTCGTCGGCTGTTGGAATACGGTACATTCCCAACACTGTTTCTGCTGCATTATCCCCATGTATTCTAGTGTCCAAAATTTTTTTAAGTCTGTCATTGGTCTCTCTGGTCTAATTCTTACTGTGTTTATTCTTGTTTCTTTGCTTTTGTCTACGGTTAACGTTCCGAAGATTACCCAGCCAAGTCTGCTTACGCACGCTACTAATCGTTTTCACCCAGTTATCGTTTGGTGTTGCAGGATCGACCATATGTAATCGCATCCGATTATCAGGTAGAACTCCTCTCCACCACGTCTATTCAAATAGCGGTCATCGGCTAGGGTTTTTCCCTGCACACTAAGTGTTTCTGTTACAGAGCTCGGTTCTTTTCTTGTTGCATCGGCCAAGAACCGTCTTGCCACTGCCTCGACGGTTATTTCTTCTGTCTCTTCAATGGTTCCTTTTATTCTGAACATAAACACCTCATGGTCATTCCCTGTAGTGTTGTTCTTTCCGAATGCTTTAACGTTTCGGTGCTCCAGCCTCAGTCCTACCGCTCCTCCTCTCCTTGCGACCTCCTCACTGACGAATGACCTTTCACTGCCAGAGTCTAAAAGCCCTGTTTTTCTCATTTTAGTCCCATTGTTTCCTATCAAAACCCCGTTGAACGTTGGTAAAATCCCTGACCTAGGCACAGTACACACCCGCTTGGCGCGCTGAACGAAGAGTACTACAGCGCCATGGGCATTGGCCGCATACCGGCATACGCAAACTCACTTCTAAGATGGCGGCCGGCTTTGCACATAGCCCCCCTACTACCAATTCACGATCTGGCAACCGTGTTTTTCGACAAAAAACCCTTATTGACAGAGAATCTGCAGCCGCGGCAGCCACCGTCCCAATCTTGGACTGCAGCTTTTGTTGTTGAATACACTATACTCATTGTGTTGGAGCAGAAATTTTTTTGATGACTTACAGGGAACATACGCCGCGGTGTTTAGAAATATATTTGCTTAAATTTCGGAGATGCCGGGTTTTTTACGTAATCAGCGCCACGGCCTACTTGATTAACGCAAGCACGCATTCAAATTCGTGAAAGCGTGATTTTAGTTAACTACAGGGCATTTAAAAAATACATTAATAGCTATGATTTTTTAAACATTGTTAGGAGTGCACTTGGGACATTTCCAAATCTATTGAGCGCATAAAAAATTATTAAATCGCAGCTTGATTGTTGCAATGTAAAACTTACGTTACCTTGCTCTGTTGCTTGTTCGCTCTCTTGTTCAATAATTTTTGAGTAACCATGGACTTTGGCAACCGAGCATCGTTATGCTTTTTCATCGAAGAAAAGTAAGGATTTATGCACGTCAAATATAAAAAAAGCAGGTTGATCACCAAACCACCATTAGCTCGGCCAAACTAGTAATTAACCCCAATAAAATTGATAGATGACAACCATGTCATGTCATGGGTGTGTGTGGAGCGGTAGTTCCCTATTGGAGTTTTTTTTTTAATGCAGATTACAAGGTCTTATACGTTCGCCCATTTAGACGCCCATTTACTAAAACCTAAGGAGAGTCTTGCCTCCCTCCCTGAAAAATCGACCCTTCTTTCCCTCCCCCACCACATCACTCGCCCAAAACGAAGAAAATCGAACCCTTCCCTAAAACCAAACCGCAAAAACGATAAAAGTAGTTTAATCGGCAGCGCTCACGATACCCTGAACAGATCGGGACTATTTTCACATCAAATAGCTCGTCTCAACAAGTTTGATTACGTCCACCCTGAACGGACAAGATCAAATAACAAAATTCTACGAAACCCGCAAATTCCGAGAAAAAGACGGTCTTAATAACACCCACTAGGACCCTCTTGGAAGCCTAGAGGGAATAATAGTTAACCCCATTTTATAATTTTTTTCCGTAGCCCTAGTAATGGTTTTTCTTACAGAAGTGCTTACAATATGGTTATTCTGAATGCGTACTGTCCACTTTATGAATATCTAATATGGATATTATAAGTCTTGTTTCGAGACTTATATGGTAAAAATACCTTATTTTATAGGGAAAAATAGAAAGAACTATAAACGCTTATAGTTTCCACATCAAATAGCTTTTTTTAAGCTACTGTGTTGCTTTTTTTCCCTAGTTTTTTACCAAATTGCTTAAATATATATTGTACAACTTGTAAGCTTATTCAATTTTCAAATAAAATCAATGTAGCTAATGCATTGTAAAAATTTATTGAATTAATAGTTATTGTCGTGTAAAGTAAGCTTTAAAAAAAACAAGAAAAAGTTCGAAGAATTCTCTGTATTATTCTTTCCAAACCAAGATTGTAATACCCAACGCGAGTAGAACACATTTGGTAATTAAACTGTCAGCATAGGTACCGGATTCAGTGCAAATCAAAACACAACATTACCAAATATTTTTGGGATATCACAAGACGAAAGGAATAAAGGGCTTTTTGACTACAAAAGCCTATTGAGATACTTAAAATTATTTCTGGGGAACAAAATATTTTTGGGGAAACAAAATTATTTTTGGGGAATAAAATTATCAAGTGCTTTCAAGATTAACTGTATTCTTTTTTCAATTTGACCCAGAAGGACGACTTCTCCTTTTTTGGTGTCTTTATGTGGTGTTGGTGTATTTTTTTTGCTTGAGAGCCACATTCAACTCTATATTTTTCTGCAAGTTTCGATCTGGCTGTTTGAATGAGATCCTTTAGTTCCTGCAGACTAGGCAACTCCCTCGATGAAAGCCTACAAAAAATTACAGATTAGAAACGTAAAACATAAGAAAAATAACAGTCGACGTTTTACCACCAATAACGGAAATAAATTGAATCAGCTCTCCTATCCCGCGTCTTTCATCCCCACTCCTATATTTCCATTGTACATTGTCGCAAAGTTTCTTTGAAAATAAAAATTGGATAGCCGCTTTCACGAACAGCGCTGGAGTCCATACAACTCTACTGATTTCAGTTGTTATGTTGTTTCCGGTTTGAAAAATACCACCGAATGGGATTTTAATATCGTCGCCGGGAAGATGGTAGCCATGCCACACAAGTTTAAACCATATATTGGACGGAATCTTAGACAGTTAGGTCCTACCTGATATAACAAGCAATCAGCAGCAAGAGTGGATCGTTTGCCCAATTATGCATACTATTTGGTGATTTTGTGTGTGTAAATGATTAACCTGAATAATAAATACCAACTCCGTACTTCAAAGGCTTCACTCTTTTTTTGGGTATTTTCGTACCGAGTACCCCAAAAAATATGCCGATTTTTTTAGTTACGCGGGGTGATAACTTAAAAATAGGCTAGACCGTTACTTGGGAGTCTTAAAAATGGGGTTTACGTTGACGATTTAAAAATACAATCTGCTTCTGTAAAATAATATTTGGGTTTATTAAAAAGAAAATTTTCTTTAAAAAATGATTTTTAATGTTCTGTTCACACTGGAAACCGTTACACGTTACCGTTGTGAGCGGCAGGTTTGATTGCAACTTCCGCCTTTCATCAGTAAGTTTAGTCGTCATTTCTTTACGAAAAAAAAGAATCATTTTGTGGCTTTTTAACGTGCGTTACTTGAATTATCGCAAAAAGTATGTTTCATTTACTTTTTGAAAGCTTTTGTCCAATAAGCGACATTAAAGTTAACTTGATGTCGTTTATACTACTAATTCAAAACTTTTGTTTTGTTGGTAATTCAGATGACATTATCGTCTTATGACCTATGTATACGACCAGCTAACTTTTTAAATGCTGCGCATGAAAATTGTTTTACGATGTCTCCGGATGTCTCCTCACATTTGTAATTGACAATTACTTTGCCATTTAACTTCATTCATCGATTGGTCGAAAAAGGTGGTTAACATTAGGTCACCTAAACAAAATACCATCAACACGATTACTTGCGATAAGTCTATTTAACACGTTACGCAGGTGACGTGTTACTAAAATTACAGGTATTTTCTGTGCGGCATCCTCAAATCTCCGACCGACATTCAACCCGTTCAAAGATTTTTTTTCCGACTAACGTTACTTGTTGAAAAATAATAGACGCACAGTTCAAGAAAATTTTGTGTAAAAAATCAATGAATCACAATGCTGTATAACAAATGGCGAAGGATGAGATACATTTTTTCATTAGACAATAGTTCTATATGGAAACGCAGAACTGATGATGAACACTTACAGCAATTATGAAGCTTAGCATGCTATAGACATTTGTCTTTTGTTATGTCACTGTACATTAGATAAAGCTACAGTCGGCATAAGCCTCATATCTGGTGTAAATTCGACATCAGTATAGGGATTACAGCTTTTTCACATAAAGGAAACGCGTGACGCATAATCAGGTAAGAGCTGCATGTCTTTGAAAAATTATCATTTTTACTTCACATCATAGTACGTCTATTTTTTAATTGAACCTAGTGTATTTTAAATAAACTGTTCACTACTATTCGCTGATAAATCCATCAGGCGCCATGCTGCATTTGTATCCAGCTCAGCTTGATCTCTACACAAAACCCAAACGTGGTTGACTCGCATCACTTTTTCGGGATCGCCTTCAATAATGTTATTAGCCTTATCCCTGACGCACATAATTTGCTGGGCAGTGAAGGTTATAACTAATATGGGTCCTTGCTCCATGACCTTGCCCATCGCTAAATCAACATTATCGACATCCAAAACGCGACAGTCGATGAAATAACCTAAAAAAAAATTTGGAAACCTGTACAAATTTTCCAGAACAATAATTTTTAAAAATGTATTACCCAGAGAAAGAGCGTGTTTGATGGGTGTTGAAAGAATATTATAAGGCCCTTCATGACACCAATCTTTCAAAATGTCAAGATCCCCTCTGGCCATGGCTTCTAGGACATTCGGAATAATGTCAAATTCACATTTTTTCAAAAATTCTTCCTTGCTGAATTCGGGATCCATTTTACATATTTCTGTAAGGGCTTCACTCATATCCGTTTTCTGGAAAATAGACATGATATATAAAAAATAGAATGGCTTATCACATTTTTTAAATAATTACTTGAAATAAGCCTCCCATTATATCAACAACTTTTTCTGTTAGCAAACGTGAAGCACGAATAACTGCATTATCACTTTCTTCATACTTGTTCTTCCAATCAAGAACTTTGTTAACATAGGGATTCTTATCCTTGAAATTTTGCCAACTCTGATAAAATCTTACAAAAATAAAACAAAAAATCAATAAATGATTGTAAATCTACAGCAAAAATAGTATATAATTAATTTAAGCCATTAAGCTTGCATGAGTAATGTATCATACTTTGAATCTTTGTGTAGTTCAATACCAGTTGCTTCAGTATTGATTTCAATTGGCTTCACATTTGAATCTTCTTCAGACAAAACTTGTTTCCGTTTCCTCAAAACCACAGGTCTCCTGGAAGCCAGAATATATTTTATTTTTAAAAAATAATTATTGAATAATAAATATATTCTTGCATTTATAATTTTTACCTATATATTCGTGCTCCAGATAAGTCTATTTCTTTTCGCACAGCATCAGCAGTTTCACTAATTGTCTTAAAGGGTGCTGTTTTGCTGATTTTCTGTCCTGTTTCCACTATTGTATCAGTGGCTTCCTTTGCTGTTTTGCCTATACCTTCTGTTATTTGTCCAGCTTTCTTCACAAACTCTGTTTTCTGAGCATCTGAAAGCACTTCTTGAACCTTCTCTTTCAAGACATTTACTTTTCCCTTTAAGACATCACTGCCTTTGGATGCTTCTGATTCAACAGCTTGAAATTTTTCTCTGGCTTTTTTTAAAGCCTCTGTATTTTCAAGTTTTTGGGCTTCCTCCCTAAATTTCTTGAGATTTTCTTTCATCTCTTTATTTTTGGCCATTTCTTGACGAATATTTTCGATAACCCTGGAAATGAACGTTGGCCGGCGAGTTTCTTGCGAATACCTTCTGACAATACCCTAAAGATAGATTTAAAATTATGAATACTTGAAACAGTTTCAATATTAATTTCTCGAAGCAAATTGAAAATCACCAAATAAAAAATAAAAAACTATTCTAACAATACTCACATGTTGAATTAGCCGGTTTCCAACGCGTAACACTGAAGTCGCCATAGTTGTTATTGCAGTCGTGCAATGATAGCACATGTTACAGTTTAGCTAGAGCAGACAGTCTGCTGCAGACTGGAGCGCCACCACTGCGCCAGCACCCAGAGCAGAGTCATCGATTACTCCGCTTGGTGCAGCACTTTCGGAGGGAGCAACCAAACGAGACAAAAAAAATCATCTGGTTCGCGAAAAGTGACGTCCGGAGTATTGTAGTAATCCGCACAAATTCAGAGCATTTTTTCGGCAGCTAAAAGTCCGCAGTTTACCGGATATGCAGTCCGTGTTTACAGGATTCACATACACTTTCACAGCTTACTCAGGCTTCTCAGGAGTCCAGGACGTCAGGAATCTAAACTTTCTTTCTACATACTACCGCGCAGACCACACGATTTTAAAAAGTGCATCGCGCTGCAGTGTAGGCTGCCATCGCCACGAATTGTCTCTGAGACATCTGAGAGACTGAGACTGAGAGCTGTTGCGAATGATCGATATCTAGTTGCACGATTTGGGGGCTATTCCGCACTTGATAGTCCGCAGTTTACTGGAGTTTTCATCGTACGTGGTTCGTGTCTGCAATTTACGCTGGGACGCATTAAGCTTCTCAAGACAAGAGGAAAAGATAAAAAAAAGTAAGGAACGCAATTTTTTTACAGGAAACTCGAATCGACGAATAGTCAGTGCGATGGTGTGTGATAAATGTGAAAAAAAGTTGGGTAAAATTATTACGCCGGATCCGTGGAAGTCGGGAGCTCGAAATACTACAGAAAATGGTGGTCGTAAACTCAACGAAAACAAAGCCCTTACATCGTCCAAAAATCGTTTTAACCCATACACACCTAAGTTTGAAGGTTGCAGAATATGCAAACAGAAAGTTCATCAAAGTGGATCCTACTATTGTAAGCAGTACAAGTTTTTACCCCCTTTTAAGTCAATGTAATAGTAATAGCATCTTCAAAATATTTTAGGTCAACCTTGTGCTTATAAAAAAGGAATTTGTTCCATGTGTGGAAAAAAGATAATTGATACCAAAAGCTACAAACAGTCATCCACTTAGTTCTCTTACTATCGTCTATTGTCATCTAATGTTCTCATTCCGTTTGTGCCTCTTGATGTTTGAATAAACTGACATTCAATGGAATAATAGTCTTTAAGAATCCAAAAACTATATATCCACAATTCCACTCTGCTCCAGAGAAGTATTTATTTAGCAGAATAAAATGTTATTCATAGATTCCAGTAATTCCTCTGTGCCTTTAGACTAAAATAATGAAGTAGGAGGAAATCCTGGATGTTCAGGACTGTTATGAAAAATTTAAGTCTTTTGCTGAATGACAGAATCCAGCTTGGTAATGTAGCATGACACTAAATTTAACCTCTAATGATTCCCTCTTTTCTAAAATTTTTTTTGTGCCACAGCATTCTTCTTCAATCAATTAATGTCATATGTTGTGAATTAATGAGTTTTAATTGCAAGTACAGCATTTCATTATAGTCATCAACATAGAATGGATGTAATTCACACGTCAGCCGTAATGAACTGAAATACTAGCCGCCGATCTTGTGATAAATAAGAACATTTTAATTTGTTGGCTGTTACAATTAAAAATGAAATATTTTTGCATGATATTCTTTAATATTATGTTAGTTGGCCTTTTAGTTTCCTTTTCTTTTTCTTCGTGTTTGATAAGCCTTTTAGTCTTTATATAAAATCTTTTTTCTTACAAGACTTTTAAGATTTGCCAGGATACCTTTTAACTTTAAAGGTATCCTGGCAAAGTGAAATCGATTTTGTAGTATTATTATTTTACTTAGAAAAAATTAGAATGATTAGGGATGTCTAGAGGATTGGATATATTGGTCAAAATTAAGCACATGATTAATTAATTATTATTATGTAACACCTTTTTTTGTCTTCTTCCCACGTGCCACTGGTTTTTCACATACCATGAAAATCTGGTGCTACTCTAGTAGTTTATCATTTATTCCCGTGTATAATCCGAAAGAACAAAACAGTCTCCATCTTTGCATAGTGCTAGTAGTGTAAAATAGCTATGATGATGTTAAGAATTCAGGAAAGGCATAGTTTCATGACACCAGTGTACTATTCTTATCTTACTCGGTTTCGCTCGCCTAGCTTATCGAGCCGTCTAACTTATCAAATTTTGTTATCTACCAAACGAGGGAGTCGCTGTGCCTTATTTGGTTTCAAACATCTTTATGTGAAAGGACCAACAGGTGACATACCATTGTAGATCACACAGCGAAAGAAGTCGTGAAATTCGTCGCGCATAGTCTACCACAGTCTTAGTAGTAATAAGTGCCTTCGTCAGAGCAGTGTCGTAATTAGCTCTAGGATGGCATACCCGTATTGCGTAGCCCTTTTCGTTCTGACAGCCTTGTGGATGACAGACGGCCAGTCCGATGGCTCTCAGGTAAGCTCAATGGTGGATTTCTCACAAACACCGGAAAGTGAAATTTTTGGAAGCGAAAACATTTCTGATGCTCGTAATTCGTCTGGATTGGATATTACTTCTACCCAACTACCGAACGCAAACAAAGAAGCCAATCCGTTTCAATCGACGATTTGCCAGCTCTGCGCTTGCCAAGATGCAAACCCGTTGTTTCTCATAGATTGCAATGGAAAAAGTTTAAAAAAACCGTTTTTGGCTTCCGAATGGCCAAGTGATATCTACGGTTATAGCATTGAAGCAAAGTTTGATTCAAATGAATATATGGAATTGACGCAATTTGCAGAACTACCACTTTCCCGCTTGAGCTATCGGGGGAACGGTCTTATGTTTATAGAAAAAGCGGCATTCAAATTTCTTAAAACGCTCGAATATTTGGATCTCAGCGAAAATGGTTTAACTCACGAATCAATCAATGGAAATATATTTGAAGGACCGTTCAACGAAGAAGACTACGAACCGCTTCCGCTGAAAACTCTAAAACTCGGATATAACAAGATAATTTCGATCGATAAGGATGCTTTTAACCATTTATCCTCCCATCTCGAAATACTTGAACTGAACAACAATCCTCTGAAAGTGATTGATCATCAAACGGCGATAGCCATTACGACTTTGAGGAAGCTAAAGGTATAAATAGTACACATAAAAGCCTGTTGATTAAAAGAAAGAAATTCAAAATCTTATTATTGATTTCCGTTCAGAAATTGAATTTGGCGGAAACAGGATTGGCGTCTGTGCCTAGTGGATTTTTCCATGCATTACCCGCGTTGAAAATGTTGATTCTTGCCGGAAATCAATTTACAACTATACCTGAAGAGCTGCAGCACGCCATCCATTTGGAATATCTTAATTTCAACAATAACCCAACCAAGTCACTTGATGCAAATTCATTTCAAGGGTTGAGCCAACTGAAGCATTTGAACGTGTCTAGCATGCACTCGTTAGAATGGATCGCCGCAAATACTTTTACACCGCTGACATCTATGACTCATCTTTGGTGCTCGTTCAATCCACTCCTGAAAGAAATTCATCCTGGGGCTTTTAATAACATGGCTGAAAGCGATGGAACTTTACGATTAAGCGAGGTTTAATGATGACCTTCGTCTTTCCCCATGGCAGCTAAATTACTAATTTATAAAAAATGCTCTCTAAACCGCAGTTTCATTTTCGAGGAAACAGTCTACAAAATTTGCCGCCCTCTCTGCTTCCTTGGACTAGCTTAGAGCAAGTCGATGTTGGAGAAAATCCATTTAAGTGCGACTGCAATGTCGGATGGATGGTGGCAGAACTATTGCCGTTTATCTCGGAAAAAACACCAGAATTAACTACAACTCTACGGTAATTTTTATTTCAACTCAGAGATAGATTTAAAAATTTTAGCTACTATATGACAAACTTTGAACGAGAAAACATTTGAATTCGTTCTAATTTAACAGTTGCGCTGAACCAGAAGATTACAAGGATGTATTGCTAGATTCTCTGGGTGGTGACGCAAAAATTGTGAATTGTAGCAATCCCGCTGATAGCACTTCCGGCCAAGATAGTAGTCATGGCACTAGCGACGGAGGGTCCAAAAATCCAAAGATTTCTTCAAACAAAGGTTTGATTATTATTTCGCTGTTTGGAATCATATCGATCGTCGGTGGAATGGCTTGCTTTGTTCTTCTTGCGGTGAGAAAATCTCATCTTCGTCAGTTGTATGATACCAATTCTGGACAGATAGTACATTATGTACGAACGTCAGGCGGGTCGGGTAAGCGAGAGGACGAGCAAGCAATTGTGTACAAAGAGTTTAATCAGTATCACCAAGACCCTTGAAAGGGAAATTTGAAAAAAAGCTATTATCGTTATTCATTATTTCACCTATATATCAACAAGCTGGGGCATCTCCTATTACCCTAATTATACGACATTTGCATTTTAAAAATCAATTCGTGTTGCTACCGGTGGTGAGACCAAGAATATAAACAGTACTTTTGAAGCAAACATTTGATATTTTCCATTTAAGGATAATTTTTAAAAACAAATATAACTATAAATTATGGTTGTTCGGCATGGGCACCGACAGGCACTAAACGATATGCGCTGCTGCGTCAGCCAACAGAACATCGCCCTTACCTGCAAGACCATAGACAGTTGAATTATCGCATGTGATTTCAAGTCCCTCATCAAGGAGAAGCTATCGGAAGGCTGAAAGCAAATAAGAAAAAGAAAATCGAGTGCATCAACTCCGTTCTTTGATTCTTTTCATCTCGGTGAATTTTGCTTTCACATTCGGCACCATTCAAAAATGGAATGTATATGTAAACAAAAGAGCAGCTGATCTACTGTAAATGATTAGAGTGATAGGGCACGGATAAACGTATTGTGCAGCATAGTTTACCATTAGTTATGATCCATGAACAAAGATGACGACAATTGTCTGGGTATTTCTGGATCTTAGTCATCTTTTTGTCCCATTGATAAGCAGTAAGTAGAAAGGAATGAAAGCTCTAATGGGGCCATTTAAGTGTACTGTTATCCTTGTCATCTTTCATTGATCTGGGCACGGATACTCATTTTGCTACCCACTTGACGGGCTGATGCCTCGTCAACTCGCGATGTATGCATAACGAGCTTTGAAATCAATAATATGCGATTAAGGAAAAGATAGCAACAACATTTGTGTTGCCTTCAACTATACAGGGCAGAAAAAAGGGGTTAAAATAGGACTGCAGCGCAACGTTATTGGTGATGGCCTTTTTCTGTGCTCTTGTTCCCGTAATTTGAAAAAGGTAAACGTCAACACCCGTCAACACTTATCGATGATAAGCAAAGTAGTAAATGGTGACCATACCTACGTTATTGTAGTAGCGGAAATGGTGACCTGCATTTCAGAACAAACGTCACTATTTCGATATGGTTAGAAGGCGCGTAGGATGCCAAGATAGTGACACCGGTACCATAAGTACTATTGACTAAAGCAAACTATCTGCACCCACCTGAATTTTTTCGTCCTCTTTGCTGATTTTCCTGGTAAAGCGTTTCGTCAGCTTTTCCGTTCACTGTTTCACTTTGCCCTTCCTATTTTTCTTTAAGGAGATCGACCTTCATTGCTCACTTATGCGGCAAATTTTTCTTTGGACTAAATAATATTTTACAGTCCACATTATGAAATGTGGATTACCATGGATCAAAACAGGTTTGTTTGCATCAGAACAACGGTAGAAAAAATTGGTAACTCTGCGACTTTTTAGAGAGGTGAGGCCTGTCCCTTAAACAGGGGATGGTGGGTACGTTTTGTTTCACTTACAACAACTCCGTTATTTTGCAAATGTACAAAAAACTGATTGCCGAGTAAAAAGGAAACTGTACTCCATTTGTTTGCCTCGTGAACGCCATGTAGCGATATTTTCAAAGAATTTTAAATGGCAATTACCTTTGTAACCTGGCCATCACTTGTCCTCAACAATAAGCAGAGTAAACAGAAACACGGATGCAATACACTTCGCTGGTTGCGTGGGGAGATCGCCAGTTTGGCAGGATACCCCTATGCTCTTCCATACATGAATCGATTCATGCGCAGGCGTGAAACCTTAACCGATTTTCTGGTTGAGGTCCGACAGGAAAAAGAAGAATAAAGTCACCAATCAGCTTCTCCTCGTTGAAGGATTGGCTTGTACGTGAATCGATCGGACATCCGGATTGGTTGTGCTTTACACGACTTTCGTTACGATGTTCCACCTTCTTTGTTTCACCATTCTTTTCCTACACGCAACTTATGTGCATTAGCCTTGTGCCTTCTGCCAAACGGTTTCTCTTCGACAAGCACATCATCGAACACTTTTATCACAGATGTTATTGACGCTAGCAACCTCGTCACGGTGGTTGCCTAAAACACATCCGGGTGCACCATTTTCGAATAGGTTTTCCTAACGATGGAATCCCGCGAATCAGTTAATCACACATCAAAGCCGAAGACATCATTTTTGATAGAGGATATTCTTTTTCAACGTCCTAAGGTAAGATTGAGTCAGTAATGTACATCAGGAGGGGGTGTAAGGGTTCTAAGTTTTTAGCATAAAAAGAAAGGTGAAGGTAGAATAGTTACCATCTAAATTTTTCTAAAAATCTAGCAGTCATTTGGAGAAGTACCTGTAAGTAGAGATACCACATTCCACAGGCACCAGTCGTCTAACAGTGCGTCTGAAATTAGTAACCGGTGTTACGAGATGCTGTTGTCCAATGGCGGAAACAGTGGGTTACAACAGCAACAGGCCAATATTTCCAATAACGCTTCAGACTACACCTTCTTTCCAAATGCTTTGGCAGCCGCTTTCCTCTGCCCTGCTCCTCCAACCACCTTTAACCTCAGCAACCAACGCTGTAATAAGATGGATGCGCAACATCCCGCTCCTCTGTTCTTTCAAGCGACAGGTATTTTGGTTCTGCAGATTCTTTCCTTTTCCAGCAAAGATTGGCTATCTTTCCGATCCATTTTCAATCTGTAATTGAAAAAATTTTTTTATTGAATTGGCATCCTTGTTCATTACAAGCTATGGAATTCTAGTTATAAGTAGGTTCTTTTTTATGGACTAGTAATACTTAGTTCTACGATTAGGGCTGCCTTTAACGGCTCTACTGGCCGCCGACGCGGGAGCTAAACACGGACGCAGACGGAAAGCTCGCACGGTGTTTTCCGATCATCAGCTACATGGACTGGAGCGACGTTTTGAAAAACAACGTTATTTATCGACTCCCGAACGTGTTGAATTGGCTCACGCATTGCACCTCAGCGAAACTCAAGTTAAAACATGGTTCCAGAATCGAAGAATGAAGCACAAAAAACAGTTACGTAGACACGAGGACAAAAAACATGGGTGCAATACCACATCGGCAAGTAGCCAACAAGATCATTCTATGCAAGGTAAAATCTTGGTAGCCGAACCTCTTACGGATTGTGTTTTTTTTGTGTCTCAACAACACATTTTGCAACGCTTTCCTGTTTTTCTGTTTAATAATACTGAAATCGTTCAGCACACTTTGATTAAATTTACGTAGGCCTAACTCATTCAATTTTTCATCATTGCGAGCTTATATAGCCCGCATTTAGTAAGCTATAACTATCTGGTTTAAGCCACCCCTGTTTGGCTTTTCAAATACGAGTTTCCAATTGTTGTTTTTCTCAGTATACGAAATATTTGAATTGATTTCTTACGACGTGCTTCTGCACCGTTTTATATCAAAACTATTAGTTGCTTCGGGAAGAAGAACGTTTGACCTTTCGGCTTTCGCGTCCAATGCAAGCTGTGTATTTTACGACTGGTATGCGCAATAGTTTATGATGGCATCAAGCATTATGACAAAGGTCAATATTAAAACTGTTCAACGTAAAGAGCGAAATCCCGAATTTAGATGTAGCTTGCAACATTATTAATTTAAACTATTTTTATTTGTAGATGGTCCGGCCGATCTATCCTTTCGCGGTGCGTTACAGTCCAACGACATATCGTCCGAGTCCGAGTGCTCCGACAGCCTACTCGAAGATGATGTTGACGTTATGAGTGATGATACATAATTTTTTTAATGGTTTACGTGTAATCTGAATTTTGTTCTCCTACTTTCATCTTGAAATGTTATGTAAAATTGAAACCATACTCATCAGAAATATAATAAGACCCATAGCTCAGAAAGTTTCAATTATTAGCGTACTTGGCAAGCATCTCTATCAACGTATGATTATGTCAAAACCGTTAACCGACTACGCAAGAGAATAGCTTGCATACGGTATTTTTTCTAAACAAATGCAACACCAACCATGAAGGCGGAATACAAAGAAATTTGCACAATTATTTAACGCAGTAGCAAAACAGCATTGATGCGAAAATATTATTGGTGATGCATTTAATAAAATGCCAAGCAGACTTGTATATACGAACTAATTTTTTCTATTGCCTTACTACTTAAACATGAAGAAATGCAAGATAATGAAAAAAGATTGGTCATAAAACTGCTAGCATTATCAGATCACATTTGGTCTTTCACTTACTGAAGCCTTTATTAATATAAGCGAAAATGTGTTGATTGATTTTGGTTATCCAAGCTGCACATGTTGTCAACTGGAATAAGTGACATTTAATTGAGCTCGCCGTGATTGACGGATATTATGTTGGCTCTAGTGCGGTGTCGTGATATCGGATGCGAAGTGGACAAAAGTCATCTGATGAAGCATTGACGGGAAACTTTTTTTTATAGACGTAAACACCAGAAAGAGCGCATCAAGCAGCGTACTAGCGGCAGGGAAGGTCTAATTGGTAGAAGAG
This sequence comes from Daphnia sinensis, assembly GCA_013167095.2. Classification (NCBI taxonomy): domain Eukaryota; kingdom Metazoa; phylum Arthropoda; class Branchiopoda; order Diplostraca; family Daphniidae; genus Daphnia; species Daphnia sinensis. The sequence continues at coordinate 5,640,126 of CM023197.1, forward strand.
GGGAGATAATGAGATACTAGGGGAACGCGGAAAGCAATGGTCCAATACAGCAACGTTGTTAGAAATCGGATCAATTCTGATCAAAAGCAAATTATGCCAGTCATTTAGACGCACGTTCTTACGTGTATACAACCACCAGTTTCCAATAAGATGGCACTTAGTCTAGGGAATGCAGGGACAGCGTCCTCCACTGATTAAGTTGCAGGCCCTGGGAATAATGAAAAATAGGGTTGGGACAGGCTTGAACAGAAATGCTGCAAAGAGATGAGGCGACGGACGCAGGGTGGGAGGGAAAGAAACACGCTGATGTTCGTCAGAAAGTGTTCAGCTGGTGCTGGCCACGTGACTTATCTTATATATTCGCTTCCAGCCTTGAATGCTTCCGAATTGGACTGCCGACGAAATCAAAACTTTTTCAAAAGATCAATGGGGGCGTCAGATTGGCCCAAAGGACACATCTCGCGGTTCAGGTTATTTATACAGTATATAAGACCTATTTTAAGCCTGTATGTACTTTTAATATTTCATATACATCAATAAGGTATTCGTGCAATACCTTGGATTCGTCAACACCATGTGGCTAGACTTCTTAACGCTTTGTAGGGCGTACTGTGTTTCTTCATTGGTTAATTTTATAAGCCAGACGACTCGGAAGAACGGTAACTAACCTCGACTATAACCTTAAACAGACAACACCTAACTTTTAGGGACAACTTAACTAGAATTATATTGCTTGTAATTTTAATCTCTCTTTACGTTGATTTTAATGCTGCTACAAAATAGAACGTATAATGTTAAATTCTCTTTTAAATGATAACTCCTAACAAGAAACAGTCCCCTTCGGTATTTCTATTGTTTTTTAACCGATGTGTAGACTAGAATTTAGCGATTTGATTTGAGCATTTTGTGTGATGTATATAATCTTTCAGAAAAACGGGAGTGACGAGGCAGCTTTCCGTAGAAAGCGCAAGAATTAATGCTTGAAAGGGGAAAAAAACGATACGCAATTTTATTCACTCCACGCTAACTAACTATATGTTAAAGACTACTGCTAAATTAATTCATTCGTCTTTCGATCAAAGTTAAGTTTTAAATAATCTGTAGCTAAAATCTCAGTTTTTAAAATCAATTTAGCATCAAACGAGCAAGTTTTTTTATTTTACACACTGCCTCTACTAACTCTGCCACCGTAATTCTACTCACCCCGTGCGCATAATGGCTAACAAATTCACCGCGTTAATTATCTTTCCATTTGCCTTAAGTACAGAGAACGTCCACAGGATCTTGTAACCAACTTTGAAATACATAATGGAATACTTTAAATGCTTTTAGCAAGGAACTAGAACAGCAATGGAGACAGCAAAAATAACTTTAATTGCCTCTATCCGCATTTGATCGCCAAAAGGTTGTCAATTTGTTAACTCGATTGGCTAATGCTACGTCCCTTGCGCCGGGAAAGCCGCCCTTAATGAGGCGGATTGTGTGATGCTACCCCCAACTCTTCGCATAGACAGCAGTTGTTTGACTACGCATTCACATTTGTGCCTACTGTACGACAATATCATTATGGGTAGTTGCGCAATAGTCCGATTTTATTTCCCCCAAAGTTTCTTCCCCCCCCCCCCCTCAGATAAAGACAAGCGATGCACTACATATCTACTTCCAATCATTTTCAAGCTGTATGAATCGACTCTCTTTATAACTTACGGCGGGCTTTTAAGGGTCCTAAGTCGTTTTCGTAAACGCTGTCGAATTAAGCTTGGGCTAACGGGAACCTGATCCTTTTTAATGCATGTTAACAACCAAGCATTATAGCCAGCAGTCTATTTATCAGCAAGTAGCCTACATCATTAAGTCAATGAAGAATGCATCAACCTCTTTGCAAATCAATTTAAGTTTTAAGTGATTCAACTCATGATTTTTCAAGCATAAATATTGTACATCAAATCCAATGCAAGATCCAATGTGTAGTAACAGTTTCTATATGGCATCACTTCATAAGCAATATCGTTCACCTTTCAGACACCAGCACGCGTCACCATTAGGTTTTATTGGAAGAGCAGGAAAGTGCAGAATACAAAACGGTCACTGTTTCCAATAACGTAGTTCAGCCTTTCATGACGGCAACCGGTGCCATGTAATTAGGTCAAATCACTTGTAGTAACAAGGCTTTCACAAATATATTAGCAACAAATTAACTACCGTACAAGGCTTCTATCAGACGACGAATAGAGAAGCAGTCCCTGGCTATCAACATGAGACCATTTTTGCTGCAAAGAGTCCTACAAATCCGCTTAGAGTCCATCAGGGACGAAAGCGAAAAGGGTCGTATTCCAGAAGAAGCTACCGAAAGGGGACAGTAACTGGGTGAATGGACTCTCAATAAAAACGATGGGCCCAGTGCAGAACTTAGTTCTAGCCAGCGCTTTGTGTACGCAGAGAGTGAAAGAGTCAATAAGTGCATAACGCAATAAACATTTTAAGTGAAGAGCATGATCTAACAATAGACACTACAGTATCTTTCCGCCTTCGCCCAATTCTTTCATCTCCCTGTAGAGGCACTGGCAAATCCTTTTGATTCGTAACTCGTTCATTTCAGATAAAAATGCTATTCGCTTATTTTACCGTGTTGTGTGACTATAACGCTCACAAACTGCATCTTTCCACCGTTCCGCTCGGCAATTAGCCCAAAAATGCATGACTATCATTAAAAAACTATGTACGGTAGTTCTCCACACCATACACGCTCTCATATACTGTTTTTCGGACGAGGTTAATATAGCTACTTTTTAGAGAGAAATAAAACACTGGGCTTATTAATTATACACCACCCAATACATACAATATATTTACACATATCCATAGTTATGCCTCCAAATACTAAATTTATTGAAGCAGTTAAAGCTACGAATGTTTATGAACAATTTTCTGTTCACTAAAACTTTTCGAACAATAATTTTGAATAAGATTAACGAATAACTGATTTTCTGTTCTTTATTCGTTATAGCCAACATTTTGTCTTATTCCATTTGTTATTCTGGCCGATTCCGGTTCCTTTTGATCTCTGATTCTAGCGAATTTTTTTTCGAAAATACAAAGTTTGAATACAATTTTGATAATTTTTTTTAAAGCATTTAAGACTCTGTTTACTTAAACTTCAAAACTTGGGCGCTCCGCCACAGTTCACCAGATCGCCACCCAAAATAGTTAAATTGAAACAAGGTATCGGACTGCATTTTAAAATGAGAATCAAAATGAGATACGCCTTGCCTTTAATCTTATGCAAGCTTTTTCTATTATGTACACTGTATCTGGCTAAAACGAAACACAGTTTTCAACAAAACGTAAACAGACTAAATACCAACAAAAAAAGTTCAACATTAAAAAAAAACTAAAACTGAAGCAGTCAAAACCCTGACAAGATTTTGTACGTATACGTCAACTTTTATGTTAAATACAGCTCGGTCCCGATTATCTGAGACCCACCTGAAAAAAAAAGACACACTTAATGTGTGTGCGCCAGTATTTTTCGGTAGTAAACCTTTAGGGAATCGGGGCCGAGCCGTACTGTTAATTTGTTACAACTATATTTTGGTCCAAAGTCAACCAAACATTTAATGTATTTTTTTAGTTGTATAAAAACGAAGAAAAATCATCTTTAAAAATATTCGTAAACGTGTGTCGTACGCAATACGTAGAAATAGGAGACGTAGTCTCAACCTAACTTTATAAAGGATGTTCAACGTATATGATATTTTAACTTAAAAGCTAAATCATAAATCTAAGCAGCATAATTTATTTCCCTTTGTATGATTTCGGGTGACTGAAACAGAAAATTTTTCGGAAGAATCAATTATAAAAGTTCTGGCAGCGAATTCTGCGCAGCAACCCAAGCCACTCCCCATTTTAAATTTGTTAACATGAATTTCAATGCCTTGGTCCACTGTTCTTCGGAATTGAATTGTATCTTGATAGAATACCATTGACGAGTTGCACGATCTTCTATGCGACCGCGTTCCATCCTAAATGCAAACAAAATTGTTCAAAGACGTCCCAATTGAAGCAACAGTACTAAGCTAGGTCCATTTTAAAATACTTATTTACCTGTAAGGAAATTGAAAATTGAGGCGCCGTGTATCGTTCTCAGATTGTTGCGCCCCTTCGACTTTCTGTTGAAATTGTTGCAAACAGTCAAGAAATGCACACATTCCGGAATCAAATTTTGCATCCCACAGGAATCGAAATCCTCCTGATCCGTACAAGGGGTACACCTTATTTTCCACAAGGTCTTCAATACATGACTGGCTACCAAACGGCAACAATTTGTAACGTTGGAAAACAAGGTTAACTTTTCGTGCCAACGCCGACAGAAGAATAGTCACTTGGCCCCAGGCAGCATTAATCTCGGTCCAGTCAACTGGAACAGACGGCAATCGGCCCATTCTCAAACCGTTTATTGTGCCAAAGTGTCCAACATGCCATAAATGAAATGCAGCATTGAATGCATTTGTTTGCTTCAGACGGTCTAAATTTGACCGAGTGAATTTCAACTGGCACTCAAGGCTTAGTTGTTCATCAAGTACTTGAAACTGTTGGTTGCGATGAACACTGTAGGACTTCCAAAATTTATCTTCCTCTTGTTTAACATTGTTTTCTTCTTCACTTTCAGTTTCAATTTCTTTACTGACTACTTCATGTTTATGAACTAGTTCACTCAGTTCAGCTTTCAATTCCAGCTCTTCATTTTGCAAAGATTGGAGTTCTTTTTCAATTATGTCCAGACTTATTGAATTTTCATCTTCAGTTTCTTTAGTGATCTTGGTAAGAAATTGCTTATATTCTTGACATTCTTCTTCACTTTAAGATTGGATAAATATCAGTTAACATTAGGTTATCACTAAGGACTGATGAACGAAAATACCTTTGAAGAAGCTGTTCTTCTAGAAGTATTAAAAGTGAGTCTGAACAGTCTTCACAAAGTGGATGGTCGATGTCTGAGGTGCTAGAAACCAGATCAAATAATCTAGCAGATTTTTTTACAAAATGACTGAGATGCCCAACATTGGTGGTATTTCCAGCAGTTCTCACAATATTATGACCAACAAATGTAAAACCTTGATGAGTGGACAAGTAATCTTGACGACTAGGAACATAGTTATCTAAACTTGAAGCTTGTGATGTGTAATCTAGTTCAGGTGTACGAACAGCTGGCAAAGATAATTCAGCAATAGTGTGTTCATCCAACGAGCAACTAAACCCTGTGTCTAATTTTAACGGTGTCCAGCATCTTTGACAACAGAACAGTACATGCCCCTCGTCTTGCATTTCTGTCCAAATCACGGATGAGACGGATATGAGGTTCTCGTCTCTATATGCAGCGTCAGATAAGACAGTATGTTAGTAAATATTTACATTGTTTTTTTTCAACCATAATCGAAATCGAAATCTAATGCTAACAGTAATCGATCGTTAAGGATTTGAAACTCAACACACTTGCCCAAGACTCAAGAGCCCAATGTTCTGCCCAGGGGCTCACGGGGGACGGGGCGCGTGCAACCACGCATACAAGAACCGCAACTCAGACTCCGCAGAGTCATAGGCTCATAGCAGAAGCAGGGTCAGAAAGTCATGGATACCTGGTTGGTTCACGCAGAGAGGAATCCCTATACCGCGTTTCGTTGGTGGGTCTGTCTAAAATTTTGACGGATTTCGGGGCGGGTTTCAGATGAAACTCGAATCAGAGTCATCTATTGAGAGAAAGTGAGTTATTCGACGGCCATTGCTAGTGTTCTTTTCGTTATTTTGTACTTGTACTTAAATTTTTTTTGGAGTCGTCTGCTTCGTCCGTTTCCCTTATCACTGCTGTGATTGGCTCGGGAGTTTTCAAACACCTTTCCTGATTGGTGCATTCATCACACACCCGCTGGAGGCCCTGACTGCTATTTCCTAAATTAGATATAACGACAGACGGTTCGCCCCGAGTCGTGAACCAACCATGTATTCATGACTCTGGCAGAGTCATGGAAACCAGAGTTATGGATACCTGGGTGCTTCACGACTCGGGGCGAACCGTCTGTCGTTATGGGTCTAATTTGAGCCTTCAGCGGTGCAGCGGATGTGTGATGATCGATGAATGCGCCAACAAGGAAACGTGTTTGGATTTGGAAACATCAACAGCCAATCACAACAAGGAACAATTTCTGCATGGTTTCTGTGTTCCTTTAATATAACTGACAACGCTGGATGTTTACATTCCACCCCATGGCCACTCAATCCCTATGCTATGCGATAAGCATATACCTACCTTGGTTGAGAACTGGCAAATACAAGTAAGTGTGCCACTGCTCTTTTATATCAGAACCGAATTTCTAAATTAGCTCAATATAAAAAGTTCCCTTCTTGGAAAATCCTTCTCTAGTCAATGATTGTCAATCTTATATAGCAGTGTTTCTGGATATCCATGGGTAAAGCAAACTGGTTACGCTCATTAGCGTCAGGGATTCCGATAGGAATCAGTTTTGTCACGTCCGTCTGTTACATAGCTAAGGTCAACGGCGTATCGATGCAACCAGTGAGAATTGTTAAATCTTTGTGAGTTTTTTCAAGAAATTTCATGCAGACTCCATTTATCTTGTGTCCTGATTAGATCCTGAATCCAGATAGTGCAACTTGTGATTATGTTCTTCTAAATCGTTGGGCTGTCAGGGATTTCCACGTTCAAAGAGGAGACATTGTGGCATTGGTTTCACCACGGAATCCAGATGCATGTTTGATAAAACGTATCATTGGCTTAGAAGGAGATGTCATTAAACCCAAAAGTCAAAGCCAATCATATGTTGAAGTGCCCAAGGGGTTTTGTTGGATTGAGGGAGAAAATCATTCTCAATCTATGGATTCAAATTTCTTTGGTCCTATTCCACTAGGATTAATAACTGCAAAAGCCACTCATATTGTTTGGCCACTTAGCAGAGCTTGTAGGCTTATGTTCCAAAATAATAAGTTGTCATGTAAAAATGAAACTTTTTAATCACTTAATGTAACATTAGTGAATGATCTGGCGTTTAATATAGACTTGAAATACAATGAGAGCTGTATCGTATGTGGAGCGCCTTGAGTTTGATTTTCCTGGATCCGTTTTCAAAAATGCTTTTATGTTTGGTGATGTCGATAATGACAAAAGCGATGAGCTTGTTGTGGGGAACGAAAATGGCGATGTATTCATCTATAAGGGCAACGCTAGCAAGTGTTGGAGAAGAGCTAATGATTTAGGAATGGTGAGTTATATTTTGATGTTGATATGCAATATTTTATCTTTTTGACTAACCAATAAAAGATTAAGCATTAAATGCGTACTTTTTTTGGCAGGTAACTGCCATTGGTGTAGGAGACATATTCAATGTGGTAAGTTTCTGAATTATCTAAGAATACAGTATCACTTTGGTCGACTGACAATCTTGAAAAACAAATTTCAAGGGACGGAACTCCTTGGTAGTTGTTAATGGAGAAGGTTGGTGTTATATTTTCGATTTTCTCACCGATACGTGCAGTGACGGGGAACTTCCTATGAAACCAACACATGTACAGCGAATACCCGCGAACACCAAAGTTCTTCTTCTTCATGACGTGAATTCAGACGGAATGAGTAAGAAACATTCAATGGTCGAATTATGCTTTTACTTAGTTATGCATAGCCACATTGAGATTGATGGCAAATTTTTGTTTTACAGTTGAACTTGTGATTGGCCTCACGGACCGTGTCGTCCGTACATATCAATGGATTAATACAAAACTAGTCGGCCTGAACAAGTGGGAGTTTGCCAACCAAATTGGCACTGTAGCCATAAATGATATGGCTAATCGCACTCCATCTTTACTGGTTGCCCATCCTGGAGGAACCTTCATCCGTCTAAAATGTAAGCCGTTCGAAAACTGTGAGGAGCATGACAAGGAAGAATCGAGGTAATATTCTCATATTTTGTAACCGAACAGCGGTATCTTGATTTTATCGAAAAACGCGTGTGTAAAAAAAAATGGTATTTCCCATTTAACAGAGAGTTATTGTCTAAAATGTCCATTGACTACCATCCACTTGCATATTCACATATGCGCAATCCTAATGTTTCTACCGAGATATTGGGTAATATATCTCAGGGAATATCACATCAAGACGAGCAGCAAGGAGCCCTTTATGCCGTTGGTTAGAGTACAATAATGAACTTAAGCCATGATTCAGTTGTAACTCATTTAACTTTTCAGCTACACTGGATGGTACCCTGATGATGGTACGAGATGAACAAATTTTATGGTAATAGGTATTTCTTTTTCTAATGTCTCCATCAATAGAATATTAAATAGCTGTTTCATAAACCCACATTTATGGAAACTATTGTTAAGAACAACTATATAGTAAGTTATTGTTATTTTTTATTTACTAAACTCCCATGTTTGTGTTTGAGAAATTTTGTGTATGACGTGAAAAATACTGAGAGTTCTTTTTCAATTTAGGTCGTTACAAGTTGATCATCAGCTATTTGCGCTTTCAAAACTTGACATTACTGGTGACGGTCGAGAAGAAGTGGTCGCTTGCTCTTGGGTAATAGTAGAGAATGCAAAAACTAATGTGCGGTGTCATAGTGAGGTATTTTGTTTTACAGGATGGGCAGACCTATATTGTAAACCAAGAGAAACAGACTGTTAGATTTCAGTTTGACCAATCCGTCTCCGCCTTCACCGCAGGGTACTATTCCCTGAATTCTCGAGCCCCTTCACTGCCTGCATTTGCTTATGCAACATTCCATAATAAAATCTACCTTTATTACAACGTTTCTCTTCCAAGGATAACTCTTCGCACTTCGAGCGAATTCCTAAAAAAAAAATCTAAAAATGGAGATGACAATTTCATGAAGTCTCTACCAGAAACCTCAAAACTCAGCGAAATGTTTAGCAAAATTCTGTATCAAACACAGTTGTAAATTTTTCTCACTCGCTTTTGTTACCCAAGTGAAAATTAAATGCTTGGCTGTTATCGATGTCGTTGTCATCTTAGGTGGAATCGCCATTGTATTTATTTGCTACTAGATGCATTTGGTGAGCCTCATTGACTATGCTGCATATAAATATAAGAGACGGATCTCCAGACGGACAGGACGGAGATAATGAGCGAGGCTTCCTCAGGTCAAGAAATCATATGAATCTATTGGAAAATGCATATATTTGATCAACATCCTTGGTGAGCAAATACAATTAAGTGTATTTTTGTTTTCGCGCGGGAGCGTGAAGTAAGATTTTTTCGTTAACACGATGTTACAAAGAACAAGTATTTCGAGGAAAGAAATTTATGTTATATTTTATTTTATTCATCACAACATTATTTCATGAATTGTATTAAACCATAATCTCCTTTAGTCATCCAATCTTTGTCCAATAATTCCAATTCGCTCACCGTAGTTGATGGTAAATCACAAATAATTTCTGCTTTTATTGTCCTTAGTGCAACAAGCGGTGCCGGTTTGAAGCCCTGCAAAAACTTCTCGAAAGTGGTGGTGGACGGCCAGTCGATATCCGCACCTAGCTTTCTATAGTTTAGATCACCTTATGGAGGGGAGTGGGAGAAATAAGACAAAGTTGTCGTATCAGTAGATTGCAAATTTTCATTTTCGTTTTTACCTTTAAAGATAAGAAGCTGGCTCTGACTTAGTTTATTATAAAGGTCGGGGTCTTCCTTTTTCATAACATGATATGGCAGTGGCAATGTGAAGTAGCCCTCCTCTACCACCTGAAATTGTTGGGAGTCCAAATAACCAAGGCATTTATTTGCAAAATTTTGCATTTCTGGGACATCTTTCTCCATGTAATGAAGTGCCCACTGTAGATCACCAAAAGTTGTGTCAGAAACAAACCAAGGAATTTTTTTCACGTAGAAAATAACACGATCGAAGAGCTTGTGAGATACGCAATAAACTGCAAAGCACAGATCAGCCACCATTTCCAATCCGGAGTTGTCCATTATTATGCCGAGCTCTTTTTTCTGAAAATCTTTTTGAACTTGTTCCACATACAGCCAAAGTTCGTTGACATTATTAACTAGAATATGGGAATTGAGTTGTTCAATGTCATCTAAAAATGAGCCTGGCTTTGTCCTTGCATCTCCGCCCGACAGAGACAAATCGTTGCGATTCGCCCACAGACTTATCTAACACGGAAATCAATACATAAATACAACGCTTTAAACACAGCAAGCTTAAAGAAACAACCTCTACTAGTTTTATGAAGTTGGCTTGCAAGTGTGAAGCACTGGTAATTGTTTGGCTTAAGTCATTTGTGTAGGCAACAAGCTGATTGAGGACACACTTTTGAGCAATTATTAATTCTTCTTTCATGTGACTAAAGGGATCAAGTCTCTTCAGGTGGATACTATGGTAGAAAAAATTTCTGTTGATTCCGTAAGTATCTCATCACAAAACTCAACTGAATTTACCTGTTTTCAAAAATGCAATAGATAGCCCTGTACATGTAACACTCCACCAGCAGCCAGGGGGAGCTGAACCACTGTGGTGCACTACCATTTTCCCCCTCAATTAATTCATTATTCCATTTTGAATCATCTCTAAGATGAGATGAAGATATTTCTAATGGACGTAAGGTTTTGTTTGTTTGCATTTCACTTCTGAGCTGAGATAGTTTTCCAATAATCAATTTCAGGTCTTCTATTGACCTCCCTTCCTAGGATTTAAATGGACAGTAATTATAAATCTTCATCAATATTTGAGTAACAAATAACAGACTACTGTGATAATACCTCTGCAGTAGAGCTTTCCAGAATTTTGTGTTTATTGCGGCAAAGAAAATCTATCACTTTAGTGAGAATCACTGGCATTCTATCTTTCACTGTTCTGTAGGCAAATGAGCTGAGAATATTAAAAAAATTAGACACTGCAGAGTATCATTGGGATAACAAGTTTCATTTAAACCTACCCCGGCACCCTAGCAGATAAGTAGGGATATGGGGAGCAGCTTCCAAACGTTGAAGTCATAGTTATTATTCAACAAGATTTGTGTCGAGCTAACACAACCGTTAGCCTTAGTTTTAACTGTTTTGACGATGGTATAATAGTTTAGACTTTAGAGGTACAGTACGTCTACTGCTTAAAAGATGGTAAAATCTATTGGAGTCCGTAATCCGGACTCCTGACTCCTCTAGTGTCAAATTTTGCTATTGGAGTCCGTAAATCCAGATGGCTCTGCTATCTGTCATCTAAATCTTTTTATCAGTGCATTTTTTTACGTTTCATTATTTAATTACATTACATTACAATATTACATCTTACATTAGGTTAGGTTAGGTAAGGTTATATTATATTACGTTATATTAGGTTAGGTGGTTAGGTAGGTTAAATTATGTAAGGCCGCCTAAATTAGGTTAGGTTAGGTGGGTTAAATAATGTGAAAGCCGCCTAAATGGTTGGGTTAGATAGGTTAAATAATGTTAAAGCCGCCGGTAGTTAAACAATTAACTACCGAGTAATCGGTATGCTACAGATCAGAATTCTGTCATAGCAGACGAAATCTACCATCGATTGCTGTGTTGCCGGATGGCAACAAATGTCAAAAAAGATGTCGAACAGCCCTATAGGGAAAAAGTGGGTTTTTTGCATTTTTAGCAAATACGTAATTAAGTTACAGCCATAATTATTTTTATTTCCATAGAAAACAATAGTATAAGTATAGTTCATTTTCCAGAAATGACTTAGTTCTAAAAGGAGAAATTCTAGAATGTTTTGAAAATGCTATAAAGGGGGGAAATTTGGCGCTCTGCCATAAAAAAGGATCTATGATCCTCATCTCTTTAAGTAGAAGAATTCGTTTGCTGCAAAAAAGTCGTGTGCTACAAGGAAATAGCAAAAAAGCCACTCAAAAACAATAATTAAATAAAAGTAAAATAGATATAATTGGCCATTGGAGCCAGAAAAAAATTATGCCCGAATATCTGATGACCTTTGCATCTATAATTTCTTTCATTTTGTCCTCCAGTAATTTACTTTGGTTGTTAGTTACTCTCTATGGGCGCTATCGAATGGGTATTTAATGATGTTAGTATTCGCTAGATTGGAATCTTTTGAAGCGAACACGTCGTGAAAGTCATTTAATGATTTAGAGAGCGGTGTTTGAAATTCCGGATTGACTTCCGTGATCACAATAGGCTCTATTGGTTTTGTAGGCCTAACGCCTGGTGTATCTAAAGCTATTTTTCTGATGCCTTGATGGAATGATTTCAATTACACCTAACTTAGTGTTCCGCGGAATTCTGACTTGATTCAACAAATGATTCACGATTATTCTTTCTGATATGGGGCGTACATAAAGGACGTCCACTATTTTCTTCGCATTTTTGACCCCTCCCCTCTCCCACGTCCAAAAACCGTCCAAACGTTCAGACTCCCCCCCAAAAGGACGTCCAACAGTGACGCCCCCCCAAAAAAAATTAAATGTAAAAATTAGATTCCTTTTTCTGTATTTCGCGTCTCCATTACATTTAGTTTGATTTGGCATGAATTTAATTGTAGCAATTGGACACATTGAAGAAATTTGTACTATTCGAACCAATCTGATGTATCAGATAGCTTAGAAAGAGGGATATTCGGTAAGACATCTGTGACACACTAATTGTGCACGGGATAAATGAACAACTAGAAAATGCGAGTTCCTCTATGGTATCAGGTATATTCCAGACTGCCCTTCATGCGTACAGCCAGACACATACATGCACAATTGCCCAACCCCCAAAAACATTAAAGCCCGCCGTCCTTTCTCCTCGGCCCTGTTGCCAGCTTCTCCTTGGTGTCCTTTTAGTTCACCACAACATCAGATCCTTCCGCATCCTCTGATGGTAAGAGTCCTTCAAATTCCACCTCACTCTCGTCTAACCAATCAATCGATTGAGCGTTCTCCTGTTCTGCTATGATGACCATTAGTTCACGCTGACGTCGAGCAGCAATACGCTGTGGACGCGCTCGTGTAGCTGGAACTAGTGGTGGGCGTTTGTGTTGAGAAACATGTTGTTGAAGCATTACTTTTGACGCAAAGTATTGTTCACAAGACTTGTTCACCGTCCTCTCTGATACTACTGACTGTACGGACGGGCAATATAAATCATAGGGAATTTTTAGATATGATAAGGCCTCGGAAGGGAGAAGACTTTCATTAAGCATCCTTTGAACAGCTAACCGTGAGAACTTTTGCTTATCTGGATCGATAGCAGCTACTGACGGATTAGGAATCTTGACCCCTTCTGGAGTGTAAGTCACCGTTAACGGCGCTGGGAGAAACTGAGAATCCATGATCTTGAAATAAGAACTCCGAGATGGCGAGCAACATTCAAAATCAGAGCAATTTGACAACTTGAGTAAAGTACTGGCTTGTTCTGACATGACTATCCATCCAAGACTGTTGTTTCGTGAAAATGTCTGCAACAGGAATTTCGGACTGATGCGGTTGAATATATTCAGCCACAGTTGGATGGCCGTCAACAACCAACGGTGACCAAACGTCAGCAAGCACCTCGGCAGCATACTGAAAATTTCTTAGCTCCAAATCGGTGTCGATTGTGCGGCGTTGATCGTTGAGGTGAGAACCATAATGATCATGTGGGAGGATAACGCCCCTTAATTCGTGGCTCAATGGGGCCATTTTCCGTTCGATTCTATTAAAGGCGCTTCGACCAGGAGCGTTAGTTGCAACAAATAATGCATCAAGATTATTCTTGAGAAAATGATGAACGGCTATCTAAAGAAAGTATATTATATTTCGAATTTTCTGAAGAAAACAGTCATTTTTATGAATAATACCTGAATAACCTTTTGGTATCGGGGATTTTCATCCGGTCCTCCGTCGACCGTGATCATCAGAACTGGTTTGATTTCGAGAGAGCCAGCTTCATTGATAGATTTAGTGAAAGAATCAAACCTACACATCACAATTAAAAGAATACTAGTTATAAATACTAGTTATAAATAATTCAATGCATAACATTATTTTAAGTTTAATAATAAAAGCTTGAAATATTCGTCATGTTATACTCACTCTTTGAATCATGCCGTATTTGGAGATACATACGGAAATGAACCCTTTAATTGACCTGCAGTTACGAGCTACATCCGATGACAATTGTCATTTCCGGTATCTTAGAAATAGCCGAAGGGTCTTGCCCATATCTTGCTATTAGTTTCTCCATGAAGGAGTATTATTATTAATGGTAATTCTAATGTTTTTAAAAATTATTATTAATTAATTATTAATTTATTAAATTTATTATTGTAAAATTTCTTTAAATAAATTTTTAAAATATTATAATATTAGCAATATTCAAAAAGAAAACTTTAGAACTTGAACTTACCATTAAAAACACTTTTTAAAAATAAAAACCCCTAGATTCTTCAGATATCCCATGCAAGTGTAGGAAAAAGACTAAAAACTTGCTCTCTACCTCGTGGTGCTGCCAACTGGTGGGAGGCTTCCACTCCACGGACCACTATGGGTTCGACTCTCCCATGCAGACGGATAGCAAATGCTAACTCCTGTATACTCCTTCATGGTTTCTCCATCGAGCTGAAAATCATGCTTCTAGATTGCATCCATCCAAAGATACAATCTTCAGAAACACCATTTGCAAAAATAAATTCTTGCTCTGAAATTATTTCCCTGTATCTAACGGGCAAGTCATTTTTCCCAGCGTGTGAAATTTTTTCTCCCCTACGTCATACAAATCGAAATCAATCTGACTGCAGATCACGTGACTTCTAGGGGACAATTTCTGAAATACACGTTCATGAATAAAACTCTTAGACGCGCCTGTATCAAATAATGCTTGGAACGGGACCTGGAAAATCTTTAATGGAATTTTTGGAGTCGATTCACTCGTTATGGTTGTTAATTTTGCGACTTGTTGGGATTTGAGAGAAGGCTCTTCATCAACTGAACCCAGGCTACAGTTGATCCCTACTGATTTTCCTGATTTTAAGGAACACCTTGAATGTTAGGCCTACTGGCGCTTCTGAGCTTAGGATTTGGTAGTAGAGTAGTGGATTTATTTCCGATGTCACGGCAAGCATGGCAAATAGGCGACTGAGCTTGTTCCAATAGTGACGTTGTTAGTTACGACAATTGGACTGAGCATGGCTTCAGTAACCACAAAAATAGCAAATAATAGACGGCTGTGAAGGCCTATTGTTGAGATCGTTTGTAGGCCTTGGAGCTGGTGGATTACCGTTTGTAGGCCTATTTCGGGAGCTAGCAAATTGTTTATTTCCATTATTGTTATGAAAACACTGTAATGGTGTTCTTCGTTACCGTTTTGATTAGTGTTTGAAACGAGACCTGACAAAAATTTTCTTGAGAAATAATCGCCCTAGTAGTGCAAGCGAGCAATCATGATTTTTTCTCAAAAACTTTGAGGGTGTAAGCTTTGAGATTTAGGGAATGATTTTTTTATTTTTTCAAATTAGAAAACATTCATCATGTTTTAATAGAATAAAGAATGAGACTTCCTTTAGCAAAAAAATTATTTTTATCTTTTTTCAAAAATATATTTTTTTAAATTTTTGAATACGCCTGTTTTAACATGATGCTTATGGCGGAAAAGGCTATGAACTTAATCATGTGAACGATACTTGGTAGGGTGGACACTGGCTACACAGGACTACACAGCTGGACACTCCTACAATTTTTTCATGAGCACGAAATTTGTAGCACGTCTTTTCTCCCGAAAGAAGAATGAAGAAAAAAAATTCTAACTCTAACGGTTTAACACATATTCAGGTTTTTTTTAGACACGTAGTGCCATGAGAAAGCAAAAGGAAAGGTGTACCTAATCGTTTGGTGGGTACTGTATCTCTAATAGGCGGTGGGATTAAAACAGGGGAAGTAGGTTTGCTGGCTGGTTCAGAAATAGCTCGGGAGTCATACACTTTGAACATGTATGGGATGCGAGCTAGGGCTGAAAAGGCGATTTATCTCTGAGATATATACCTTAGTAGAGCTAGAAGGCTAGGCCGTGGTTATTATGGGCCCCAAACTGTTTATTATTTCTCCAGGGGTTCCAGCCAGGTGGTCATTTTTTCTATGTTATTCGCCATCTAAAATTACGTGCCCTAGGCTTGTTTCGAAAACTGTTGGTTTCTTTATGTCTGTTCTTTCTTTTTTTTATTTTATACACTTTTTTGTTTGGTCAAAATTCAAATTTCGGTCACATAAGTCGGGCTGTGATTGTTTATTGAATTGGGGGACCCTCCTGTAACGCGAGTTTCTGTTTTTGGAGTGAAATTTTCTTACAGTTAGATTTTCCATGCAAAAGCGTATATTGTTTTGTTTAAGGTATTTTTTGTGATGAAAGGTTGGTTTGTTAATTTTTAATTGGTGTTTGTTAAGAAATGGCTAGGGCTGCTGTCGTTTGTCATTTGTTTTACAAGTATTTCAAGAAGTCCGGTTCAGCCATTGACGTATGCCCAACAAAATCAAAGGCGGACACCCAGTGGCCTTAATCAAAATTAAGAGATCAGGCTACAGTTTTCTCGCTGGGCAGGGGAACAGAAATTTCGGGCACAAATGTTTGTATAGGAGTATATGCAATTCTAGAATTGCCAGTAATAACATCGTTATTTATGGAAAAAACTATTGGCCCCCGGGGACGCTTTCAAAGCCATTCCTCGCTTCAGGCAGAGTATACAATTCTAGAGGCACGCCCTTTGATCGATACTTCGCGCCGTTCTGGTTTATCCCCAAAGTGTGCGTTTATGGGGCTCTGGGCTGTGGATTATTTAGGTTTAGGATTATTGCGGCACGCTCTTTGATGACGCAGAAGCTTCTCTATGATTAGTGACGGGTTACGATTATAGATTACGATTATAGATCCACACCGAGGAGGCAAGAAGAGATTAAAAATTGCACCAATAGAAAGAAAGGTGAAAAACATAAGATGTGAGAAACAATGTAAGGGAGCCGGAAGGAAATGGATCTGTAATAGAGTTCAGCCTTTTGTTCAGGAATGTCAACCTTAGTTCTCTCTCGAAGTCCAGTTTGTTTAGTAGTTTTGACGAGATTTTGAGGATAAACATGTTTATTTACGTATATAAACCTGCCCAAACAGTTAAGAGTTGGAACAAGACTACTAAAAAAATATGAGGAAGAGAAGATTGACGCGAGATTGCGGTTTATTTACAAAACAGTCACGATCCCGCAAGTAAATGTGTCTGGAACAGAATGTATAATGTTTTGTGGTTGTCCTTTGCAAATCCAATTTAAATTAAACACTTTTAAGGAAAAATTTTAAATTTTGAAAATGGAATTGGAACATAAAAATCATCCCATTTCCGAATTCCATGTTCAAACCTTTGCGAGGAAGAAGTAAGTAAAATTAAATTTTTTTTGTATTTTTCGCTGGTAACATAAAGCATTTGCTATTTAGGCATATGAGGCATTAGAATTTGTGAAGGATACACTTACCGCCGGCACACAGCCTACCATCGTCAGGAAACTCCTTCAAGATAACTTCGGTACCAATCTAATTGGAAGGATCTTATTAATATCAAGCAAACCTTAACAGGTAAGTGTTAACGTCATGGACAATTATTTTTTTAAATATTTATTTATCTAATAGGCCTACCCAGTTTTTATAATGAAGTCACAAAATGAGTTGGCAGATACTGTAGATTTGCTTCAGGACCTACAGGAAAATACCAACAACGTCATCAAGGTGTCGCGTAGTTCCGAAAAAAAAAGTTGCCGTGATATTCGTACAACTTTAGCCTCAACGTGAACCGGATCTGAATGACGGAATTGTTTTGTAGTTAGACGTACTTACAAGACAACGAAAGCTGATTTCGCCCCCTATCATCTACTCATCCACAATAACAATGGAGGCCAACCCGTCGCTTTTTTTTCATCAAGGTAAAAACGGCAGAGGCAATTTCTAAATGCCTAGAAATTTTTACCGAGATAAATAATAAAAGGAAATAATATTACTACGACTACGATATTTTAAATTATAATTACAGCTTGTACATTAACGACGTCTCACTAACTGAAGTTACCATTACGGATTGCACTGAGATGTCCGCTATATCCCAATTTTTTCCAAATGCGTCCGGAGTTCTTTGTCAGTTTCACGTATTGAAAGCGGTTGACGCCCATCTGCAGAACAAGCAATCACTGGACAAAAAGAATGAAATTCGTAAATGGTTTCGGTCTGTCGTTTATGCAGCATCGGAGGAGGAGTTTTCCAAAGCTAAATCGCAGTTACAGCCACTAGGTATTAAAAAGCTTACAAAAAGTAAACGACAATAAGATTGTTGACAGCGACACTAATCTTGAAAAAAAACTGAAATTAGTTTAATCTACTTTCCTAGATCCACAAGGGCACAGACAATTACCTTTATTTGCTTTATTGGCACCAAAATAAGGTATAAGTAAATAGTCACAGATTTTTTGCATTTCTAAAACGTTATTGAACTTACCTTTCAAAAAATAGAGCCAAGGATCCCGTTTTCTTCGGTTCATTGTCAGCGTACGGCGTATGATTAACGTTGGGCGCTTTCAGATTTGTTACTTTTCAGTAACATAGCCACAGAAATTTTCCTGTGTCGCGTTGCACGTAGCGTCCCCCTAGCGACACAAAGTAGCCCCAAATCCGGGAGCCAATAGGTCTGAACTTATTTATTGTGGCTGAGTTCCAAAAAGCTCTGCCATAATTATGTAATACATCCCCATATGAGGGAAATAATGTTACTAAACTAAGACGTATCTAATTTAATATAAACGAAACTTGGAGGCGTAATTACCCACAATGATTAATGTGTTTTAAGCTAAGGCATTAGAATTACACTGGTATAAGCGCATATCAAGGTAAGAAATACATAAAAGAGCCAAGTCATAATCGGGATAGAGTAAAATGTGTTGAAGAGAAAAAAGACCCACATCGCAAAGATGCTGTTAAGCAAAATGGGCTTACCGTCGTAGCGCGGGCGGTTCAGGTTTAATACACGACGGAAGAACTAATAAGGACACGACTCGTTGAACGACGTGTAAAAGCGGGAGAAACAATCAGTCAGTAAACGAAAATACACTGATAGCACTCACAGAGGAATAAAATTTTGGGCGATCAAGATAATCTTACGAAAAGGCTAAGAGAAAACACTTCGAATTCAGTAAAAATCAGCGACTGAACGCCTTGCGAGATGCTAAACGAATATGCTCGTCCGATTTGGGTGGTTCATCATGACACCTCGCATTACTAAAAACGGGCGTGATATTGAGGACAAACCGTCGCGTCGCACGTGCAACCAATCATAGCATGTTTATTTAACGGCTTAATTGGGATGACGCGGGCGACCAATCAGGCCCTTGGTTATCTAGTCACGCGATCTGCGTCGCACGAAGGAACCATCGTGCGGCTGTGTATCCAGGTAGCAACTGCTAAATGTCAGCAAAAACATCGGCCGTATCATCACAGCCGAAAGCTTCAGAACCCGGACTGAAGAAACCAAAATCGCTTTTGGAAGTGCAGGGCGTAAATTAATTACTCAAGACTCAAGAGTCTGCAGATAAAGCTATATTGGTAATATTTGTATACTACAATTAAAATCAGTTAAAATTTTATTGTATCGGTGCTTTCAGGGTGACAAACATTCGATGCAATTGCCAAAATGATTCAAGAGGTGAGGAAAAACTTCGATCATACAGATAAAGTAGAATTTATCGTGACCGACAACGGTGCAAACATTTGCAAGGCCGTGAAAACTTTACAAGATGAAAAAAAAGTCAGAACAACAAAAAAGGTTGAATGCTTCTTTAGTAAAAGAATTGGATGGAGAGGTTAACATTATTAGTGACGAAGAATCTGACAGTGAAGATCTTGATTTTGTTGACATCGAACTGGAAATGGAAAATAATGGAATCATATCAATTGGTGATAGGTTGGATCATCTTATTGTTGAATGCGTTGATGATGGCGGTAATACTACCCTTCATAACTCGGCCCATCTCCCAGAACACATCCGCTGCCGATTTCGATAAGGTTTTACTTACCAATCGTATATTTCAAAAGAAGTACAACCGCGCCATTGGTAGGTTAACAAAGTTGTGGAATAGATACAATCGAAGTACTTTAGCATCTGACAAAGTTCATTCAATTTTCGGTAAAAGCTATTTGAAATGTTTTGAATTGACTTATCTAACACATTTTCTTTTACATTTAAGGTTGTCAGACAAAGAAAACACCTTATGAAACGAGATGGAATTCCAAATTTGATGCAGTAGAGGACGTTCTATCAAAGGATCAAGATAAGCTAGATGAAGTAATGTCAAGCCTCCAATTAGAGATCCTGGATGACACAGACCGAATTCTATTAAAAGAATTCCTATTGGTCAAGAAGCCAATTGCCGTCTACTTCGACATTCTACAAGTAGAAAAGAATAATTTCCTCGGCTGCGTTCTGCCTTGTGTTTTGAAAATCAAGCAGGAAATTCAAACTATTACTAGCCAAAACATGCAACCTAATGGTTTTGGGGCTTTCATCCGGAGAGGAATTCTGGCTCATATCGAAAACAGGTTTCTCATTTCCTCTGAAATATATTATATATATTGCTTATCTAATAAATATTTATTGTCAATGCAATAGGTTTGGCACTTGGTTTCAAGACGAAAAGTTCGTGATTGCCACTAGTGTCCATCCTAACTTCAAACTAGACTGGATAACAGATGAAATAGAAATGAGATCTCACAGGAAGTTAGTAGCTCGTAAGATTGTGCTTCTTCAGGAAAAGGAAATCAGCGATAAAATGTCAGCATCTATTCGTGATCGTGACCCTCTAGATTTCCCTTCAAAGAATACCGCCACCCTTGACGAACTTGAGTTGTTTTTCATTGATAAAGACAAAGATTTGGCTATTCTTGACAAGTATTCAAAAGTTAAACGCTTGTTCTTAGAGTATAATACAGCACTACCATCAAGTGCGTCTGTCGGGAGGCTGTTCAGTGCAGGCCACTTGTCCTCACCGCCCGACACAACAATTTTTAGATACCAATACCAATTATAAACTTATGTTTGAATACCAACACTTAAGGCATTTACCGGAAATTACCGTCTTGCAGATAGAAGTTTTGAGACCTTGTTGTTGCTTAAGGTTAATTTTAGTAACGTAAACTAAACTTCCGATTCACTTTTCGCAATATTGAATAACTTATGCCCCAGCTGTCTGTTATAACCAAGATTGAATGTTGCCGCTGCTGCAACCTTACACGTTTTAATAAACTAGACCATTACAACTTATTCATTCTTCGTATTGAGATTTTTTTTATTCAAATTGTGAAGAGAATCAAAAATTTTGATTCTGATTCTTGATTTTTTTAAATTCTTGATTCTGAATCAAACATCACTGAATAATTGTGATTTTTGATTCTTTGATTCTTTGATTGATTGATTCTATTCAGGTTTGATTCCGTTCACATATATGATCGATTCGGCAGATCACTGCCAAGATACCAATAAAGGCAAACCACGAAAAAGGGGGAGATTTGAGGTAAATCCTCACGGGGTAGCTTTATTAGGGGTAGCCAACGTTAAAGTAGGGCTCCCTCAAGCACTTGTCGGTAAGAAGGCGCACGCACGACTGACTTCTCTGGCTTAAGAGGCAGGTGTGCCACCTTGAGTCCATCTAGCGATTGGTTTTGACACTAATTACCGCCTCACCGAAACAGCACAAGGAAATTTTTAGGTAGGAAGTTACAGTCACAAATTGTTGTGCGCAAATTAAGATTGAAGAAACAGTTAGTCGACGGGTTACTCATTTGTCTGCACGACTGGCGACTGTTAGACTGGCAGAGGCAAGTCCTTTTTAGCTGTCATACCTCATTGGCTTACAGATAATTTAGCACGACAAAATCGTTAGCGCGAGTCACTCGCGCTCTAGAAGCGTATGAAAAGTGGTGAGCGAGAGCACGCTCACTTCTTTCGCGAGCGGATCCAAGGACGGAGTTGACTGTAGACGGATTCGTATTTCATCCTTTTCCTTTAACTAACATGTAGATTTTCCAACTAACTCGGCCATTGTTCGGACTGCCTCATTCTTTTCAAGGATTTAGGCGATTATAGCTTGTAGTAACATCGATGCCGATTTTTTGAACATGTCTATCATACTGTCGGCAGCGTCCAGTTGATGCCATTCAGTTAGAATGATGGGGCGTCCTCCCAGGATGTGGATGACTCTCTCTGATAACGTGCTTGAAGGATCCAGGACCCTAACATTCTTTTGAAATTTCTACAATTTCAACGGTCGCTAACTCTCGTTTATCGGTTAAAATTTGAACAAAAACCCGAAAACGATTGGTACTTAGACTAGGGTTATACAATTAACATGTCAGATCAGTTTCCTCTTTTAACAAGCAATGAAGCAGTTAACAGTGGTAATTCGCCAGTGAAAGGAGTTGGTAGAAGAAGTAAGTTTTTGAAAGCAAAGGGAGTGGGAGATGTGATTATTGAAACTGATGTAGAAGGACAATAGTATTCTTTAATGACGAAAAATGTACTCTACTCCCCTGACTTTGGCTTGGTCAATCTTTTTTACAGTTCGTTCAGCAACAAGAATGGGTCTACTTGTCTTATTCAGGAAGAACCAAGTCTCAACATAGCTGAAGGTAAGAAGACAGCAGTGATTGGAGAGGGTCCTTCCATTCACGTCTTTCGCTTAAAAATAAGAAGGACAAGTAATAATTCTCACATCGTTGACACACTTAAAGCTATACACACCAGCCAATCTCAAAACCAGAAACAAAGCCTCCAAATTTTTGGCACCGTCGTTGGGCATAAAAAAATACAGAGATCATTCGGAAAATGGTGATCGTGATAAGTTTAGTACAATTTTGCGAAGGAGGCGTGCTTAGGAAACATTATCACTACGATTTCAAATCGTGGAAGATGACGCAGCAGCAAATTCAAGGAAGTTATCCACTGGGACGTACGTGGAAACAAATCAAAACCCACAACCAGACGCATAAAGTATTTGTCATTTTTGAGGATGATTAAAGTGGCCCTGTTTTTATTCACTTATTTACATCAAATTAAAATCACAAAAAGAATATCTTAAAGTTAATGTAAAGAATATTTAGTGTACTATATAAAGAAAATCGAAAAGTTTGAAATTGACCAACACGTTGTAACCCTACTTTCAGACAAAGGGATCAAGCAGGTGCCGAGCGCCCAAAAGACACCGGAACAAAATGGAATTTCAGAAAAAACGAACTTGGTCATAGTTGAACCAACAGGAAGCATTTTACAAATCACAAACTGCCATCTGACGGGCAACTAACTAGATCAGGCGGATTCGTGTGGAAACCAATAACTAAATTTGATCGGTAATACATGTGAGGCCGCCAGGGGTGCTGTAATCAGCGCTATCCTGGTGGCCGATATCGGCAAAAGTCTTTCAACGCAAAACTTCATCAAGGTAAAGCAGACGTCAATATTTTGCGCAAGACTTCCAACTAAAATTAGAATCAGTATTTTCATCTTCGTCAAGAAGGCGTACTCAGCAGGTATAAGTTTAGCCCATTAAGCCCATAGCCCATCTTCGATATTTGGAGCAGACGTTTACGTGTACGTACCGAAAGATGAAAGAACAAAATTAAACCCCGAGGCAATAAAATGCATAATCGTTGGATATTTTTAAACACAGAAAGCCTTTTGGTATACAGTAGAGGATCAGCACAGACGTTATTCATTAAAAAAATTATTTGTCCAATGAAATCGAAGGATTTTGTTTTAAATATTCCAGTGGCAATTGTGGAGTGCCCTTTACAGATGGAGGCTGTTGAATTTCGACACAAACACAGGCCTGCTAGAATGGGACTAACTGGGACAAAGTTGTGTATTGAAGAAGGGGGGGGGGCGAGGGGTCTTTCTTCCCCTCACTTCCCCTCTTAAAACCTTTTGCTTTGTTTATCTACTATTGTGTTTTACTCGTTATCCTGTACTAGCTTTGCAGACGTCTAGCCGATTGCTACCTGTGTCTCTCTCATCCCACATTGTAGTTCTTTTCTTTTGGTTCAATAACGTGCCACTTTAATGTATCACATTTTTGTACCCAAAAATATACCTATACAAAATGCAGATGCCTCATATAACTCCAACTGAGAACCTTTTATTCAATATGTACAGTTAATGCCTCCAATACCAACATACCACAAAAGATAGGATGTCTCCAGTGAGAGAAGGAAGCCGCATTGCAAAGTTTAATGAACACAGTTTCTCACTATGGAAACCTGTCTGTTGTTGCTCGAACAAAACGGTGATGAACTCCTTCCCGCTGAAGTATGATATCCAGAATGTTTTCTTTGTAAAACCTCCACAGATAGCAATTATTTTATTCCATCGCAGAATATTAGAAAATGTTTAGTTGTAACAAATTTTACAGCATAAACCAGTTGTCATGTGAAATATATTTTGGCTCGTAATATCTGATTGCAACATTTGAAATATGACATCATGTGCCATTTCCATCTGAAGTTGAAACGATGACCTCCCAATTGCACGATGTTGATGTCCCATTTACTCAAATTCAGATTATGAAAAGAAGAATCTGCGCGATACCACCGAGTTATTGGAGTTCACTACAACATAGGATTGCCCCCCGGCAGCAGTAATATTACTGCTGGTGGCAATTGTCATGTGACAATCGCATGTACAATATACTGACTTTTCGCATTCTCAAGGAGCAGATGATGGGAAAGCGCTGGAATAGAGGCTAAACAGATGTCAACGATACGGCCTTCTTTGTCACAATTTACCATCTGTCTATTCTTTCTCTCTCTTTTACTCTGGTTTTGCATCAACTATGGGAGACCGTTCCGACAATAGATAAAATGACGTTAACATTTTTTTAATTGACACCATGTGTTTTTCTCCAACCGCACATTTTCCTTAAACCGCACATTTTCCTTAAGCCGCACATAGTGGCAAAATTTGAAACACCTATGCCAATTAGATCGTCTGTAATTAATAAAATTAGAAACACGCTTTCAATACGCTTTTTTTATTTATTACTTTTTTCTCTGATTGCTATGATTTTTTATAGTTTTCATTATTTTAATTCCATTTAAATATTATAAATAATTAGCTTATATTCATTTATGAATGAAGTCTTAAAAGAAAAAAAAATCTTTTATTAAGTTAATTAGTTACATTAATTTTACAAAATCTCCTTTTTTGGGGTTACATTGTACAGAAAACAGAGGTTATATTAGACAAGAAGTAGGCGTGTTATGGGAGGGGCCAAGTCATATCGCGACACACACAGCTATAATCAACCTGCTTTTATCCCTATAATCGATTTAAAAGCCAGAGATCTAATTATTGATATTAGTTAGCCCTATCTCCCCCATACGTCCTCTATCAAAATCTTCTATGATAACAAAAATTTTTTTTCCTTAAATATTTTCTAAAATTGATATAAGCTAATATGTTCATTATCTTAACAGCTATAAGTACCTTTTTTCAAAATTTATTTTGAAATCCTTATCCGTTTTTAGACCCCGTCTAATGTGGGACAGGCGACTGTCCAATGTAACCCCGGTACAGACAAAAAATGATCAAAAATTGTAAACCCTATAACTCCTAAAATAATCTTCGTACAGCTTAAAAAAAATAAATGTGGGGTAGGAAGAATATTGATTTCCCAAAACAATAATAAAATTGGATGAAAGGGATGGGAGATAATTGTAAAAAAACCGCAGCTGTCCAAAGTGGGAACGGTCTCCCCTATCTTGTCGAGTTTCAAGATGTGATGGTCGTTCCAACAGCAGACAACAGCCATCCAGGTTCTGCAAGTATCACTGTTGCAACATTACCAGACACTTATGTCACAAAAGCAGTGTACACAAAAGGCCCCGAGATGGAAAATAAACAAAAAAACCGGCGGATGCAATGTCCGCCATGTCTGCAAAAATTAAAGAGCAGCAGAAGACATTTGAGGAAGATTACGTCCACATGTGTTCCATCTGTTTTATCGGCCGCTGTCACGAAAGTTAGTTTGCGGATTCAAGCGCAACACAACAAATTAAGGATGATCATTCCTTCTTCAGAACTTTCACACCAATTCCACCTAGTATGGTGCATTAGCTCTTCATACTCTCCATGGATTCGGCTACAGAAATATTGACTTGCTTGTAGTAACAATCAATAAAATGCAACGGATAATCAGTCGAAAAATTTCATTAAGTTCTCGTTCTTGTACCGTAATCAAAATAAAGATAGAATTAGGGCTAGAAAAAAATACGGGAAATGAAAAAATGAATAGGCTATCCACTGCTAGGAAGAAAAGGGGGAAAACCTTAATAAATAGTTAAAAACTTACTGTTTAACGGGAAGAAGACGGTTTCTCCATAAGAGGCTGCAGCGGTAGCAGACAACTTAGACACAAATGAGATTTTTCGCATTTGTGAAAAATGCGCAACGCAGGATGTTTAACTGCTCTATTCCAATGTAAAGAGCTCTTATGGCGTTGAGCAACCGTAACAACCCTGATATAGATGTTATTCCAATGAAAAAGTAGTAGTCGAGCAAAAAGTCGTGCGTAGTTTACGCCGATGCGCACCACAGCGACAGATAGCAGAACTAAACTTTTTATTACGCTTGACTCCCTATCTACTTCTAGTCCTTTGTTCAAGAAGCAGTCGGATATGTTTGTAACACTTGACAGTTATAGTTTTCCACAAGTTGTAAGACACATCGTAAAAACTTGTGTTACAAACAAAGTGAAAAAAAAGTGTTACAAAAGGGTCGAACAGCCCTATAGTTTTTTTAAAATCACTTTTCCTCCTAACGATACGAAGCACGAGAAGACTAGGGCTCGTCACCGATCACATTTTTGGGTACACATAAAAATTAATCGGGGACGTTCGATACCCGATTAATTTTTATCGGTGCTAAATGATACTACAATCGGTGTGCACCGAAAGCACCTATAAGAAAGCGCCTCAAGTGGTGGAAAGATAAAATGACGCCAAGTCTGACTCGCCTGTGTTCCTTGTTGGTCAATTAGGACCACGTGATTTGTGACGTTTAGTATTGTCTTTATTCGAAGATAACTAACATTTCAGAGTTGTTTACGAATCCTTGGAATAAAAAGTTGACTCATTTTTGTTGTGCAGGTATTATTTTAGAAATCAATTGGTTTCATTAATTAATTTATTATTATTTTATTATTTTGGATTATGTATTATTAATTATTATTTTATTAATATTTAATTGGCTTTGGTAAAGTCTACCAAATTAATATTTTTTTAGTAATTCAAATTTCATTACAAACTGTTGGTATATTCTTCTCATTTTCTTTCAAAGTTATGCCACACTTGACACTTCAAGTCTCAACAAAACGTTGTCTAAAGTTTCCTCATCGGGGATTTAATCGGGGAAGGAACCGAGCAGCGAAATCACTGCACCGAAAACCGAAATCCCTTAACCGATTAAAATTATACCCCACCGATCGACTAAAAAGCTACCCAATTAGCGCGGAGTAGAGCCAGAGTCATAAAGAGGATCGTTCGCGAGCTATGGGAAAAGAATCCCATAAGCCGTTGAGGCAACTTTTTGTAGTTGACACTATTGCCACCTAGCGGATAAGGGCGGGGCTTCTTGCACACATGACTCGCAGAAACCAATCAGGTTTGATAGCTTTGCGCTATACCCAAAGTCCCAAACACGGTTTCATATGTCCCGTCTGTTAAGCGCTTGTACAAATTAACTAGTTAAATGTTTTCTGTTTTAACTTTGAAATTATTATTATTTTGAAAAGCCTTTATTACACCGTTGTACTCGTACAACACTCTCTATATTTTATTGCTACTTTTTCACTACCTTTGGCTACCATTTGGACGGAAAACCGTAATTTTTTAAAAAGTAGGATAAAGTAGATCATCTTCCATCTTGCCTACCATTTGTCCATTTGCATTGGTAGACTAAATACCATTGAATAAAACGAAAAAAGGAATATAAGTAGGTGGAATTTGAACTCATGACCAAATACATCTGATGTTGCTAGCTAGGTTCCTCAACCAATCAGCTATTTGTATCTATCGAATTCGTACATTTTTCTTATATCGATCAGGGTAAAAACTTTCTACATGCATTTTATTCTTAGGTGGCAGCACCTTCACAGGCAAAAGGGGAGGAGCAAGATAACACGTGACTGCCCCAGCCTCCAACAAAGTCGCCTCAACGGCTTATGGGAAATTTTCCCATGGCTAGCGAACCATCCTCTCTATGACACTGGCAGAGCCCTAGAGAAGACCGACATCAAAGAGTCATTTTGAAACTTGCCAACTCAGCATCCGACACAGGTCTATAAGAGAGAACGTTTCGAAATGATTAGTCGTTTCCGTTTCCTAATTATCAAGGCATAGAAAAATTGCGTTATTAACTTTAAAAAAGCAAAACAAAAATACTATGGGCTCGCACGGCAGCAAGACGACTAGCATTTATTTAGCATTTTCTCGGATATTATTAGGTTTTATAAGTTTTTTTGTTTAGGAACACATTTCCCCTATTATTTTAAATTTTGCCCGTTTTTTCATTAGATTTCGCATTAAACCTTCTTTGCCTCTGCAATTACAGCATTGAAAAAAAAAATTATTTTTGTGCCCGTAATTAACAAAAACCTTCTCTGCGTCCGAATTCGCGCTTTTTATATACTGTATTCATATATATCATATATAACACAAAGGCATTACGGCATTCTGGTTTCACTTTTCAGAAAATCGTAATTTGTCGTTCACTCTGTTTGAATCTACTTGTTGCATTCCATGTTGTTTTTTTTTTTCATGGCAATTAATATTACGTCGTCATGCATTTTCGCAACTTCGTAAAAACATGTTGTGGAGTGCGTACATTCTGGTGTTTTCTACGTGGCGCAAGACAGATAAGCCATTTACATTGGACCTCTAAAAGCGCTAGATAACCTACCACAGATAACTTGAAACGATAAAACAAGATTATTTGTTTTAATGAAACCAAGTACTAACAGTCAACCGCAAGTGGCATACAACAAAACTGCAACCAGTTCCGATTATGAAATGCCTCGGTAAAGACACTCAAAGTGATAAAGTCTACTTGTGTAAGCAGTTGGAATTGTCCAGGTTAACCGTTAAGCTAAGGTATGCAAAAAACTCCATATTTTATCAAAACGCTTAACCTTAACAACACTTACCACTCAACTTTAATTAAAAGTTAACAGTTTATTGGAAATCCGCTTTTAAAATTTATTTTTTGTCATGCCGTCGTGATGGGGAGCTCGTGGGATCAGTTGTGAAGCTTTTTAAATTACATCGGCTTATCAATATGAAAGTACAGAATCCCAATTTGGTAACATCTATTGATGTATAGAAAACTGTCAACTCCTTTTATTATTGGATGATTGGAATACGACCACATTACAATATTGAAGTGTAGTTGAGTCCTTTTTGAATCGTCTACACACATTGAATAAAAACAAGTTTAAGATACGAGAAACTGCATAACATCACATTCCAGATCCAATTTTCAAACCTCCGAATCGCAAATTTGAAATTTACAATCTTGAACATTTCAAAATGTTCATTTCTCTGCTCCCAATTTTCAAAATCACTATTGGGCATTTTCTGGAACTGTTTCTACTTTCTAGAGCTCGGCCCCGCGCCCAATGGGTTAAATAATCCGTGGGTAACCGGGTTTTTGCGCCGAGCGCCCCGGGCCTGTTTATCGTTCAAAATAAAAAGTAGTGGAGCTTCCTCGGGTTTCTAGCATTAGTTTAACATGGCGCATTGTTGGCTTTAAGTGACAGCTTGAGGGAGTGGTACTTGATATTGACAAACGACATTGTGGTTTTTAGTAAGTTATTTCCATAGTTTATTTATAAAAACCTTATGTGGGTACCTTTGAGGCATTAAATTGTAGACATGTTGGGTCCAACTTCGTCATTTACGAGCAAAATCGCAGTAAAAAGCCCTATCAACCGAAGTGTTTGAGCAGAAATCTTGTTCTCTCATAACTAAATTTGTTGATGGACAATTAAGTGTCTTAATTTTATTTCCTAAAACCATGATTGATTTTTCTTGTAAAAAGTTCTTCAAATATTTTACTGTTGGTTTGTATTTACAGATACTTCTTCTCATCCAATTCATGTTATCGAATAACCAACACTGAAAATGAGGTATGTAAACCAATTTAATAGCTGTACTTTAGCTTTCCACTTTGAAATTTAGCATGAATTTTCCTAAACTAACATTGTTGCACTGATGATTCGAGTACTGCTTACAGCTAGATTGATAGGAGGTATGTTAGCTGAATATTTCTTTAAAAATGAGTTTTTATATTTAATGTGGTGGTAATAATGTGAGCTACTATTTGCCATCTTCCTCATGCAGCATCCCTTTTTAAAATCTCTTTCAAAATTGTCATAGAAAATTATTATGTCAGTTTGCTAACTTTCTCTGAAATTAGCAAGGGAGGAAATAAGGGAAGTTTATTGATCTGCACAGGCTTGTATTGATCGCCGTACGCGCGCTCTCTCTCTGCGCTCAACCTTGCCAGTTGTGCGAGAGCAAGCTATAGCCTATTCTTCTTACCGGAGATGTCAGTCTAAATTCTTCACGCAGCGTCTTAACTCCCTCTTCCATCTCTGTTGTTTACGCTAGTATAGAACATTGTGAGGTTTCATATTTATCCTGCTGTGTTTCCTTAATGGATCTTCTGGAGCATACTGACTGTTTTATAGAGGCACAGTAAAGTCCCACTGTTAAAGCACTTTTTAGTTCTTAGGGAATAGAATTGTTATTTCATAAAATTTTTTAGAACATTTTTGAAAAATCTCTTGTGTTACAGATCTTTAATCTATGGAAAATCGAAATTAATGTTCAGAACTCTTAAACTTCTTAGTAATTATTTTTCCCAATTCCAGTGAAGTAAGCATAGCTTCAGCTCGTGCTTCGGTTATGGTGTATGACGACACCAACAAACGTTGGATTCCAAGTGGCTCATCGTCCGGTCTTTCGAAGGTGCATATTTATCACCACCAAACCAATAATTCGTTCCGTGTTGTCGGAAGAAAGCTTCAAGACCACGAAGTATTCTAATTAATTTACTTCGTTTTGTTTGTTTGTAACATATTTTTTTGACCTAAGGTCGTAATCAATTGTGCCCTGGTACGGGGGTTGAAGTACAATCAAGCTACTCCTACTTTCCATCAGTGGCGTGATAATAAACAAGTTTACGGCCTTAATTTTAGTAGTAAAGATGATGCCGATGCATTTGCTGTTGCTATGCTTCGCTCATTGGAGGTAATTGTAATTGTAAATGATCACATGTAAACTTCAACTAAGGTATCATTATATCGAAAAAGACAATGAACAGTAGTGTTCCTCGTTCCACACCTCCGCAAATTCCTCAAGCTATTTATCAAGCACCCAACGGACCCGGATTCGAAGAAGAAAATACTTACATGTTAGTCCTGTCGTTATGTTTTATCCACAAGTAACGAATCTAATATGCAACTTTGTATTCAAAAGGGTTCAGCAAGAAAGGCGGTTATCACAACATCAACAGCAGGGACTGAATCATTCTACCAGTAACCCCGCAATGCAACCAATGAATACACAATCTGTTGGCCATCAGAGAAATAATTCTGCTCCATTAGCTCCTCCTTTGCCTGCCGGTCCCCCCGCCCCTCCTCCGCCACCGCCGCCTGCTCCCATGTTGACGGGAGGTCCAGTTCCTCCTCCTGCACCCCCTCTTGCTCCACCAGTTCCATCTATGATATTGAATAGCGCTCAACTTGCCCAGCCAACTGGCGGATCATCCCCAATTGGTGCGGGCGGCCCGCCGCCACCACCACCTCCGCCACCTGGTCTTGGAAGATCTTTGAGCAACGATGGTGATCCTGGATCTCTTGCAAATGCCCTCAAAAACGCTAAGCTAAAGAGGAGCAACAAGGTTTATAATTTATTTATTTATTTTTTCTTTACGTTTTATTTAATTTATGATTTTCTCTATAAAAAGCAGTCGGCAGAGAGTAGTAGCAGCAGCAGTAGTAGCAGCAGTAGTACATACGGTACCATCGGTCGGGGACAAACGGAACGTCCTGGTATAGGCGGAATAGGTTCCATGATGGATGAAATGGCGAAGACGCTTGCTAGACGCCGTGCTGCGGCTGAAAATAAAGACGTGGCTCAACCGGTGAGTCTGCTTTTACATTATTTGGCACCGTATATTTATATATTTGTTTGCCTAAGTGTGCAGATCGATTCGAAAAACTTCTCTGCAAAAGCAAAAGATAAATTAATAAATACCCATTGCAAAAGTCTTTTGCAATGGGTATTTACATATTTTTTCTAACTAGCAATCCTGCAGATGTCTTTTAACGTTAGATGGATTGTTTATTTATTAAGGTTTTACGAAACTAAAACTTATGTCATCAAGTAAATTAGAAAAACTACTTCTATGAAAAACCTACGTAAGTATGTCTGTACACTAGTGTAACGCGTAAGAATAGTCAAGGAACGTTAATTGACATTTGTTGGCATCTTTTATGACAATAATTTTACCTATGCAAGCATATATATTTGACCTATTCATGTAAAAAGCTACAATAACTTGAGACAGGGTAAATTTTTCGCGCATATTTCAGAACTAAAACTTCTTTTCGTCTAAATTGGTTCGAATTCTACCACACTTTAACGACATTATTTTGACGTCGTAAAATCTGACCGAAGCAGCACCCATTAACGATTAATTTTGTTTGATTTTCTTTATAAGGATGATCTAACCGAAAAAAAAAATTTCGGGAACAGTAAAATAAATGGGAGTAGCATACTATCTGTTCCTGGAGGTGGTGATTCCCCGCAAGGAAATAGGAAACGAAGTGGATCTACCGGGGAAGAGTCTAATGGTCGTATAGGTAACGGTTCTGACGTCACGCTCGATTTCGATCTTCTTAAACAAGAATTGGTATTGGAAATCCGAAAAGAAATTAATAGAGTCAAACAGGAAATTATCGAAGGTAATCTTATCAAACAATTTTAAGATGTTTTTTGTACTGAACTTTCTTATATTCCATAGTCATTCGACAAGAATTAGGTCGGCGAT
This sequence comes from Daphnia sinensis, assembly GCA_013167095.2. Classification (NCBI taxonomy): domain Eukaryota; kingdom Metazoa; phylum Arthropoda; class Branchiopoda; order Diplostraca; family Daphniidae; genus Daphnia; species Daphnia sinensis. Next base: position 5,673,284 of record CM023197.1, read on the forward strand.
AAAGAGTGCCGAGGATCCCACGGAAAATTGTATTTTTTTTTTCACCAGTTTTATGATTTCATTTACTGTATCTTGGCCCCCCCTTAAAGAATCGCGCATATTTAATCCCAACACTGCTTAATTCTTTCTACTCGTTTTTATGACGTTCCATAACGTTCGTCGGAACTCTGCCGACAATTTCTTCTAAGTTGACTCCCTAGCTGACGTACTTTTAACAAGTTTGAATTGAATAGTCCAGCCGATGTTGAATGTCTTCTAGTGATAACGTGAAAGTTTAATTCATTTTGATGGCGGGATTAGGTTAACCCTATTCTCTTAATTTGGTAAAAACACAAAAGCCATACTATTTTACTGTCGGTCAACCATTCTGGCGTCGTTGCCCAGTCTGTTTTATTTTTTTTTCCTTTTTTCCCGTCTTTTTGCATTGAAAGATATTTTCTACCCTTGAATGAATATGAACGAGGTTCCGCCATAAGTGTGTTTGACAGCGTAACCCCCTTCAATCTCAAAATTTTTTTACTGCAATATTGTTTTATTCTTAAAACGTTTTCTTTGTGTCAATTAAAGCTATCCTGGCAAAGAAAACCAAATTGGGCTGTTTCGAATACCGATTTAAAAGTTTCACCAACGAAATAAATTATGTTATAATCCGAAATGATCCTCCGTTGCTTTGCTAGTTTTCAAGATTTTGTTCTTCAATGTTCAACGCCTTTGCCTCGAGATCACAAGTTGATTATGTTGTCGACTTCAGCACCTCAAAGAATTCCATTCGCGATGTTTTTTGAAGACCAAATTAAACCTTTTCAAGACGATGAAACGTATTAATCACTCCATTCCAACTTTTATTTCGTTGGAATTCTTCTTGTCGTTTTGTAAGCTTTAAAGTGTGCATTGTCATGATACTGTAGTCTGTTGTGTAAATCTCCATTGATTACTCAATGACTTTGAGAGGTAAATAAAAACATGATTTCTGCCCTTCAATGCATTGTGGACGAATTGTAGTTTTTTTCGCCCAGTGTGCTTAGGTTAGGGGCTGTTCGCTTTTGTCAGTTGAACTTCAAAGTCTTCGTGGGGCCATTTTTATGCACTATCTTGTCGACTAAATTTTTCGAATAAGGAAGAAAAAAGAATAGTAAAACATCTTTTGTGATCTTGTGGCTTTTACCACAGGTCAGCATGGTTGTTGGACTGGGACTACGAAGAGGGGGGGGGGGATAGAGAATTCGTGACGACGACTTATTGCTATCCGGTTGGCAACCGTGAGGTAATGATAATACTCAAGATAATAGGAATCACCAGCAAGAGATTTAAGTTGGAGACGCAATATCTCATTTTTACGCAATGTAAGCTTAAACAGGATTAGCAATTTTGCTTGAAATTCCAGGCCAGTACAACATCTGCTGCACACGCCTCTTCAACGGTCCAATTCTTTGATGAACGGCGTGGAACTTCAAAAAGATTTGTGCTCTCTTGAAGGTGGACACAACGAATGGGGCACCATCAGAGCAAAGTCGCCCTATGTCCAAAATTTGTTGCAAATACTCCAAATCTGGTGAATGGAAGCCTATATGTCGTCTATTTCAGCTAATTCGACGTCGAATGGTTACCTCCAGATTTCACTTTTTAAAGCCACATATTGGCGGGATAATTGGAAATATGGGGCTTAGGCTGTGTATATATTGCTTAGTCAAAGATGTATAGCTTATGTTCTAAGTTTATGTTACCTTCTTTATGCTGCCTGTGAACTTTTCTGTTGTTACCAATTGTAAGAATTAGTTCAGCCCGTGACTGAACTTACCTCAGTAAAGTTGAAATTGTAAAGTTGAGAAGATAAAACACTGGAATACTGGTTATGGTGTTGACTGTGCGTAGTGTGTTGAGTAACTAACTGCCCCTTGCCCTGTACATTTACCGGCCGGTAGGCCGGGGGCGGGGCTACACAAAATGAATTTCAAGATGGTGTCTCCTAGCGAGAGCTACCCAAATCAAAAGAAAGAAAACGCTGAGGAAGTCTCGTCGTCCGCCGCCCAACTCGCGTAGTCGGCTAATATATTCCCAACACACTTCCCACCAGAGCCTGTGGTCCACGGCTCTTCCTGCTCGACTGGATCAGTGCCGGACACGGATGGAGGTGCCTCTCCTGAATCCAATTCCAGCTCCGGCGTAGGTGGAACTTCGACGTCTTCCGACTGGTCCTCGCGTAGCTCCAAGGGATGTAGCGATTGGATGTCGCAGTTGATAAGGTTTCCGTTCAGCGTTTTCACCATAACCGAGCGGATCAACCCATCTCTGCTAGTAATTAACTCCTTCACTACTCCTACTGTCCACGTAAGGCGTTTGGTGTTGTCTTCGTGGATGATGACAAATTCTCCTACCCGGATCTTGCGACCGAGTCCTCCCTTACAATGAAATTTGTGGATTTGGAGTGGGTAGTCCGTGACGAAACGTTTGCAGAAGTCGCTGACATACTCCCTACGTTGACGATCCATTTCCAACAGCTTCACGTTTTTTGTATCGGGAGCCATGAAGTTTACTGCTGGCTCCGGCGGAGTGCAGTTTAAACGCCTATTGTTGAGAAACTGGTTCGGGGTGATGGGGTGCGGTTCGTCGCTCCCTTCTGCAACGTAGGTGAGTGGCCGTGCATTCACCACGCTTTCGGTTTCAATGAGACTAACCTCTAGCTCGTGGTATTCCAAACATGCACGACCATTGGAGCGCCTCAATAAATCGTCCGCACCATGCGCTCCCAGAACCCTCCCCACCATGGGGCTAGGCTGGCCGAAAAAAATCCATTCGGTTTTCCGCATTGCCAGAAGGTCGTGGATCGCTGGATCGGATCTTAAGACTTTCAAATGGTTCGAGGCGCATCTAAATAACGCTACCTCTCCTGGCGGAAAATCTTCGAAAAGAAACGCGAGGAGGAAACTGCGCGCGGACATCGTTTTCGCAAGCTCTAGATGGACGGCTCTCGTTACAGCCCAAGTAAGTAGGTAGCTCTTCAGCTGTTTTATTCTTCCAATTTCTGAGTGAAAATTTTCACGATGGGGCTGATAAGCCTCTTTTCACAGAGAACTTTACGGACTGTTTGGTCGTTGGTGACCCAACTCCGCATGTTGAGTTTTGCCTCTTGGAAGATGGATTTCGTCTCTTGTATCCTGGTTTTAGCTGTGGAGATGTTGCCGGCGCCTCCAAGGTAGTCGTCGACATAAATTTGCTCCTTAAGCTGTCTTACTGTGGTGGACTAGAGTGGCTCCATGCCGTCTAGGTGCTTGTAACTCGTAGCAAAAATGGGCTAGAGCCAGTGTATCCACTTTGAGAAACGACGAAGCTTACAGCGTTGTCTGATAAAGCTGGTTTTTTAGCTTTCCAGAAAATAAAAAGCTTACATTAAAACTTACATAATTTTCTTAAAATACTTGCAAAAAGCTTACAATAATATTGAAAACTTGTACAAAAACTTACCTTAATTGAGAAAACTTGTAAAAAACTTACATTTTTTAACTATTAAAAAATTTAAATTGTTTGTCTCAATTTTTGAGACTGACTGAACGTATATTTCTATGTTAACTGTCAGTTCGCTTAGTTGGATTTCACACAAACGCACATATATGAAACGCAGGACGGAAAGATCGCCATTCAATGAGAGGAGAGAAACAGAAAACTTGAACATGAAACAAAAACATTAATCGACGTCAATTTGGTCGACAATTTGAACCGATATCGCCACAGTACGATTTACTGGTAAGCTGGCTTCTTTGGATCCAATTACCGCATTGGCTTTAATTTTTAGAGCATGATTGATGAGATCTTCAGGAAAGATCACATCTGAAGCTGATTTTTTTTGGTTTTTTAGAAAACCTTTTATGCGCATTAGACTAGAGACGGAATCGCCGTGCAACCGAGTGCGGCGATCCGTTTTTATAAGTTTTAATGTACTAAACAATCTCTCACATACAACGTTAGATGCTGGCAAACAGAACAGTAGGGCAACACATTTTGAGAGGTTTGGGAACCTGCGACGGGGAGAATTCAAATTGGGGATCTCCAAATGCATTATAATTGGCCAATACTTTTCGACTGACAATTGACTCATTTCTTCAGCATTTTTGCAACCAAAAAGTTCGGGATTTAATTTGCTTTGACTTCTCCACTCTTCATCAGCATTTACAGCGTCACAAATTTTTCTCAGAGATGGGAATCGAAGAAACAAATTAGCAAGGCTACTGGGGGTTTTTTTTCTAGCATTTGCGGGGACTAACATCTCCGTAAGTGTAAACACAGGATCATCGAATTTGAACCGCGACTGCATTTCCTGGATCGAAGTAATCCAGAAATTTCTTACATTTTAGCGCATTGATGTGATGCGTCCGTCTAGGTCTTGTAGCTCAGTCTGTCTTCTTGCAGTCTGTGAGCATATGAAAGGTACTTCGGGAACAGAGGCAGGCGTTGTAGCCATGGAAGTTGGGGCAGTATTAGGCCGAGTACAAGTTGTGGCAGCTGTAGGTCTCGCAGATGCAGCCCTAGCGACGCGAGTGGCAAAAGCATGAGCTGGGGAAATTAAACTAGTCGATTTGTGACTAAGACTGGCTGTAGCCAAAGTAAGCGGACTAGGAGGTGGCAGTGCGTGAGGGTAAAGTTGAGACTGAGAAAATACGGTGCACTGGACTATATTGGTTGAGGCAGTAGGAGGCCTAGGGGCCAAGGGGGCACTTACGGGTTCAGGCGCGTTTTCAGTTCCTGACTCTGACGATGCGAATGAGGTGTTGGGAAAAGAAACTCTAGCTTGACTCTGAAGCATGCTGATGGATGATGTTGCATTAATCCCTAAGAGAGAAAGATAGCGCTATTTATAAAGAATCTAAAAATTTACGCAAGTGCAATCTTACCTAAATAAACTTCATGTAGAGGCAAATACATTTCAGTTTTGAACGGATCCAGTATTAGTGGATCTATGTCGTCGACATAATTCCCTTCTATAAAGTTGTTTGCACAGTTTCTGATCAGATCTTGCACCTCTTGTTTTACTGTATGAAGTAGTGGCATCTCCGATTGCAACAGGGTGTTAAAGTCATTGAACAATTTTAGGGCATATTGAAGGAATTCAAGGTAGATCTTCGTGACGGGATCTTCTAACGCAGTGACCATTACGTCGTGGTTAACAGTTGGATCAGTCTTGCAAAGTTCAAAGAAATATTCGTTCAGAGCCTCATACTGCTCCAACACGCGATTGACTGCATATTCCATCGTGAGCCACCGAGTTTGCCCTGGACTAACAAAAACATGATCTTCACAATCCATCAAGCGTTGAAATTTTGCATACAGTTCTCTTGTCTTTGGACTTCGACTGAAATGGGTGCAAATGCCCCGCACGACATCTTCAATTGTTTTTGGTAGCTTCAGTGATGCGTAGTGTGAGCACAAATGAATCGAGTGACAGCTGCATTTAACACACAGGATGTGAGGAATTTCGTCAGTTAAAAGTTTCGACACAGAATGGCGTGAGCCAAACATGGAATTGGTGGTATCAGCGCAGAAGCCAACTACCATTTCTTTGTCGATTTCATGTTCCTTGAGAAGATCAGTTATTGCTTTCGCTAGACCTTCAGCAGTTTTATCATGGCAATTTGTAAGATCTAGCAATTCTTGTGACTGACAGAACTCATCAATATCAAAATATTGCAGGACAACACCAAGTTGTGATTGGACAGACAAGTCCGTTGTCTCATCAATTACTACACCAAGATGTTTGCCTTTCACCCTCTCTTTCAAAGTTTGGCCAAGATAACTGCCAACTCCTGGATGAATGGAGAAATAATTGATGATACAATTAAAGAATTTCTTGGTAATAGAACAATAATTCTGATGGACAGTTGGTACCTCTAATTATGCTTCCACATTTTTGCTTTCCAAGTTGGATCTTTGCCAGTGTTGGGTCTTATGGAAAAGATTTCTTAAGAAAAGAAACAAGAGGATCCACAAAACTAAACGTGAGATTCTGTTCTCCAATGAGAGTGCATAATCGAACCTCACTCTCAACCACTTTTCTGTCAAGACTTTGACCAGTAAATCCTTCCATCAACTTTTTCTGTTTTGAAGATAGGACATTTTCTTCAAACGCAGCCTTATGTTTAGGGGTTTTGCAGTGTCTTTCTAGTTGCTGTTTCCAATTCTGCATGTAGGTGTTGCATACAGTGCAATATGCAGTATTCATCTTCGCTCTTGAATTGTATCTTGATTGCAACCAGTCTTTAAAATCATCAATTCTCATCCAGGAATTTAAAAATTTGGCTGGTGCACGGTTTCTTGATTTCTTCTTCTGCAGTCTGTTTTTTGATTTTTCCTAGACATCACAACTCCATTACTTCTAATAAATGATTCAAAGTTTTGAGAAACTTACCTTGTTCGTTGGATTGGCGGAGAAAAAGGACCCAACGAAAAAGGACCCGACGAAAAAGGACCGGCAAAAAGGACCCAACGAAAAAGGACCCTACCAAAAAGGACCACCTTTTCTGAAAAATAAAAGTGGTCCTTTTTCTCCGTCCAAGCGGTCCTTTTTCTCCCTATCTTTTACATATTGTTCATAGGTATGCGTCTCGCGTCGTTGTATACCAACCGCTTCAGCGTTGCCTGATCGCCAATAACGGTGGTGGTCCAAATCAGGCAATCACTTGGCATGTATGCAATCATAAGATCATGGTCCAATCATGTAATAAGTTGAGAATAATATATAGAAGAGAATAATGATAAGAGGAAGGAATGCTCTTATACCATGGTCCAATCCAATTTTTTTATTTTTCTGCGAACAGTTTCAGAACATTTAGGGCGTACAGGCAATGCTGAAGACCTGACGTGAGAGCGATACAGACGCTACGCTACATTTTCATCATGATTTTCATACATTTACTGGCGACTGCGTCTTTGCTCTTTGGTCATCTGAAATCCAAAATATCAAGTTTGCGAGCTATTAACGGGCAGAATCTCTGATTTTGTTGAGATGCTGGCACAAGTGATGTCCAATCCATCACTGGACCGAGGGATATTCAGCATGTAACAAGGTCCCGATTGCCGGACGGTCGTCCGCCACGATGTCGAGTTCTATAACGGATACGATTCTGCTTACTTTCCATAACGTCATCACCCTCCACCCATCGGGAAAAACTTATATCAGCTGGGCAACCGTTAAATCATTTGAATTTGTTGTTTGTTTGCTATGTTAAATATTTGCTATTGTTGAAATGCTTGCAAAAATTTTAGAAAAATGAAGACTTAAAACATAAATTGTTTTGCAATATGTTATTAATGTGCAATAAACCATCCTTGAAAAAAAATGAATCCACATGTTTTTATTTCAATATTAAAAACAAGGTAAAGTATTAGGAATAAATCCATTATTTTTAACTACGTTTATATCGATCAAAATAAACATTTGAAAGCATTACAAATATTAAAAAGGAAAAAAAAATATTTTTTTTTCGGGTAAAACGGATTGCCATAGTTTCAGTTTTGCCCTTAAGCCGTTTAAAGTAATAAATCGTTTATATCGTCCATTACTTTCACAGGATTTTGGGCTTGGACTTCATACCAAAATATGTAAAAGATAAGGAGAAAAAGGACCGCTTGGACGGAGAAAAAGGACCACTTTTATTTTTCAGAAAAGGTGGTCCTTTTTGGTAGGGTCCTTTTTCGTTGGGTCCTTTTTGCCGGTCCTTTTTCTTCTGGTCCTTTTTCGTTGGGTCCTTTTTCTCCGGCTACCGTTCGTTGTCTTGTGTAGCCTACTTCTTTTCATCAGTGGCTCATCACCTTCACTAGACTCAACAAATTCAGATTCAGTGTTAAAGTTTTGAAGAAAAACTTCATCGTCATCATTATCTGAATTGGTTTTTTCAGAAATTCTTTCCTTGTGACCAAAATTTTCCTTGGCATGATTACAAATACGATACTTTAGATTAGTTTTACAACTTCAACATCCAATTACCAGAAGAATTTTTAAGACTTACTTTGTTCTTAGACTTCCGTGAGGGGATGCTGACGTTCGCCCGACAAAACTTTTCATCGACACCTTTTCGACTTACTTTCGACAGGAGGCGACACTACCTCGACAAATATGCGAAACGATTTCGACAATAAATGCGAAAGTACTTCGACAAATATGCGAGACTATTTCGACAAATTTGTGAAAGTACTTCGACAAATATGCGAGACTTTTTCGACAAATTTGCGAAAGTACTTCGACAAATATGCGAGACTGTTTCGACAATTGAACCGTCTTGAAGGAATTTGTATGCTGTCTGTTGAGCCATTAGCCCTTTAGCCCCAATCGCCGTGTTTTGTTTGATTGGAATGTTTAACAGTTGTCTGCTATTATTAGCTGTTTAACAGTTGTCAGCGCTTATTAGCTGTCAAAATTTTAGTTATCTACTACTTTTTATCACAAACATAAAGCAAAGAGAAGACATTTTCTAAAAGGAAAACAATTAAATCAATCGAAGCCTGAAGAAGAAATTTCGACCGGAAAACCAGCTTAGATTCAGGTATATTTTCACTATTTTTTTTCTATATTTATGGTAACTTGTATGTTTCGAACACTTTAAATTTGAATAGCTAGGAAACCAAATAGTTGAACCTTATAGTTTTAAAACACAAATCAAACCATGTGTACTCGTTGTCAACTGCCATTTCAAAATATGACGGTGCATGTTTGATATTTGTGATTTAATGAACCCAGATTTAATATGTAAATGAGAAAACCAAGCATCAATTTAATAGAAATTTTCACACTGAATTGTTAGCAAAAGCATCGAACTGGAGTTGAATACAGCTGCTTTCGCATATAATTGTAAATTTAGATTAGAAATTAGAATATACTGTCGAAGTAGTCTTGCATTTCTTGTCGAAGTAGTCTCGCATTTCTTGTCGAAATAGTCTCGCAAATTTGTCGAAATAGTCTCGCATATTTGTCGAGGTAGTGTCGCCTATTTGTCGAGACCTGTCGAAAGAAAGTCGAATACGTGTCGATGTAAAGTTTTGTCGGGCGAAACTACCCATACCTTCCGTGAGTGATTAACATCACGATTATTTTCATTGGAAAGTAATGATGAAATTAAACCAGATCTACTGGAACTGGAAGCCGACGAAATGGCAGAGTTTGTACACTCACTTGACATTTTTTAATTCTAACAACTAGAGAATAGAGATTACTTGCATCCATTAAAGGTTAATAGTACGGTATAATCAATAACATTAATGAAGTATTTTATATACGTACCCATATGGATATGGAATTGTGGGCTGTGGAGCGAGTGGACTCAGAATTTTTGAATGTCTCTTCTGATTTCTGAAGTGAGTCTGCTTTACAGTTTACACCTACAACGTACGTAAGTTAAGTACGTATAACGTACGTACAGTACTACAACGTCCACTGTACAATACAACGAAAAGATTGCCATATTGCCAGAAAAGATCAGCAACCTCCAGCCACAAAATACCAAATATTCATTTTGCTAAAAAAAAATAACACAATCTCAAAAAACTTACAAAAAGCTGAAGCTTACACAAAAACTGACAATGTTTGGAAAAGCTGAAAAATTTAGCAAAAGCTTACAAAGTGGAAACACTGGCTAGAGCTGAGTCCAAATGGGACTCGTTTCCACTAGTATGCCACTAGAGGTGAGCCTGGTGTTTCTGGATACATGATCCACAGAAATCTGACAGCTTCGGCGTCTTCAATATGGAGAGCGATGTTCAAGAATGCTTTTTCGATGTCTGCTGTCCATGCGATTTTGTGTAAACGGAATCGCATTAGGACGGCTTGCAGATCGGGTTTAAGGTTCGGGCCTTTTTCCAAAAGATCGTTGAGACTTGGGCCATACTTCTATTTTGCTGCCCCATATATGGAATACCGGTCGAATCTTAGTGGTTGTTCTGTCCTGTTGGATGACAGGATGGTGAGGCAGATAAGCGTTTTCCGCTTATCCATTCTTCTTTTACGATTTTCCGTTTTTCCTTTTTGTTTTTGGAGGTATGGTGGTGCTCCTGGCTGGAAATTTCTTCCGTAGACCTCGGCTGGGGAGGCAAAGATTCTTTGGCCTTCTTCCCAGCTTCCATTTCTCCATGTTTTCGGAATGATTCGTTAAATTATTTTCTGAATTGAGACACCCGGCAGCATACGATGAACTGTTTGGCAATTTGAAAAGTTACTGCATTGTGGCATTTGCTGGATTATCGCCTTTTCTTCTTTGGATCTTTTTTCCTTCGAAGGTTTAGCTATCATGCGACTCCGATTAAAATGCCGATTTCTATTTCTTGGCTGTTGGTTTCAAACCTGTCGTTGGCCATTTTTTCGTTTTCCAACCACAATTGTCTCGCGAATGCCGTGTGGGAGTAGAGTCGAGTGTCTCCGATGTAGTCCGTTTCCAGTGCTGTTATTTTGACGAGTGGGCTCCTTTCCAGGTACTCCGAAACGCCAATTCAACTGCGATGATGTTCGGCTGTTCACTGACTTTTAAAAAAAATTCATCTATGAAGTTATATTTCTAAACCTGAAAATTGTTTGCAAATCGAATTTCAATGTACAATGTACGGATTTGAGGTTAAATTCTTTTTCTTTTAAATTGAAACCAGTTATTTCCAATACAGATTGTTTTAACAGATATTTCGCTCTTGAGTTGTTTGACGCTACCTTGAAACAGTATTGTATTGGTATAATGGTTAAGAACCTTGTTTAAAGATTTGTGGGTATGAGGCTGAAGCGTCAAGTCCATTTTGAGTCTTGTTATCTATGTGAGTAAAAGTTTTTATTTTATTTCTAGGTAAAACTGTTTAATTTCTTTATAGAGTTTTTCCCTAAATGATTAATTTTACAACAACAAGAAAATGTTTCATTAGCATTATAATAAAACTTATATTTTTTGAATACACTACTTTTTCTTTTAAACAACTCAATTGCCATGTTGCTGTAAAACTAGCCCACTTTTCATTTTAAAAGCTTAATTTCTTTTTTTATTATCTGGATTTATGTGTTCATGTAACTACGACAAGTGTTAAAATTATTTATAAGGGCTATCTATTTCTATATTATTTATTTTAAAATATTCTTCCAAAAAATTTTTAATGAAAATGAAAATTGTTACTTTAAGTCTATTGGATCTAAAATAGTAGTAACTAGGGCGCAAAAAGTACATACAACTTGTTGTTGCCAAAATTTTTTTGTTTATGAAAATTATGTAAATTTTTTACAGAAATGGATAGCCCTTATCAAGAGCTATCCATTTCTGTAAAGTTTATTAATTTTTGTTTTAAAGTTCTCCCGAAAAAAATATTGAAATATTTCGTACTATTAGGGGGAGGGGTGGGGTCCTCGACCCGATAAACCGCACCGACCTACCTGAAAAATGGTGAAGCGGTTCACTTTCCCAATTAGTATTTCCTAAGCAATATTTTTACATAATTAGATTTATCTTATCAAGACATATCATTCCTATAATTCTTAAAACTTTAAAACATATAGTTTTCCCCATTATCCCAAGATCGGGTTTTAGAACTGGTCCAACCCGCACCAACCCAATAGCCCGAGGGTTAAACTACCAATAATTAATTTATTTCTGTATTATGAAATGGAAAAAATCTTATTAAGGAAAAAATAGCGTTTTAAAGAATCAGTAAATACGGGCTGGCTCATCACCCAGAGCCAACCCGCGTGCCCTAGGTGACGGAGAAGTAGGCCTTGGTAGGAGGTGCATGGACTACTCTAACTAAAGGACGGGACTCCGAAGTCTCCGACAATTCCTATGCCACCAATGTAATTTTTTTTTTATTTTTATAAATATAAAATCATGGTCATAGACTCCTGGCTCCTTCACTTTGGGTAAATTTTCTCTCGGAAAAGGGATACCGTCATGCAGGGGTTACTAGACAAAAATCCCGGGTTGTGGATCGGGGCGACAGAGCGGTTTTCTACCCGGTGGGACTGCCATCTAGCGATGAATGAGGTTTTTGCGTGGAGGAGAACCACACACCCGCTAGAGGCGCTCCCAACGGGTGGAATATCACTCTTTCACCCGCCTAACCCAAAACCCTCGTTTTTTTGTCTAGTAAACCCCGCAAGTGGGTACCCTTTGTCTGAGAGGAAATTTACCCATAGTGGATCAACCAGAGGTATATGACCATGATAAAATCAAAAAATAATTATGGACTTACCAAATCCCTATACTGAACTCTAACCTTTAATGAGATATTAATTTTTTTCTGTCAAAAAAAAGGGGAATTGTGCGGGCCGCCGGTGCCATCTGGGAGTAAAAAATCTAGCTCATTGCTTGTTCAATGTCGAGTTCAGTTGTCAAATCAGCAAGAGCATGCAATTTTGATTGGTAGATGGCATGCGAAAATTTCAAGTTTAAGTGTAAATGAGCAAAAACTTGAACTTTTAGTTGATAGATGGCACCGGCGGCCCGCCCAAATCCCGTTCTTCTGTAATGAAAATCAAATAAATAAAAAAAATCAAATAAAATAAAAGCATTTAACGATGTATTTTAAATTTTTTTCATGTAAAGAGCCCACCCGATATTTAACACTGCGAGATAGGGAAAGAGTCCCGTCCTTTAGTTAGAGCAGCTGAGCAGGTTAGACATCCATGGGAGGTGTTGAAGTTTACAGGCCTTAACCTTTAAGTAGGCCTTGGGCGACTACGGAATTACGGTCTTACGGATGTCGCATTAGTTTTGTAAGATTGTTATTGTGGACTGTGGAGGTGAGACAATTCACCAGCGTTCGAAATCGAAATGGATGATGTTGCAGACGTTTTTAAGTGTACTGAAGGAAATACAATTAATACTCCGGTATTTAAAAAACCAGTTGTTGTGGGTAAGAGACCAGGACTGAATACTTCGCGCAAAAAGTCGTACGTTGAACAAGCATGTGATGAAAACAAAAATTCATCGAAGCAAACCCAATCTTCTGAAACCAGTAATGTGAACACGGATAGTGAAACAAACTTAGGCGTTTCTATACCGAAATCAGATTCAGTTATTCAGACTGAAAACAATATGCCATGCATAGCACAAACAAAACAGTTGAACTTGAACTATGTAGTCCCATCAACATCAACTGTTTGTCAGTTGCCATACATGATTGAAACTCTTAAAGATGGTGTGATCTTGCAATGTGAAGACATGACAAGTAGAAAAAAGCCATTTCTTGTATTTGGTCGACTCCCCACATGTGATTTTGTTCTACAGCATCCATCAATCTCCAGGTAGTTCTGAAAATAAATTTAAGCATGAATCATTGTTAATCTACATTAAACTGTGGCCAGGTATCATGCTGTTTTACAATATAAAACTGAAAATGAGAAAGATGGCACTGGTTGGTTTTTGTTCGATCTTGGAAGTACTCATGGAACATTTCTAAATAAACAACAGATTCCCCCCAAAGTGTACTGTCGTGTGCGCACTGGCCATGTTTTCAGATTTGGAGTTTCTTCCCGATTATTTATACTTCAAGGCCCAGAAGATGATCAGGAAGCTGTTTCAGAACTTAGTGTTACAGAACTTAAAGAACTGAAATTAAAAAGAGACTTAGCACTTGAAAAAATTGACAGTGAAGTTTCAACTAATGACAATATTCATGGTTCATCTGCTCTTGTGCCATCCTGTGCAAGCACTGGTATTGATTGGGGGATGAGAGAAGATGCTGAAGATGAAAACCCTCTAGCTGAAAATCCATTTTCCATAGCTGATGATCTTCCACTTGATGAAAACATATACTTGGACGATCCAAAGAAAACCCTACGCGGTTGGTTTGAAAGAGAAGGCTATGAACTTGAATACAAGGTATTTCCGTTTTTCATCAGATCCAATTTGAAATTTATTTCTTTGATTTTGTTCCACATTCATATCTGTGTAGCTCATTTGAAAATTCTTCTTTTTAAAGGTTGAAGAAAAAAATTATGCCCATTTCATTTGTCGTGTTGAGTTACCGATTGACTCGGCTAATGGAGCACCTATCGTTGCGGAAGCGTCAGTAAAAGGTGGAAAGAAAAAAGAAGCAGTAGTTCAATGCGCCTTAGAAGCCTGTCGCATACTTGATCGTCACGGATTGCTACGGCAGGCTAAACATGGTACATAAATTTTGGCATGGGATTTGCTTAGAATATGTAAAAGCTTATTTTTTATTTCCTAGAGAGCAAGGTACGTCGAAGAAAGCGACAGTACGATGAAGATTATTATTCGAGTGACGAAGATACATTTCTTGATCGAACTGGAGCTGCAGAAAGGAAGAGACAAGCGAGAATGAAAGGCCAAATGTCGGATATTGTTGAGACTTACGAAAGTTTGGTAAGTCAACAGCTAACTAGATCTGACATCACTATGTATTAAAATTTTTGTATTATTATTATTATGAATAGTCAGTTAAGTACAAAGCTGCAGCCAACGAAGTCCTCAAAATCCAACAAACCTTAACTCAAATGAATGCCCAGACACTTAAGCCAGATAAAATAGATACTGATGATGTGGATGCCTACCTAGAAGCACTGCAAACCTACGAGTTAAGCAATAAAACGTCAGCGGCAGCTCTTCGAGTAAGATTCGAAATGTTTTTAAATGGTCATTGGCAAATTATTCAATTGCATATTTCTTCGTAGCAAAAGCTTATTCTACTTCAGAAGGAAGAATCGAGATTGAAAACATTACTCGATATTGCACGCCCTGCTATCACTGGTGCCTCTGACCTACCGGCTTTAAACTCGGTGGCCAATAAAAAAAAAATTTTTGAGGCGTCACTACATCAACAACGTGAAGACAGAGTTGGCTCTGAAAAAAGTTACGAGAAACGTAGCACTGTTGAGGGAGATTTGACAGCACGTGGAGTTACATCGAAACCGCAAGATGACGTAGTCACTCAACCACACATATCGGAAAGAATTCAAGAGCAAAAGGAGGAAAAACCAAAAAATGAAGCTGGTCAAAATGAAGTGCCTGGCGATAGCGAAAAAATTGGATTAGTGATTAGGAAACGGAGAAGGAATAAAAATGGGCGAAACGAGCCTGAGGTACACTTGATAGAAATATTCTCATCAGATTTCAAATAATTAGGAATCTTTTCTTTTAATAGCAGTGGACGGAAACCACAAAGTTAAGCGGCAACCTGAACTCCCACTATGGTGGCTCGGATGATTCCAAATATGATATGTGGACTCCGCCGGAAGAACAAAGTGGCGACGGGAAAAATGCGTTAAACAGAAAATACGGTTACTAAAGTTCTTGGCCGATAAAATTTCGTGATTTTTGTTTTTGTGTAAAGCACAGGTGGAATACAAAATCAGATTTTTCTCCATTTCACTCGCTCTTACAACTGAGGATGTATGATTTATTCTTGGAATTCCTTTGCCCTACTTCAAATGGGAATGATTGGTCAACGTGCCGTTGGTTTTCCCTGCATAACGCTTTAACTTTTCCTGATACATGGGATTCACACTAATAACAAGAATATGATGCTCTTTCATGAATTTGGACACCTCGACAAGGATGTTTTCCTAGCCGTTTCACCTGATCTACCACTTCCCGGCAGACGGCGTAAAGAGCGTTGCGACTGAAATGACGAGCTTACGATTTTTCTACGAATTACCCCTGCAAACGATGGGAAAATAGTGAGATACCGAAGGACAAAATAAGTTAGGAACTTTACCTTGATTCTCTTCTACTTCAGAGCAACTCATTGATTTTCCACGTTTTATATTACAATCAGTGCTCTTCAAAATTTCCGACTTAAGCAAATCTAATGTTGTCCTGAGTTCATTGGGGAAATTTTTGTTTGAGGCAGCAGACAAAGAATTTTCAGTTACAAAACCTTGTGCAAATTAGTTTTTCAAAAAACTTGTTTTCAATGTATTAAAAAAAAATTATGGAAATGTGATACCTGGTAAATTTGTTTTAACTTCTTCATACTTAGTGTGTAACATGTCAATATCTCGAAGATTGTTCATAGATAATCCTTCACAGTCAATTAATCTACATTCATAATCATTCAACATATTCCCATGGTCAACCTCTTCCTCTAACTGGCGCTTTGGGTTTATCAAGGCATACTGATTTTGTAAAAGTTAGATTTCTCCTGTGGACAGAAAAATATTATTCCATAATATGTGTACCTTGTTTGGTGTGCTAGAAGTACAAAAGAAGAAGGCTTTGTTGAGAAATAGTTTATAAAAAATAAACTGGGCTTCCATAACATCTCTTTTCTTTAATTCTATTACAAACATCATTAAATCCTGGAATTCAGACAATGTAAAGCGGATCTTGGATCTAAAAGTAAAGACAAGTTATTACACTCCCAGAATAAATAATTATGACAATATACTTAGTTTGCTGGGTAAAATAAAATCCATACATCAGATAGAGTCCACCAAGTCTAGACTCAAATGTGTGGCTGGTATTCAAAACAATAGTTTTTGCTATCACCAAGAGCTCACTGGCAAGCTGAGGCAATTCATCAGCACTTCGCCCACTATGATAAATATCAAGAAAAATAAATCATTATAAATACATCTATAAATCAAAATGCTAAATATAAGAAACGGCGCAAGAATTTTATGATCCACTCAATCTTTTTACATACCAAAATATCAATTCAAAATTAGACTTTTTCCATATCTGAGCAAAATTAGCAAAACTAAGATTCGTTTTTGCTGAAAGCGAGAATTTTTCTACCAATAATTCACAATCGTTCAAGCTTCCAACAGCAACGATATGATCATCCGTCATTTTGGTTTTCGGAAACAGATTTTAAACCGGGGCACGATAAAATGCGGACGCGGACCGCGGACTGCGGACTGGAGAAACTGCGGACTTTCACCTGCGGACTGGCCCAAAAATTTTGACAACAGTTTCTCTCGATACGTGTTACTTTTAAAAAATTATGTATACATGCAACGATTCCAATGAATAAAAATAAAAACGCGCACAGCTCTTAGCAGTTGACTATTTTATTTATTTTTTTCCTATAGGCCAAATGCCTTTAAGTTTATTACATGTTTTATTTGCATTGTTGTACCAAGAGTTTATCTGCTTAAGAGGTAACCATGTGATAAAAACTTTACTTTACTTTCATGTTTTAAAAAATACATATGTTCACTTTTCAATACTATTTTTTAGTTTGAAATTTAATGTTTGATATGGTATCGATATCTAGTCTAGTTGCGAAGCGACGTGCGAGGTGTGACGAATTTCGGTAGCAGACGCTATTTACCGATTTCCAGGGCATCCCTAAAACGCGAAAGCGAAACGCGAAACGGACGGCGCCTAAAACGCGGAACGCCATGCGAAACGGCCCTCCGGCAATGCGCCGCGAAACGCTCTAACACCGCCTAAGGGCAGCCTAAACTGCGAAACCATTCTGCGAAACACTTTTCCCCACTTTTGCCGTTTTGAATAGGGAACAAGATAATGGGAAATTAAACACGATGAGGAACAAAAATAGGATTATCATTGTAGCAATGTGTTTATTCTGATGACTGAGGTGTACATGCCATCGCAAATGCTGTCACGTTGGCGCTTGGTCAAGATCCTTCTATAACAGCATACGACAGAGCAAACCTGCGCCGTCACTTGAAAACATGCTTTTTTGACCGTAAAATTTCAGCATTCCCTACAGTGACAACAAGATAGGGTGAAATATTTTCACAGTCTAGCAAATTATGGAAATCAAAGGTATATTATGCCTGTAGAAGAATTGAATACGTACAAACCAAACAATGTGAAGCAATGGGCTTTAACTGGGATGTTATCCAGTGCTCTAAGTGCCTTGAATGGTTCCATAGGGCGTGTGAAATTTGGCCTGAAAAAACTCATGGAACTGTCTGGCTCTGTCAGAAATGTCAAAGCCTTGTCCACATTGACAATGTATTCAGATGGTGAACTAAACACCAATAATAAATAATATACTATAAAAATAATAATAATAATAAATAATAAATAAATATTTTACTTTCAATTACCTGTAATTCCTGTTTACATTTTCTTTCCTTCCAGGGAACGCTAGAAATATATAAAAGCAATAGCAAAAATGAATCTTTTTCTTCTCCAACTATAAGGAAAAATAACACAATAGTTATTAAACTCCTATCAGAATACTTATTAATACTAAATTTCTAAATAATACGTAATTGTAAACCCTCCGATAGCCCCTAGAAAAGCTGTTTCGCGACGTTCGCATTTCGCAATTTAGAATGCTGAAGAAACGCCATTAGGCGGCTAAACCGCGAAACGTTTCGCACGGCGTTCCGCGTTTTAGGCGCCGTCCGTTTCGCGTTTCGCTTTCGCGTTTTAGGGACGCCCCGATTTCCACGTGGTTTTTGCTCTTGCATGAAGTGGATTGGAGCTGGAATTACACAAACAAAAGAATAAGGACATACATTATTAGGTACTGTACCTTGAAATTACATGACAATGTCATTTTTTATTGAAGAAATTAAAGTGGCGAGTCGAGGGAAAAAATTGGAACCAGTGAGAAGTTAGTGCATTTTACTTTTTTTTCTTGCCTGCAATCTTGTTTTAATTTCAGCTTCTTCTCCCTCTCATACACCTAAATGGTTGTTTTTTGTTGAACATTACTTCACTTTTTTACAGTTGAATTTTCACATTGCCAGAGCCCTTTGAACACTGATGCCCTCGCAGCTGTAAAATCAGGAATTTACTCAGACAGTTTAGACAAGGAGGAATATGTTACTATTTGCCAAGTTGAAGAACAATGTTACATGGGCAGTACTAAAGTGCAAAATCAAAGAGAAAGCCAAAATTTGTACATTGCTCTGCGGAACAAAGTAACAAATAAGGTAAGATGTGGTGTCTACCAATAGTTCATTATGTTGTGCTTTCAATCAAAGGAAGTACCGAAGAATTAAATTTTGTTTACATGAACTAGGTTAAGTTAGTTGAGGTAGCAAAAGTGATCTTATCCCCTGTTGTTCAATATCCTCCTTCAACAAACCCCATGTTGATGGAAAATGAGGAAGGAAATGATAAAAAGTCCAAGGAAGAGATGGCAAGAGCATTTGTTCATCGCTTTGGAATGCTTAAAGGTCAAAGAATGGTAGGCAATCCTCTACCACAAATATATTATTTTATCTTAATTTTTTTTTCTGTGTAGTATGACCAAGCTGAGAGGCTAACTGTGAAAGCTGAAACTGTCAGAGCTAATCTTGAAAATGCTGCTTTTAATGCAGCCTTTGAAGATAGTGAATTAGTTCTCCCAAAAAGTTCTGACTCTTATGAAATAATGCTACCACCTAGGAATGCCAATGCAACTACAGTAAGCTAATAGTTAAATGTAATTTTTTTTTTTAAGACTTCATCTGAAGTGGAAATTTTGATGCAGGCTTTGGAAGTTTATCAGCTTGAAAACATGATTCCTTCCTCTGATATAGTAGCTTTGGAAGAAACTGCAAAATTACTGTTGGTTAGCGAAAATGATTCCCTTATGCTCATCGATTCCCAGTTTTCTGTTTATTTTACCGATGAATTAACCCGTGTAAAACGTAGCAATCTTGACGAAGAAGCCAAATTGCGATTGTTGAAGGCCCTTATATATATGGAGGGTCTGATCAAGTTTTCCGCAATTAAAAAGAAAACGCTTTCTCGCGGTGTTGTAGATGAAAGTCTGCCAGCTGTTTTACCAGACAGTGTGAAAAGAAGTATAAAAGAACAGTTTTCATCCAGAGCAGAGTCGCACTGGTTTGCCACTTTATTTTTCACTTTTAACTAGCGTGATTTCTAAAGTATTTTCGTTTCATAGGACCCTAACAAAAATGGATCGAGATAGGACGATTTGCCATGTGATAGGTATGAGATTAAGCTATAACTCGTGTTTTCAGAAATTTATATATAAACATATAAATGTACATATTTTCCCCAACCATTTATTGTTATTTTTGGTTGTTTAGCACTTGCCCTTGCTATCGGTAATTGCAGCATTGACGCCGAATCCTTCATTTCGAGCTTGCAACTCGACATGGAATCGTAAGTTTTTTTTATTACACTTTACTTGGGTTTTGCCTTATTTATTAATTTTGTATGTGTTACAGGGTTCAATCTTTGATTCGTGTAGTTGGAGCGCGCCTGGTAAAAGATAAACTAATGTCAATTAGCAAGATAGTCCTCGCCTTTCCTCTGGCATTGCCTCCAATTAAGAGGGGCAGGGCGAAGTCAAAGAAAGAGTCGTATTAGAATTCATGTTAAACCAGTCTAATACATATCCATCAAATTCATCGTATTTGTATTTACTGGTCATTTTTTTTTGCTAAAATAATGGTATAGGGAAATAGGCAGTGTTCAAAAGAAACTTAACTTGTGAAACGCAAAAATGATAAAATTACATGTTTCATTCGCATCATCCTTCAGATGTTTTTAGGTAAGCAATGCACATTTCAAGGTCGTCACTGTCACTTTGTAAACGCTCGAGCCTGTAACATTTCACGTTACAAAAAATCATTTTGTTTATGTAAAAAATTAAGAGTACACTAACCGTTCCCTCAGTTGATGTCTCCACTCTATGTCTCGCTCTTGATTTTTCAGAGCTTTCAAACAGTTTGTGGCGAGGGCTTTAAAACATTGTTTTCGAATAGAATTGTGTTGTGCATTATCCCAGACAGGAGTTGCTCGTACAATCATCCAAGCATTTAGTGTAAACTCCGTAACGGTTTTCCACTGTTTACTTTCTACCAATCTTTTACAATCATCTAAAAGACATTTCTAACAAAAATAAAAATTAACTTTATTCAATTCTTTGTGTAATATGTTATAACCCACCTTAAACGCTGAAAGGTGAACCGAGGCTTTGTTGTAAGCAGCAGAATCCGTTTTCGATGACAGCCGACAATTAGGCAAAGATTTAAATATATTTTTTCTCAGATAAGACAGCTCATCCAACATAGGCTGAATATCTGGTTCTGGGAGTAAAGACTCTAGTTTCTGTACATAAGATGGAATTGGTAAAGCTGCAGCAATTTATACAGAACCCAAAATTCTTACTTGCTTGACCTCTTCATTCATCAGTGCTATATTATGAATAACATTGATTAGCTGGGAATGAGACAATCCCTTTAGAGCCAGATCAAATGGTATTGGGTCATCATCCAACTTAATTGATTTTCTGTTTAGTACCAATGTCTGAAAAAAAAAATTAGCACACAGTAACACAGACACTTTGGTTAACTATCAAACAAAAAGGTGTTTTAAGAGAGAAAATATGTCACTAAAGCTTTGAATATTTTAGTTTATAACCTTTCTCATTTTTTCAGGTGGTGACATAGGAGCTGTCTCTCCAGTTTCACTCAACTGAAGCCTTTTTCTGGGACTACTTCTAAGTCCAAGCATAACACGTGTTGGAGTAAAATCTGTTTTTTTTTTAAATTACAGTATAATAAAATTGAAGTCAATTTAATTATGATTTCACCTTTAGTGGGTGTAATCTCGTAGTGAGAAAGCTTTCTAACTTCATTGAGTGACAGTGGGCTCCATGTGACAGGATTTTTTTGCCCCCTTAATTTTATAACCATTTCTTCTGGAGATGATGCTGGAGTATCCATAGAGCTTGGCATTTGATTGTTAGGGGTTGTAAGCAGAGATACTGCAACTAACTGTCGAGACAAGTCAGCAAGTGCTCCTCTGGTTCGGCGAACAGTGGTTGGAGTTGTTGCTTCTGCATCAAATTGTGTTAATTGGTCCATTCTGGGCCTAGAAAAAGAATATAAAAACATTATTTTATGTATCCAACAAGATATGTCCGTGCCTGCTAAACACGCACTCTGTAGAATGTTCTACTTTTAGATTGAAATATGACAACGATATTAAATTTAGTTGTAGAATAACCTCAGCAGGAGCTGAGTGACACGATCCAATAATCTATTGTTATAATTACCGTATGGACGTATGGTGTTATTTAGCCTTCTTTAACAAAAGAATTCTACAGCATTAACATAGACCTTATCCTGATTGACGCGTCCAGCGTCCAGCTTGCTTTCCCGCTTTTTTCTCCGTTGCCAACTTGCAGTATTTCGAAATGTTTACGGACTGAAAAAATTATATTACAAATTTACAATATTATTAGTATTACCGCTAGCTATTTACCAGTTATAATATACTGATTTTAATTGATCAGTTATACACTTAAATAGCTTAGTTACGTTTTTTGTAAATTATTTTAAATCAAGCTCGTTTCATAATTTCTGGTTTCTTTATGTGCAGGATTTTTTCGTGTCACTTAATCATAGGCGATTGAGTTTGCTTGAATTGATTTTCTTTCTAGTCCCCAGAGGACGTAAGAGAGCAATGGGGCAGACGAGAAAAAAATCGCGTATCGCTTTTTAATATTTCAGTCTTCCTTCGTTTGAATCTTCAAGATTGTCATTTTAAAAGTTGAGAGAAGTAACTTTGCACCTAGATTCCTTTTAAATCTCTACCTGCATTTGTTATAATAAATCAGTCAAGATCATGACGTTTCCTTTCGTAATGTAATATCTTTAATCGAGGAAAAAGATATGGTGGCCTGATGCACGTTTTATTTAATTGAAGAAAAATGTCTCTTTTGAAGCAACAAGAACAAAATAACAGCATCAAAGAAAAAAAGAGAATAATTCGATATTATTGACATTCAGCAAGAGATGCAGTAATACGTATATTATTAAGTTTTTAAAAAAGAGCTGTCTCAATTTGCCATGTGCTATTACCAAAGGGATTTCGGTTACCGAATCTAAAAATTGTTTTTTTCTCCAGTTGAACTTCGGGACCGTCCTGGTGTTGCATAATTAATGTTACTAAATATTCGACTTGCGTCCAGCTTAAAGCAAAATACAACATGAGCTCAACCACGCGGCTAAAATAGTTGAGGTGGTGCACCTTCGATTTGCGGTTTACCTACTCGTCATAAAATATAACTATGCTGTATATTGTTTCCCATCATCCCATGTCTAAATATTCAGTTTTTGAAGCAGCATTTCGATTGCTCGTAAATCAACGCAAAGCATTTTTGCCTATAAATGTTATTGAAAAAAGAATGTAATAAGATTTTTTTTATTTGAGAAATTCATATGGAGTAGTTATAGGAGTAAACCTGCAGTATGCCTAGTATATGGTAATGTATTTTTGAGGGAGGATGCAGAGTGAAATTACATCGGGAGGCGGAGTAGAGCAAGGGGCTAACATGAATGTTTTGCGCCGTATGAAGGTTGAATATTAATAAACATACACAATATTCTTTGGTCGGTATTCCAAAGAGATCTGTGCCATATGGAAAGCAAAATTATTACCCTACAAATTTTCAAACCGTAATTTTCCCCTACAAATTTTGATACGATGTTTATAGCACATTTTTTGGACATGTCCTACACGCTTTAAGATAGCAGTTAACCTGCCGCCAATGATGTTTAACGATTTCTGCGAGCACCTGAACAACATTGACTGAAGATCAAATAGCAATAGCTACTCATTTTCCTGTATTTCAGCCTTTGCAAGTATGATGAACATTATGCTCCATCACCATAGAATTTTACTTTGTTTACATTAATCGACATTAACACTGAATACTTTGGTTTAAACTGCCAACGTCTATTTAAGATGTCACTCTATCTGGTTCAAGTACGTTAAACATGAACTCAGCTCATGCGTACAACCAAATTCGGAATTTTCCTTCGTCTTTATGAAATAAGATGACACTTGAATACTTTCCAGCATTTATGTACATTAACGGATGAGAAACTTCTGCTGCAGAATGCCTGTGCAAATCGCAAGAATTCGAGCTCCCTTGCGAACAAAGGGAACAATAGGAAAATGCGGAAGGTCATACTTTGAAATGGTATTTGCCAATAGAGAGGAACAGATAGGGTCTGAAGCCTAGCTATATACGTCTTTTGGATACCAAAGATTGGAATAAAGACCCTATCAATAAAATTCGCACCGAACAAAGAAATGTTTTTGTTTTTCCTCCGAACGGCATGGGTGCCAATATACAGAGAAATAAAGCAACTTGGATTTCAGAATTTTTCTTGTCAGCTTAGTTGATGTGGTCAAAGAAAATTCTGCATTCATTCAAATATATCCATTGAGGCAAAAGAAAGGATTAACAAAAATATTGGATACTTCCGAAGTGCAAACAATAGCGTTCCATTTTGACAAACTTGTTTGTTGAAGGGACTAGTGAAATACCGTAACTGGTAGCCGAGTTCTTCCTGTAAACACATTTAAGTTCAATGGACGATTCTAGTTTTTCCGCGACTGGAAAAAGAGTAGCCGTTGTAGAATACGACCAAGATATTTCATTTTCGGACTACTGATATCTCAAAAGTATAGAAAAATTGGCGCAATCAATTAGTCAGCGTGATTCTGTTATGGTGATGGTTTAATTACAGAACAAGGTTTGCAGCTGCTATCGCTTTGTTTTTTCTTATGAATGTAGTGAAAAAAGAAAATTAAAGCAATTGATGTCGCTGCTCTCTTCTCTAACTTAATCCATAACCGGGGAAGTATTAAGCGACAACGAAAGCTTTCCCACAATAGTAATGTCAACCCACGGAAATATGTAACAACCTTTATGACTACAGAATATGTGACGGCTGTAGAAGCAGTAGGTAACGTTCGAGATTTTTCGTAGTCGTTTTTTCTTAGTTGCTGTTGGCTGAGCGACCAGGTGCTCGCGTGCTCCGACAATGAAAGTCTCCATAGACCATCTGCGGCAGCCGCCTTTTTTACTTCAAGGGAGGACACCTGGCCTAGGAAACGTTGAAAAGGTTGAAAGCGTTACCTTGTCTTCATCCATGAACTTTGCTTCTCGTGAATGTCATAACTTAGAACATATCAAAAACGGTTATGTGTTGCTTCAAATCGAAATACTCGTTCGTTTAACGTACGTTTTTTGTTTTCCAAATCATCTGTGCGTAGCAAATAAACAACGTCATTCTCACGAGATTGTAGTGTCCTCAGCGAACAAGAAGCTCACCGTGTTTGTGATTAACGAATAAAGCAACTAGTTCATCTAAATGCCAGACATGTCTCGTTTTAACATTAGAAACTATTAAAAACCACTGAAACTTTGCCCTGTATTGTTATGTTTCATTTCCGTCGTTGACATGTATCTTTTTTTATTTCTCCGTACTAGTTTTGTTCATAAAGAACTAAATCATAGCCTTAGGTGTAACGAAGAACAGCTGCAAGCGCTACAGGGTTATAAGCCGGTATAAAACACCTCCCAACTCGAATTGCCGCAGCTGACGGATAGTCTCCCCAGTATCCCCTCGATCCTTCTTCAGGAAAGAAAAACGACATTCGGCGTCAAGCCCGGTGAAAAGTGGCCCATCACTCTCTCGGAAACTGTATTTACTTGCAGTGGTCACCAGAAAAAATTGTAGTCGAAGATTGTGCACATAAAGAAGAGGAACTCCGAAGTTGCTCCGCACAGAATTTCATCTTATTGTTCATCCACGTGGTGCGCTAAGTGAATCTATTCTACTCTAGACTAGCATAGCCAACTATTCCTTAAAATGATTTCAGTTGTTTATAATTATAATTGTTCTAATTATATTTATTATTAATTATTAGTTTTTGTATGAAGCATTTCGTGGATTCTATTTGGTACTTGCGGTGCGCAAAATCCTTTCGAAAGGTAAAAATATTTTTAATTAGCTTTCCGACAATTGTATGAGTTTGTTTATTTATTTATAATTTTTATCAAGTTTGTGCCGTTGGTTTTAAATTACCAACTGTTATTTACTCTTACTAGTATGGGAAAAGTTTTGGGTTTCATCGCTATAGTTTCCACTCCTCGTCAATGCATTTTTAGTAGGGCAACAGATTGTGAAAGGGACAAACAAAAAAATTCGGTTTCATTCAAGAAAATAAAAGGGGAAGCGATGGAACCGTCTTGCATTGACAATAACAAAAGAATAACAAGACAGGGGGGACGGTGAAAAGAAACTAACACGAGAGGGTAGGGAACGGAGGGTAGAACGAAAGCATCAGTGAACGTAGTGAGGCTGCTGGATTGGGGCAAAATTAGATGAAGCCAAGCATGGTCTATGAGTGTAGGATAGACCAGAAAAAAAATAAGAAGTTTGTAACGGAAATCTATTCATGCGGAACACAGATTGGTAGCGCACTCTTTTCCCCTCTTTTCTATTTCATTTTTTTCTACGAGTGTTTTGTTATTTCCTTAGGAGTTCTGGACCGCCGTTGAAAAGAGGCTGCATTGTGTACCACTCATTCAAATCCCCCAACATCCTCCTGAACCTTCTTGTGCTGTCTATTGAAACGCTGTCGAAGAATTGGGTACCGCATCTTTCCTATATAGGGTCAATAAGTGTTCACAATCGTCTATGGATTTCCGTAGCAATACAAAGCCTGGATGCGCATAGTTCCCCTAGGCAAATATTCTTCGGCAAATGTGACACACCATTGAACTTGAAGCTACCGCACCATCAATCTTGCTTTTCTTCATCTTTGCGCTACAAAATCTAACGGATGATTTCGATTTTTATCGACCTTGATTCATTTCGAATTGATTTGAAGGGCAGGCTTTGATGGGTGACAATTTTTCAACTAATTGCCAAGAATGAACGAGGCAGAAATATTGCACTCGTCCCGGCCTGTCTTTTAATATCACGCTACGACGGACTTTTTCTCAAATTAACTTTTATTCAGTTAATAAAGGGTTTTTAACTCCACTTCGTGCAAGTCAGTATTATGAAGGCCTAGACAAGAGCAACTTCGTTTCCATACGCATCGAATTGCACTCGTCCCGGCCTGCTTAACTGTACTAAATACACTTCAGAATTTTCGTGTGTCCATTTGATCAGAAAATGTTTCCTTATTTTCGCATTATTTTCTGTTTTAGAAGTGTGAAAAAATAAACGTGCGTAAAACAAAAAAAAAACCTAGTAACACCGTAAAAACAGATTATTGATTGAAAATGTTTTATCGAGAAACTTGTTGTATTGTCTCAAAGAGGATCCCACACACCCAAACTGAAAAGTAAAGCAGTCAAGTATGAAACTCGTGCGTACAGAAGACGTCAGCGAAATTTCAACAAGTTTGAACAAGGTTACGGGTTGCACAATTAAAAATAAAATAAAAAGGATGCGTTCTCAATTGAATTTTACTGTTTGAAGCTAATCATTTCATGCCTTTACTTGAAGATACAAAGTAAAGAACGGAACGTTCAGAGAAAAAGGAAAATATTCCGAAAGATTGTTCAAGAGAAGGAAATGTGAAGTATAGTGAGTGTGCAAAGAGCAATTCATCCCTAGAAAACAGCAATGCATCTAACGCCATTTCTTCAGTATTGTAGCTCAGTCATCACCAGCAGATTCAGATTCTAAACGAAAAATAGATTAGATAATTATTCAAGATATGTTGATCGATATTTAAAATAGAGGAAGAGCAAGGAATACACGAAAGATTCAAATTAGCAGGAATCAATAGATTACCTTCTTCGGCGTTTTGGAGCCATTCAATGAATTTACTCATTTGCTCCAAGAAGACGGATTTGCCTTTCACTGAATGTGCTTCTTTGTACCATTTAATAATGGTGTCTTCGGACAATACATCGGCTATAAGAAAAGACACACATTAAGGCAAGAATAAAAATGTTGTCGGTGCCAAGTTCCAAACCAATCCTTACTTTTATAAAAAAGAAGAACAATTTTCTGGAAGACTTTCATGAAATTCATGTTTTCATAGCAAAATTCTTGGACGCGTACTAGTAAAGCAAGTTCGGAACGGCTAGTTTGCGTGAACGACGAAAAGAGTGGAGCATATTGACGCAGATGCTTAAGCGCCTGCTCAGCAACCAACTCTTCTTTTTTGTTCCATTCCACAGCTGCCATGACAGTGTTCCACAACTAAAAACAAAATAATTATAAGCCTCATAACTAAATTACAGTCATTTTGATTAAAAAAAAAACACGCTCAAAATGAGATCTTACTGAAGTGATAACTTCATGTTCCTGCAAATGGAACTTGACAACAGCATCCTTGACTGAGGCAATGATTTCCTTCACCGGCTTATTTTCACTAATATCTTCCTCCAACTGATTTTGCAAATCCTTCTTGTTTCCTTGATTGGCCTAAAAACAGATTATTAGATTTATTGGATAACAAAACTGGAAATCTTTCGCATGCGCAAAACTCACCTGAGCTTTTTGGAAGCGAAGCACTTCCATGAGACCATTTTCTTCAAACACGAGCTTAAAATTTTCTTCCGTTCGTTTGTTTGGTGGAAAAAACTCCGGTAGGCTGGAAAAATCAAATGTACTTTTTGTTCAATCAAATATTTTTGAAACTTATTACCTAGAATCAATGCCAGCTTTTCTTAGAGCTGTAGTGAGACTGCTAGCTCCTTTTTCTTGCTTCCAGGTGACAAAAACATTTAACAGAAAATCAAGAGCTAATCCATCCTTGACCAGATGCTCCTGAAAATTTTAAACCGAAACAGGCATTATAGCTTTACATCAAATTGCAAACAATAAACTAGTCTGATAAAATCTTTATAGGAGTTAGAAACGACAGGCATGGAGTTCCTTGACATAATGGAAGTTTTCTAGCCTCAGGTACCATTAAGAAACATGGAACTGCATGCAAGTATTGAACCCCTCAACATATCACTATTAACAATACATAATGTTTCTCCCTCAGATAGAAGACTAAACTTACATTGATAAGGGAATTAAGAACAGCTGGGGGGACTGAGCCATTCGAGATCCAAAGTGCTGTCATCCTGGCAAGTTTAACACGCTCTGAATCATTAAATCCTTTTATGTACACTAACACTTTCTTCATTTCTTCTTCCAACAGTTTTTCTAAATACTTGTAGCGACGCATTAGCTTGGTAAAAACCTGTAAAAAGTGTGTTTATAATGAATTTGAAGTTAACAGAACAAAATACTACACACAACACTGAAGAGGGAAAAATAAATAACTTCATGCTTGACAACTGACCTGTTCCCATCCTTTCACATGTTCCATAGAATCAGGCCCACCAAAGAGACAAGTTTCTGTTCGACATGATTTCCCATCCTGTACCAGTGTTCCACCAGGGGCTGAAATTTAGAAAAAAAAATTATGGTAAGAAAATGTTGCTATACAAGAGTGACTTCACTTACCTAGTAAACCTCCTGCTATGAGAATATCAAACAGAGCCTCTCCATAGCGTCGATAATCTAACTTGGATCCGGCACTGTCCAAGTACTTGTAGATTGACTCCAAATCATCCCCAGCTTCAGCAAATCCTGCAAGAACACTATCTCGAAATCCGACAGGATCATACTTCTCCTTTTCATCTGGGAAGGAAAATAACAGTTACACAGATCAAAAGGAAAAGTAAAGCCATTTTACCCCTTTTTCGAGTCTTGATTCGCTGGCCTGAGAGTGTGGGTTTTTCTGTCTTCTGACTCATACAACAAGCAACTGAAAAATAATATGCAATATTTAGTTCAATGAACCACGCGTACAACTTCAACATTAATGTCATGAAATTTCGTACGAAAAGATCATCAAAAACGAAAAGTAGTCAGGAATGCAGAACATTTCGACAGTGAAAACTTCACCGACAGAAATCAAAAGATAATATTTTACAAGCCAACTATAAAGTAGAAAACGATAAGGAAAGTAAAATTAATTAAGTTTAATACTTGGAACGCCGACTGAAGGTAAATTAATGACGTACGAAGCGTCACGAAACAACGTGCGGCAGAATTTGGTCGGGGCTAATTGGGATTGTGAAGGCGAAACGGGAAATGGCGATTGAAATTGAGACGCCGTTGCCACATATTTCGCTTGATCGATTATCGTCTTCACCCAAATCAAATGATCCAATAGTTTCGTAATACGATCTTTTTTATTTGCTGCAATCTCGTTTAATTGTTATGTAAACTCAATAACGTAATGACAATTTTTGTATAACTTTTACATTTTTGTACTTAAAGATTATCAAACTTTCCCGTATCAATTTTAGCGGTTTGATTGAACAAAACTACCAAAGTCATTTTTGAATTATCATTGTATTGTACTATTATTTATTTTATGGATTTTTATATAAACTTATAAGTCTAAATTAATCATCTTTATAAAAAAAATTAGCGTAAAATGTTGAAGTTTTATTTATACAGGAACTACAAGATTTATGAATGATCTCACACACCCTGTTAATTGCCAATATCTCTTTCCGTAGTTGATCAGTTCTACAAATGAAAAGCTGCAACGTCATCTGGGAGATCAAAGTAGGATTTGAATTGGTTCCATACTGAGGAATTTCGCGTTGAAGAAAATCGCCCATTCAAAGAAATTATTATGACTGGATCCCTGGCCGAGGATAGTCTACCCAATACAACCCAAAATTTTTGAAAACATTACCAAAAAAAAAAACGTGTGTTTCTGTGATAGTTTTTTTTCATTGTATTACAACTCAATTTACAAATACATTGTCGAATCAGTAACTTTTGTTAACTTACTTGCATGCGTCTTTTTAATTCTTCTTTTTCTTTTTGAGAGGTATTTTGTACTCATTCGTGCCGCGGTATTTGCAAACTTACTTTAGCAAAATAGTAGGGAAACAATAGTAGATTCTGAGTGTGTGAAATATGTATTGAGTTCGATCAAACATGTGTGGAAGCAAATGGGGGACACCTACAACAGATAACGGCAAATTTACAACGGAACACGGGGGCGCGAAGTAGGATGGGCAATCGTCATTTAGTACGAAGCTTTTGCGCTGAACAATACAACAAAAACAGCTAAGCGTTCAGCCATACCTATGGGATTTGTCCATAAATGCATTTGACAGGAACATTCACAACAAATCTCATTTTTAGACAGAAAGCCAATCTTTTCCTTCCTTTTTTTTTCCTTTTAATTATTTCTTTTTCTTTCCAACATTGTTGAAAAATGTTTAAACCTAAATATAGCGAATGAAATTTTATTTTTACGTTTTGGTTAGCCGCTGTTTCATGTGGAGGCCAATTCCAAAAGTATGCCTTTGTTGCCAATCGGTGCGGAAGTATCGATACAATTTTTTCCGGCCTTTTCTGGAATTTGAACTACTTTTGCAAAGAGAAAAATAGCTCGAAACTAACTCCAGACGAGTTTGCGTGAAGTGGTTGCTCCATTGAACAATGATCGGAACAGGATTATCAACTATAGTATATTATTGAGGTATCGTTTGCTCCGCTGATGACAAATAAGCGAAGAGGGCATTTTTTTGTACATTTCATCATTTTTCAGGATCCATACGCCCTTGGGCACGCTTTTTAGAATGGCAAAAAAATTGGTGGGAATTCTCAAAAAAAAGAAGAAATAAAAAAAATTATAAAGAACAAAAGAACAGCAAGGTGCTATTAGAAAGCCTTTTTTTTTCTTCACGCAAAATTTCAACGAAAATTTCCAAAAATGTTTTTCGCCTTGTAGCTCAGAATAAGAACGTAACGCAAAGATCAATTTCTGCCATCTGGATTGGCAACTACGAATGAACATTATACCGGTAACTGAAATTCGCCCATCGTTCTAACTGCTCGTTACTTTGTTACACAATGATAGAAAAAAAAATTCGACATCGAAACATAAATTCAAAAGTCTTCCACTCATGAAAAAGAATACTGATGACCATCAAAGCCTGACAAAAAAAAAACAAAAAAAAAAAAAACAAAAAAAACATAAAAACGAAAAACCAAAGAGTTTTTTCTTTAAATCCATTTTCCAATTAACGTTTTATCAGTTACTGGACAACGATGCGTATCACAGCAAAGATCCCGCTCACGTTCTTATTCGAGCAAAGAATGACGATGGTGACACCTCCTTGTACAGAACTCGGCTATGATCGTTTTCTCCGAACACACACACAAAACAAAATTTTTCAAAAATAATAATAATAAATCGGCGCAACTCTTAATCACCGGCTTTTTCGTTTCGAAATCTCGGCCAGGATCAGTCGACAGTCGACTACAGTATCTCGTCTTACATTTAAAAAAAAAGTAATAATAATAACAAAATAATTGGTGGAAAGTGCCCAACAGCTGAAACATGCCTATATTCCTCGAGACAAAAGTGCTTTCCGAGAGTGAATGACAATTGGATGCTTTATGTGGCACTTACTAGACTTGATATCATGAAACATCACCGGAAACTAAAAAAAAAAATGGGAAAAAAAAGGGCCGCCTTCAGGGACGTAACTTAAAAAGAAAAATGTACCATTCTTCACTTGCGAAGAGATCATGGGCAGGTATGCGTCACACATTGACGAATACAAATACGTACATGCCCTTATACATATAAACATAGATATACTGCATACCGTGTTCACGATGTCCCCAGGCTTTTAGGGAGGCGGACATGGCAAACACGATAAGCGAATATGTCTCTATTTATACACATACGGATATGCATATATTAGCAGACGACGTGAAGACTGGCTACTGAAACCAACCTGTCGTTTTTGGCCGTACTTGCACGCGAATATGAAACGCTTAGGAACATGGCGCCAACGTGTTCGCGAAAAAAGCATTGCCCAGCCTTTTTTTTGTTTTTGTTTGTCTGAATGTTTTTTTTTTTGTTTTTTTTTCACCGATTTTTCGTTCGTCTAACACGAATCCCACATCTAAATGCAATTTGACGTTGAGGGAGGGGGAGCCACCCGACTGCGATAAAATTCAACTCAAAGACTTTTGACGATGGTTAGGAAGGAAGAGCTCTCTGAATTGTTAAAAAATGGAGGAATCTATCTGAGGTGGGCAAACAAAACGAAAAAAATTGACAATATGCGGATTCCAAAAGTTTGCCTAAGTGGCTGATACCATATGGAAGGCACAGTTGGAGCATTTGTGTGAGGGAGGGCGGCGGGGTTTGGCGCTCAATACAGTAACACGACGAGATCTGCAAAGCCCCCTTACCTATCCAACATATTGACAAACTAAAGAGACTTGTTTTTTTATTTGTGTTTACGAGGTGTTGCTGTCTATCGGCTAAGCTATCAATGGATAATTGTCTCGTAAGCTCATCACAAACTTGCGTGTGTGTGTGTGTGTGTGCAACAGCAAAAGGAAGTTACGTATAGTTGGCTGGGCGTAGGGCGAGGGGGCGGGACGCAGACGTACGACTTCGGGATTCTGGACCATGGTAGTGATGGTTGAGTGAAGGACGGGGCGCGCGGGATCTACAAATGAAGCTTTTTTCCTCCGCTTCAATTTTGCTTAATGCGCTTCCTTGGCGGACCTATGGGAGGGATCTGTTGGGTAGCCAAAACTCGAAAAGCTTCGGCTAACAGATGAGGATGAGACCGTATCATTGACTTCCAGCCAGCCGTCTCCATCACATCTGTTGCATGTCTAAAACAAAGGCCACGAATTAAGGATCATCTTTCCAGTATCTGATTCCGACACGGTCATCGAAAAACAGAACGAGAGCAGCTAATCATAAATGTTAAAAGCGAAAGAAACATACGTGTTGATGAAGTCTATGGCTTGTGCCTTGAGCTGATCGGCAGAATGGAGATCGGCTAGTATCAGCACTTCGGCAGAATTCTCTGTTGACAAATTGGTGCACAGGGCTTCCTCGCACATGACTTTCAATCGCTCCAGCGCGTATTTATCGGCGGCGGCCAGCAAGTCATCAGCCATACGCTCAAGATTGGCTGCTTTGCCCGTGTAGATGAAGCGAAGCATTTCACGGAACACTTCGTGATCCACGTCCGAAATCTTTAAATTGAACAATACCATTTAGAAAAACGTTTTGTCTTTTCGAACTGGAACAAAAAAGAAATAACTCACCTCGACACGGTTGTGCTTTCGTTCTTCCATTTCGTGCTCAAACATTGCGGCAAAGACGGGACTCCTCGCCGCTAAAATCGCCTTATGAGCCTGTTGAAAACAAAACAGCATTGAGCCCAATTGGTCATTAAACTGTCTAAACGACTTTCTGTTACCTGAAAATCACGTCCGTTGACGCATAGTGTGACGTCACTAAAGCGCTGGTTTTCAAACAAAAGACCCAAGTCGTCAGCCAGGCGACAATCTGGCACTTTAAACTGGATAGCATTGGACTGGCCCGAAACGTTGACACTGTCTGCCACTACGCTCACCTTTAGTTTAAAATAGAAAATAGTAATAAAGAAATTTTTTTTTAGAAAAATCCAAGGACAGAAAAAAGAGAGACTTTTTTAAATTTTGTCAAGGTAAATATTCAAATATTGCCACGTACTTCGCAAAAGAGTGTCAGTTTATCGTCGGGTAGGAGACCGTTGGCTTCGTCCAAAAGAAAATCCCTTCGAATAAATTTTTTAAAGCCCCAATCCTTGCCCTGGACGAACCTGTAGGCTCTTTGGCTCTCTGTCAAAGACACAGACAAAGAAAAACGTCAATAAGAAAGCAAAACAACATGGTTACGTACGAATTCCAGTGGGAAACAAAGAAAAGAAACGAGATCAACATCATTATTTGGGGAAGAAAGAATAAATACCCATTGCTTTTGTTTCTTCTCGTTTGGCATTGAGGATGGAGAACTTGAATTTAGCACGAACTTCAGATTTATTGCATGAAACCAACAGCAAATAGAGCGACAGATAATCTTTGCTCTCCTCGTCGAGGCCTTTTGGATTTACCCTTAAACACCTGGAAAAAGAAAACAAAGAAACAAACAAAAGAACACACGATTAAATAGACGTCAAACACGTAATACATTTGAGTTTTCTTTCGAAATATTGATAACAAAAATCCTTTATTTGTTTTTTTATCATTAGAATGGATCAGACGGAAACCATAACGACGCTTTTCCAATCCGAAAGTCGGTCGGCGCCCACGACCTACTTAGTCGTCCAGCGTAAACTTTTTTTTTCTTTTTATAATTAAAGTTTTTCGAGCTGCGACCGCCTCTCTCCCTTGCTAGGGCTCGTGTAAAAAAACAAAAAAACAAGAGCGGCTATAGCCGTTTCCGTTCATCGTGCAACAATTGCTTGTGTCTAATTAAGTGAAAAAAAAAAGCAGGCAAGGCAGCAGCTACTCACCACTTGAGCTTATCATTGGCTCCGGCAGAGAAAGTCGATGATTTGAGAACTTCGCCCATTTCTTCTCGGCAGAAACTGAAATTATTGATTGTCCACATGTAGCTGAATCGTATGACTTTCACCTGATAACAAAGAAAAGAGAAATATTAAATTAATAATTGTCGGTGGATTCATTTTTTTTTAAAGGCAATCCCGAAAGAAAAGTCTATTTGTTCTCCCTCATGGAATTAAAAAAAAATTAAATGGCAAGACAATCCAACCCAAACTAACAAGAGACCCGGTTCACAAAACCGAAACGAAACCTCCCCCCCCAAAAAAAGGGTACACAGAAAAAAGAAAAAAAAAGTAAATGATGGAAGAGATGGTGAAAACTGTAGGGGAATATAGGTAGGAGAAATGAGAGTAGGGCGATATGGGAGAAGGGAGAGAGAGAGAGAGAGCTCGGAGGGTCAGCATTCGGGGGCTGTCAAGGCAACGTCGACTTTATGTGCGTGTTGTGTGGCTGACCCCAATTCCGCAGCAGCAGCGTTCTCTACTGTTCGCATTTTTTTTCTACGTCTATTTCAACTGGGATAAACGTGTTCGAAGCCTCTCTCATTAGTCATTTACATTTGAACTCCCCCCCTTTGGGTCGACACGTTTCAGAGCGGCGAGCTTTCCCCTCCGATTGGACTGAGCCAATTTTTGTTCAGTCCCTTTTTTTTTTTCTCTCATTCTTAATACGCGAGGACATGTATCTAAAAGTAGGATAGGCTTCTCTCTCAGTCTGTCTTTCCATTTTCGAAAGAGGACTCGGCGCTCCACTGTACCAGTTTGGTCACGATATATAGAAAACATCTTCCACGACGACAAACATTTGAGGTCAATCGCTCATTTCAGTGGCCGCACACCCCCATTTTTTTTGTTCGCCTTTCTCTCTCTCTCCGCTCGTATTATCATCTTTTTTTTGCCACCACCGAATATTAAATCACAGAGATTATCATAGCGAAAGAGAGAGAGAGATAGAGAACGAAGAGAAAAGATTGTCAGTCATATTTCGAGGCAAAAATGATATGTTTTTTTGTGTGTGGAAAACAACATGAGGACGAGGCCATACCCAATCTTTTTTCCCTTGTAACAAGGGAAAGGCATTTTTGGCCTCGTCTCTCTACTAACGAACGGTCTTTCTAAACAGAAAAAAAAAAAACTTTCTTGTTCCCATTTTTGGATTTTATTCCTATCGGAACCGAGGGAAAATGTAAGAAGAAGAAGAAGAAACTTTCATGATTTTACCTCGCCGGATGTGTGTGAATTG
The DNA here is from genome assembly GCA_013167095.2 of Daphnia sinensis. Taxonomy (NCBI): domain Eukaryota; kingdom Metazoa; phylum Arthropoda; class Branchiopoda; order Diplostraca; family Daphniidae; genus Daphnia; species Daphnia sinensis. The sequence goes on from CM023197.1 coordinate 5,709,600, forward strand.
GGAACGCAGTTGGAATTCCATTACGTTCAATCCCCTACCGTTTTTGTCTTGCGATACTTGTGCTTTTTATTTTTTATTTTTTTGTACACAACAATCTTATTCTGCTTGTGCTGGTTAACGGACAGTTCGTTGTCCCCCCCCCCACCCTCAGTCCCTTTTTGCAGGGTCAACGAACTTGTGAGAACAAGAAGATTTTTCCCATGTAAAAACTCTCTCACGCGAAACAGTCTTTTTCAATGTGGATGAACTCTGAAAAAGAAGAGAACATTTTTACGCAGGACAAAAGAGATGACGATGTTAAGTGGGAGTATCTGGTATTTGATCGAAAAAATGTTTTTTTTTTTTTTTCGTTTCATAAAAGACGGAATTGCTGGTATTTCGACCTGAATCTCTGACCAGCTTCCCATCTTTCCGAGTGGAACGAAACATGCATCGTTGGGGGGGAGGGACAGGCGCATTAATGAGACTTGATCAAATTCAACGACGAGAATCGAAAAACAATGGACAGCATTCATCAAATGAAACCTTTTTTCTCATTTTGTTTGCAATTAAGACAAATCATCTCGTACGCTGCTCGTGTGCCCCCATTCCACACAGTTCCAAAAGGGAGAGGAGTGGGGCGCAGCATAACAAACAAGCCATCGTCGTTACCATGGCAGCGCGCATTCTCAGAGAAAAACTAGGTCGACGGAAGTGGAGGGAGGAAAAAAAAAGAAAAGAACAAAATAAAAAGGGGGGCAGAATGGTTGCCTTGAAATCAATGCACCGGCAGTCCAGCTGTCAATAGCTACAAAAGTTAATTTTACTCTCGATCTTTTATTCGGCCACAAGCGCAGAGATGCTAAGAATTTCCTCGCTATTTGCATATGTTGAGCATCAAAAGTTGGCTTGCTCACAATTTCTGGCAACCATTTCGGATTAGAATGGCGTGAAATAAAAAAAAAATCGAGAAGGGTGAAAATGAAAAAAAGGAAAGTGGGACGCCGGCCTGGGTGTTGTATATCGAGAGCCTGAAACTAAAAATTTCAAAAAGAAAAAAGAGAAAAAGTGTGTGCGTCTATAAAGGAGGGGACAAAAACATGTGACGCCGACGCTAGCGGCTCAAGGTCTTACTAATTCCAGCCGTTGCTCAGGCAACGGTGTTTCCTCACTTTTGTTTCCAGCGATAAGAATCTCGTCACCGGGTTTTTTATTTGAAAAAATTATTTAAATTTTCCGAAAAAAAAAAAAGAAAAAGCTTTCATAATCTGGACACGGAGCTAGGACGGATGATTTGAAATCGAGTCCACATCGCAAATGCCGAGATACCTTTGCACCTCGTATACGCATTATTAGGGAGGAGAAAACGAGGAGGGTGAAAGTGGGTGGGAGTGTGCATTAGAGAGTTTTGGTCGGCGTTAGATGAGAACATGACCTACTCAGCTTGTGCTGCTTTTCCCCAAATAAAAAGAGGTCATCAGGCAAACGATATGCTCCCTCCCTACACACACACACACACGTTGCTTCTCATATTCACGGATCGAATAGAAAAAAAAGGGGGAGAAACATTAGATCGACATCTATTTGCGTCAATAGGACAAAGTGAAAAATGATTCTTTTTAAAATGCCGCGTCGTTTTTCTATGTGCGTGTCGATTCGAGAGTTCATCCCCAACACGAAAACACCTGGGAGTCGTACCGAAAAATATGCACTCAACGGAGAAAACGTAAACAAGTGAATTGCGAACAACAAAAAAACTGCGGCACAAACATACGGGGGGTACGCCAGGGCCTGAAAAAAAAAACTCTGTGCGGACTACAGAGATAAATAGGAAACAAAAAGATAGAGAGAGAGAGAGAAAAAGGAAAAAAAGAATGGGGCGACATAAGGGAGGAAGAAGAGCTTTGGCCTTGTTCTACATAGCGCGCTGGTTATGAGGAGAGCGGCGGAGAAAGAGAAACGGAGGGGAAGTCTAAAAACGAATAGCCGACCTCGATTAAAGAGGCCGCAGAGGTGATCCAACACGCGTACAACCCCCAGCGTCCAAGCTCCGAACGCATTTCTATTGCGCCATTCACTTATACATATGTGTTTTTATTATTATTATTATTTTTTTTTAAGAAGTAATAACTTGTGTTCTGATTCAAGAGATAGTCAACAGTTTCATCGTTTGGTTTGTAACTGTATCGATTTCGCTCATTACCATGACCGATGTTTTTCCTTCTTCCTTCACTTCAAGGCAGCCCACCCACATGACCTCAATAGCATTTTTTTTCACCCAACATTCAAAAAAAAAGTTACCACATGGTCATACAAATGGACCCTCAACATTATCATCCACCTTTTTGGGTTGTTTGTTATCCCACCCCTCTTCCTGAAAGAAAGAAATGTCGACTGACATCTTTCAATTCGTTTCTCTCAAACTTGGTGATTATAAAGGGAGGAAGGCGGATAAAGTAAAAAAAAAAAAAGAGATACAATGGAAAATTACTTGAGTGTAACACCAATTTTCGGCGACGGGTGTGGACGCTTCCGGAGGCGGAGGACTTGGTACCCTGGAAATGGCCATGTTGCTGGTAGCGCCGCTGCTGGAGGTGCCACTGCCGCCAACGAGACCGACGCCACCGCCGCCTCCTACGCCACCGCTAGTGCTGCTCGTGCTGCTCGAAGTGGTGTTGTTGTTGTTGTTGCTATTGTTGTTGCTGCTGGTGCTACTGGAACTGCTCGACGACGTCGTCGTGTTGCCGGATGTGCTGCTACTTGCACTATTTCCGATGCCACTGCTGCTGCTACTGCTGCTGCTGCTGCCGGAACCACTGGATCCATTCGGACTGGCGCTCGTCCCTCTTTGTGTCTGAGTGCATTCGCTCAGCACAGCGGCCCTGCAATTATATTTCAAAAAAATAGGAAAACATGAAACAATCTGGCCATTGAAAAAAAAAAAAAACAAGAACAGAAAACGAAATTTCGGATTGGCAATTTTTCAACAATAACAATGACAAGCTTCTTTTGCTTGCTCATCGCGATTATCAACAAGTCGCAATAGCTGAGACGGAATACACACACACACACACACGTCTAAATAACGATCGGCAAAGGCCATCTGTAATGGCCTTGAATTGACCTCCGGCGCGCTTGTTTGTTTGATTCCCCTGGACTTGGCTACCCACACAACGTGAGCGTGCCTTGATGCCACTCGGCAATTACCTTGGAAGTGAAACACATCCTTTTATTTTCTTTTTTTCATTTCCTTTTTTTTTAAATGCTGCCACCCACCCCTTCCCCCCAAAAGAATATCAACAATCTTCAAACGGGAAGAAAAACGATGCCACCACCTCTTTTTTTAAACATGACCTCGACCTCATTCTCTACCACCCATCTTTTCTTCTGTACTTTGGGGTCAACCATTTCAATGGTGGTCAATCAAACGTCTTGCTGTACTGTTCATGCTAGGGAGAAAAAAAACACATACATCTATCTCCATCCATTAATTTATTTGAAACTATCACACAAAGACCCGAGGCATTTCAGCTGAAAAGAAAAACCCTCCCTACAGATGGCGCTCAACTGAAGGCCACCGACCTGTCGACAGCCAAAAAAACTCTTCCCAACCGGAGAGAACAGCTTTCAAGGTCGTCATCGTCGACGCCGTCGTCTGTTGGACGCCGTCGCTACCCTACCCCATACGATGACTTTCATTTTTTTTCCGTTGCTGCAGTGCAACGACATTCATCAATAACCTCTGCTAGAAATAAAAAATGGCATCCCACAAGTCATAAATTTTAGAAAATTGAATTTTCGATAACCAATGCAACATTTTCACAAACACAAACCCCCCCAAAAAACTGTCGTGAAAATAGAAGACACACTAAGCTACTGGTTTATGCTTGACGCAAAGTGTGGCGCCGATAGCATAAACTTGGCAGGGCGTCGGTGTGAAGGCCTTTCTTCAAAGCCCGTTCAGAACTGCCTTCTATTTCTAAATAAATACTCAAACGCTAATGACAACAACACGATGGAAATAGCCTTCTGTTAAACATGCAAAATTCTTCCGTTTTTTTTTTAAAGGAACTATCTCTAGTTATTCGATTGGCATGTAATGCATTGTTGCGAGGGGCAAATGAGGAAATGACTGGGGCTTTTGTGCAGTCGTACTGTAGGTATCTCGGGATTGAATTTCTATTCTTTCGCCATGGAAACGACCCTGGAGAAGACGAGCCCTCCATCTCGCCACTTTTTTTTTCAAGGTGCCGTACAATCGTGTTTCCAGATAAAATATTTCAAAAAAAAAGGAGTCGAGTTGACGTCAATAGTTTTTCCTTTTTCAAGGCCAACGGAAAAGCTTATCCAAGTCAGCAACCTTGTACACTAGACCTACTACTTTTGTTTGGAGGGTAGCAAATAATACGTGCCCAAACACGCGATAGCCAAAAAAATAATAATGTGGAACACATTCGTCTGAAGATGACGAAAGAATTAAAGAGTGAAATGTTACCTAGCCGATGCCATGTTATTGGCCAGTTTTGAAATCCTTTCGGATCTTAACAACTGCAGCAGTCCCGAGTCAGCCGCCTTGGAAGAAATTTTCAATGCCGGTTGGGTAACAGCTTTAGAAATTCTGGATATTTCTTTTCTTGAATCAATACACGAGACACACAGGTGACAACTTGGGTGCAGACGAACCGATTCCAACGAGTGAGGGGGGAAACTAACAAACACAAAGACGTCGACGAGAAAAATGTGTGTGTGGACGAGCGAGCCAAAAGGAGAGCGGCGTCTGCTAATGGTGGTAGGGGGGGGAGACGATCGATTTTCACTTCAAAACAGTGATTTACCCCCAAAAAAAGGAAAAAAACTACAACGAAGAAAGGAACGACCTTGGTTCGTTATTCAAAATACTACAGGATAGCGATTTTTTGTTGGTTTGTTTCCTGGCACACACACTCATGGACACATTTGAGGCTTTTTCTGACGACAATTTCTGTGTTAAATTGCGATGCACTTGAATCACATCGATGCCACGCAAAACAAAAAAACGTTGTGCACATCAATTTCTGGTATGATGATTTTTCCCCCGAGGAAAGCGAATCAAATCATTGCAGCAGACAAGGGCAATAAAAACATGACACGATGCCGTACTGCTGTGCGCGTAATAGACGACGAAGAGTCATTCACAGCTCGATGGTCCGAACTACTACACGACAGACTGACGACTGAAATGCTGGCAAGTAGCGAACCTCGAAAGATAGCGTGCACGATAGAGGCCAAATGGAGGGAAAGGAGGTGGGGTAAGGAGGCCGACCTACGCTGCTGCCATCTACAAAGCGACTCCAAACGCATAAACCCTACACACAACCCTCCCTGGCCTCACTTTCTCTTCTAGACGTGAGCTCTTTTTTTTTTCTTTTCTATTTCTCGTTATTTCTTTTTAACCACCACGGGGAAATCGGAACAAATTTCTCTGTTAGAAATCATTTGATTTTTGTGTCATTTGGAAAACTCACCACCTAAGCCAAAAAAAAAAAGGCCATCAGTTTCAACTCGAGTCAGCTTTTTATAATCAACACATTGGCGTTGTAAAGGAATTGAAGGTTTTTAAAGGAAGCGATTGAAGGTGAAATAGCATTTGAGAAAATGTTGGAATGTCAAGCCAACTTAATTATGCATGACGAGAGTAAAAAAATGATCATACGTGGCTGCTACGTCCGATCAAAGTATGGGAACTACTAAGGGAATAGAGGGATATACTTGAGAAATGAAAACGCCGATGACGTAGCGTTAGCAGCCCTAGAATAAAAAGAAACGAGGTCATTAGCTCGTGTGTTTGGGCCGGTAAACGAAACCATTGGAAAGAGGACGGATTAGGTGATGGCGGGCGAGAGAGAGAGAAGGGGAGGGCCTACAGTTAAAATTTCTACCGACTGTAAGGGTGCTCTACTCTCTCTCTGTGTCTTTCTTTTCCTTTCTTTCTTTACACTAGTGCAACTCCACCGAAATAAGGGTCAAACAAAACTGGGTTGCGTTAGAGGATCCAATCCAAGACCATTTTTTTTTCGCTGGCCCCAAGTTTATTTCAAGAGTCTCATCAGATAGCCCAAGTCAAGAACGCTTCGAAACGGTTACCCACTTCATTATTATCCAGTTTCTCTCTCCCCCTCTCTCTCTCACTGTCTCTGTTATGTAGAGCAACACAGTTCTTCAGACTGACAGCAATCGCTAATAACCCAACGTTTTGAATAGCCAACCGTTTTTTGATTTGATTATAAAATACCAGAGTTTTTCAATCCAGACGTACGTAATCTATATTCACGCCGTGGACTATTTACCTTGACTGCAATGCAAAGAAAACAGGCTGATCGCATGCCGGCAAATCAACACGTTGAACACTATGGCAATTAAAGCCATTGTCCAGTCAGTAAACGAAAACCATTATCACGATTAACCCTTGAGCAATTTCTCAAATTTTTTTTTTCCTCGTTGAAGAACCTGTTTATCACGCGAATAGAATGTTTCTCATGTCTGTGTGGCTAATGGTCTTCTTTGTAATGTTTGGATTTTTTTTTCTTCCAAAGAATTTTTGAGCGATATGTTTCATTTGACCTACTGAGACAGTGAAAGAGTTGCATCCGAACCGCATTCGATGTCTAAAGGGGTTACTCACTTTCCAGGGCGAAGATGACGGAATGTCACATCTGATTCGATATCTCGTTCGCAATCATTGGAATCCGCAATCAAAGCGGAGGGACGAACGTCACGCTCGGCCCGTCCAGTGAATATAGATAAGGGGAAACTCAACCGACCAACGAACTGCAAGCAAAAATGACAGTCAATTAGTTCTGCTTTATCTTGTTATGGGCTTATGTGACCCAGAAAATGGCCTACATTTATCGTTGTAAGCCGTCATCGTTCTCATCAACTCAATTGAGTCTCGTATAGCCATCACTCTATTGCAAACCGACTAAAAAACCACAATGCCCGTACACTACCATAAACTAACGCACTTATCCGTTAGTACTTGTTTTTCAGTGCTGAAACATGAATTACCTCTACCGTCTTCTTAAGATTTGTTCGCTAAAAGCAGACAAGATAGATGGTCAGATTTAAAGCGTCACAACAGTGTCGGTAGCCATAAATAATTAGGGTGGCAAAGAATGGTAAATAAATGAAGATCCGTTTTTAAGGTAAAATCAGACGTTGAATAGGTTAAACTTGTGTAGACCTAATTGAATTGAAAACTTTCCCCATTTCCCCTCGATTGGTGGCATCCAAACGTAGACAGTGAGCAACCAAGGAAGAAGTAGAAAGTTGGGCGCGACATAGATTCCGTCGTTTTGGTTTTATGTAGTGAAGGAAATCTAATCCGAGATGTGTCCCTGATTCAATATAGCCACTCGAAAAAGAAAAAAAAGAAAAAAAGTTCACCAGTTTTATATAATGCTGTGTAGCCTTGTAGGTTAGCAACAGCCTTTGAACATGGTCACTTTTCGAAAGACTCGAAATCGGTAACCTCTACTTCATTTCGTGGTCGTGACATTGCTCAACCGAATAAAAAGAAATCTAAGACTTACATATGAAATCCGAAATCATTACAACTAAACAGGTATACGCCGTTTATATTCTCTATAAATCTCGTGTGTATTGAGGTCGTTAATCAGCACTCGAAAGTCAGCGGTAGCAATTTCAACTTCCATAAAACACGCGATAGCTGCCGTGCAGTTTTATGATTGGCCACACAAAGACGGTGTTAATTATCAATAAAAACCGATCGTCGCTCACCTGGCAACCGACTATACGCTTCATCGTTTCACATTGTTGCCTGAAACAGTACTGCAGTGCTGCGAAAACAAGCGAGAGGGAACACGACGCTAATAGAACACGGCCTCAAAAATAATGAATGTGACGAGTGAAAGTGGGATAGTCAAATGCAAATACGAAAAGCAAAAAATATACATATAGAAGTAACTCCCTGTTTTCCGATCTTACTGGTCATACTCTCTCGTCATCGACTGTTCTACGAAAGGCTTTGTAACGCATAAAGCAGCATCAAAGGATATACCCCTGCCTAAAATTAGGATAGCCCACATATTTGCTTTACTTTGTTACTGATTGTCTGTTACTGACATGCGGAATACATGTTTATTTTGGTGAAGAAAAATAAGCAATAGAAACGAAATCCCATTAGATTCCATCTCATGTACATTGTGGCTGGAAAATCGGTGTAGAGTGTTTGGATTAACCGGTATTTTTACATGATTCGAAAAATTTCGAGCAGACAAAGAACAAAAGCCACGAATTAGATGCTGTCTGAAGGAAAAGTAGAACTTTTCGTGACCCACGAGAGAAGCCTGTTGACGTTGTATCCGGTGCGACTTCTTAGGTAAATAGAACATCTTTCCTCTCAAGTTTCTCTCTCTCTCTCTCTCTCTCTCTCTTTCTCCCCCTATTCTTTCTATTTAACTACGATAGTCACGGATGGCTACCTTACCTTCTTTTCCCCCTTCTTGATGAATCAAGTTTCCAAAATATCCCGCACGCCGTACACATTTTTGTCAGACTCTTAGAGTTCTTTGAGGCACGGCGATGAGTGAAAAGAGTGTCAGCCCAAAGGATAATGTCCAATCAAAATTTACTTCAGCGGGAAGGCATATGATTAACAGGCAAAACGGATGACTGACATAAACTGACATGATGTGATACTTTTTGATTTACGTATCTGGCCACAATTTGAAATGGGAAATCCAACTGAAGGATTGGAGCCTGGGATGAGAATGAACAGGAATGACTGCCATGAAATTTGTTTGATTTTAAAACTAGAAATCTTGTAGACTGTGGATGCATGTCACAGATAGGCAGCAAATGAACAATTTCGTTACACTTGGTCATGGGGTGCACGAGAGGGGTTGGCTTTCGACCAGACCCAGCAGCCAACGTTGTCGAGCCCCAGTTTAGTTGGAATGAAGAACGTCGCATTTGACCGGTCCCCATACAACAGTGTACAGTATACACGTAGCCTCGCCTTGACTAGACCTTTCCTACCCGTAGACCGAAATGTAGAGACGCGAGGGTCGACGGGTGAAAGTGGGTCAAAACTTTTCTCTTTTCCGCTGCGCCCACACTCCTCCAACGTAAGCGCTTACTGTATTGTGCTGCTTTTGGCTTCGTCATTAGAATAGAGAAGAACTGAGCTATACTACGCACCAACTACAAACTATAAGTAGTAACCAAATTGGTCTCTATACAATCACGTCCACCAGTGTAGCATTGGAATTTAGAAAATTGGCCTACATGCAGGTACACGTAAGGTTCAACGCTATGTTTCAATTTCATGGCGGGTTCTGGGACGAGGACAACACAGGGCTAGACATGTTAAGTTGACTCGGATGTGGGCCATACAGATATGCTTACCAAACACACCATGAAGCTCTCCATTTCCAGCGCGATTTCTTTATCCTTCTCGTTAGACGTATGACATAATCCACCTTTATTCTAGCGACAAATGAAATCAGAACACATTTTTTTTCCCCTCCACTTATCAATACCGTTATAGCTGCCCCAAATTTGTGAAAGGTAAAATTTCGAAGCAAACGTAATGATTATAACAGGCGGAACAGGAATTTGTGAAACAGTGAAAAGCACTATAAATACGCAATTCACGACCCCGTGATGAACAAGCCCATGTATCATCAGTAGGTGACGTCATCCATTAATCGTTGCAAACGGTACTCGTCTGCAGGGATACCGAAAAATTCAATACAAACGACTCATTTCACACGGACGTCAAATACCGTCGCTGGCCAAATCTGATGTGTCATAATAGCTACTTCCACAGTTTTGGTTGTTGGTGTATTGCCACGTTTCTCTTCTGTCTACCCTTGCAATATAGGTTGCGAGACGTGAGGCCGAAATGCAGTCTCCAGAAAGCATGTGGGAGACTCTAAGAGTCATAAACTTCTTAAAGACCTTGTGTTTCAAAGAAGCAGCCCACTTTGCTTTGGAAGGAGGCCTTGCCAATATGGAAAAAAAAACTAAAGCCGCATACAAGATCATTGCTTTCTTCTTGCTTGATGTGATGCGAATTGTTTCATGGAACGTGACCTTGTTTTCTACCCAAAAAAACACCCCAAAATTTCCCATTCCTGCAAGACTGGGTAAAGGCCGAACGAGGGCAATTTGCGCATTCATTGACTTGCGGTAAATATTTTGAACTATTCAAAGGTCGAACTTCCATCCGAAAAATTTGCTGCAGATGTCGCCCACAATTGAAATTTACCAATATCTTTTTCAATTCGGAAAATAGTGACAGCTTGGCAGCTGTTTCACATTTATCGCCGTGTGTTTTTTTTCGTTTTGCAGATATCAGGTGTGTCCCGAGTTGTCCCCTGTTTTTTATCGTCATGGAGGAGAGGCAACGGAGGGTTACGTAAAAGCGCATGTTGTGAATTGGGCAAACATACCGGCCATGGTGCAGGCAATCTCTTTTTTTTCCTTTTTTTTTTGAAAGAGAATGGAGGTCGCTCAGGTACTGCACTCTTTGCCAAATATGCGACGATTCTGGTTGAAATTTAAATTCTGTACTGGCGTGGATATCACGAACTCATAACAGTATGTCCGCTATGGGATCGTAGGTCTTATGAGACCCATGATAACCTATATACTTGACAGCACTCTTCTCATGTTTTCGCTTTTGAAATGACGAAATTTTACTTAACTGTGGGTAAAATTGGTTACCCTGTCTATAATTATGGTTGCGTCGAGACAATCCCGTATTATGTTTCACTTGATTTTATTGTAAGATTTATCCGTAAGATCTAGCGATGCACCGAACGTTTTTTTTTTCATTCCAATTTTTTTTTCTTAAACGGGAGGCCGCTAGCTGGTATACAGAACAGAATCTACAATCATGTTCTTTTGTCTTCAAAGGTAAGTTCTGGAAACCATACGGGGTTTTATTACATATAATATCGTCTCACAGAGATCTTTCCCATCTGAAACGGTCCATTGGTGTAGTTGGAAATGCCAACCTAATTACGAAACGCGTTAGTTCCTTGCAATACGTCAATAAAGAAATGTATTTGAAATCGGTAATTATACGCTACCCGAAAAATAATGAGCCATCAAAAACTTTCGCGACGAACAGAAAATTTCCAGCTAGGATACAAACGCCATCCTTGTTTGCAAGAATAGCAGTCCCGAGATGCGTCCTGCGACGAAAACATTCCTTTCTTTTCTGCTTTTGTCGTGGGATCACAATTTATTCGAATGACCGAGAAATATGGACAACTTTTACTGCTTGAAAGCTGATAAATGAACATCGATATTCATACAGAGGTGCGAAACAAATCAAATACTAAGCGTGACAGAGGGTATGGTTGTGAATTGGTCATCTACTGAGTTGCGCACTGCACGCCCCGCGGTCCCTGCGGATTGTCATCGTCTTCGTAATAAGCTTCACGCTGATCTCGCTGACGGCGAGCCTCAACTTCTGGGTTGAAGTCCATCAGTACAGCCTCTTCTGCTTGATCAGAGACTATCACCTCTGGCCTTTATTTTTTTTTTCAATAACATTGTCATCAGTTTTGGTTTCAAAGAATTTGTAAGTGTCGCATTATACTTTCAGATAAAAATGAACTTACTTTGGAGGAAGGAGACTTTCCAGTTTAGGTATAACTTCTGGAGGCAACTGGCGAGGAAACTCGACAGAAAATTGTATGATGAGACGTCCTTTTTCAAAGGGATTTCGGTAGTGTGGCATTCCTTCGTTAAGGATACATTTCAGATCGCCTTGTTTGAAGACCTGTCCTGGAAGTGATGAAATAACCAGATCACGGTCGTCCAGCGTATGAATTGATCTCTGAAAACCACACAGTGCCTCAACAAGTGATAGTTCCATTCGCATAACTAAGTTATCACCGGATCGCCTAAACAGACGCAACAGAATCAAAATGAAAAGTGATTACTTATTACAAAATAAAACAAGTCAATAAGTTATCTACCTGAAAACAGTGTGCTCTTTTTCGTCTAATACAATAATAATGTCGCCTGCTTCAAGTCCTGGTTCTTGATCACCTTCTCCACTAAATGTGATCTTTTGTCCATCCACCATACCTTTATCGACATGGACTTCCAGAACTTTTCTCTCCCTAACAACCTGAACAACAAAATTTTGGCTGATTATTTAATTTAAAGATTATTTAAATAAATATACATACCTTTTTCCCTAAGCAGACCTTACAGCGGTCTTTTGCGTTAATTCTTTCGCCTTGTCCTTGGCATTCACCACACACTGACTGTATTTGCTGTACCATACCAGGACCAATTTGCTGAATCCTCACTTGCATGCCACTGCCTCTACAGTTAGGACACCGCTCTACAGCTCCTTTCTTACCTCCCAGACCTGCACAGCAACTCAGCTGTTAAAAACTCAATACACTAGTCAGCCCACAACTTTTGTTACCTTCACATCCATCACAAATAACATTTTTCTGAAGGGCAAGTTTGCGAACAGACCCATTGTACAGTTCCTCTAGGGTTACTCCCATCTGATGAACAACATCCTTTCCTTTTCTCTCACGCCGGCCACGACCACCACCACCAAAAAACATATCTGACAATTACAATGCCATTATTAGTTATCAATCCACTGATTATAAAGAAGAAAAAAAAAATACCAAAAATGTCCATGGGAGAAGAGAATCCACCCGGCCCACCACTTGAGCCCTCCTTCAATGCTTGTTCTCCTCCTTCATCATAAATTTTTCGTTTCTCTGGTGTAGATAAAACTTCATATGCTTGTGATATGAGTTTAAACTAAACAAAAATTTATATCAGTGAATTATTTGAAATAGCAAGCAAACAAAGACTTTTCTTAAATAAAAAATGTTTACTTTTTCACCCTCATTTGGATTTTTATCTGGATGATATTTTAGAGCCAATTTTCGGTACGCTTTTTTCAATTCCTCACTCGTGCAATTGGGCTTAACTCCCAACAAATCGTAAAACTTCATTTCCTTCACCATTTTTGTTTCCTGAAAGATACTAAATGAACGGAAACTCTTTAGTTGACGTTATAGTTCTACGGCTATAAAACAATTTAAATAACACAAACCGCTTGAGACAACTAAACAACACAACGTCACTATCAAAACTGGAAACTACACGTCAAGTTCAGTACATCTTTACCATGAAAATCGAGTTCGAGAAGGTTCCAAACAAGCAGAATGGAATATACGAGAACGTGTGCTGAGTTGTCGGGTTAAAAAATCTTACTTACACTTTTCTACGAAATTGCGAAGTGACAAGTGACTGTTTGACTGAAGTCTGGTGGTCTGGTCTCTGGTGAAATTGCATTGCTTTGTCGAATAAAACCAAAGTCATAAAACTTTGGAATAAAAATTCGAATAGAATAAGCTACCACTCGAATTCGTTATTTGTCGAATAAAAATTTTTCTTATTCGTATTTGCATGGTCAAAGAACCCTGGTTGCTAGTGTTGTGCTTCAACCAGGATTCTTTGACCATGGTATTTGTTATTCTTATTCTTGTAACTTCAAATCGCTTCAAATTGTATCATTTTGAATATTATTTGAAAAAGTAATTTTATTTTTGTACGGCGAAAAGTCTTATTCTGTTTGCTGTTAAGCATAAAATGTTCTTTTTTGAATACCCTTAATTCCATTTTTATTTTATGTTAGAGCCAAAAATTTATTCGTTATTCGAATATTATTCATATTCGCTGATAGAAACGTCCTTTTTATTCGTTATACATATTCGTTTGTACAGCTTATTCGTATTCTTTTACCAAACAAATCAATTTTCCTTATAGAGCAGTAAAACATGCTGCGTTGCGCATTTTCCACAAATGCGAAAATCTCATTTGTGCCTAAGTTGTCTGCTGCCGCTGTAGCCTCTTATGGAGAAACCGTCTTCTTCCCGTTAAACAGTTTTTTTGGCCTGGCAGTACCCTAATATCCCTAACTTTTAGTTAGAAACTTCTAATTAGCATAGAAAGATTCGTCTGATTAGACGAATTTCATGTGGAAAAATCACTTCAGTGGAAACATTATTACGATTCACAACTTTCATGAACGCTGTCAAATTCCTACCGGAATATTCATCATAACACAGGGGAAACTGAAGAAGAGAGAATGAATGGCAAAACAGAATAACAGTTAATTCGGTAACACTTGAATTCAGAAGCAAACAATCACCAGATGTCACACAATTGCAATTTGGATGAATAGAACTTATTTTTTTTATTACGTTCACTTAGTTGAAAGAAGAATTGGTGCAAATAATTGAGTTGTCTTTCTTAAATTTTTGGCAATAGGCTTCAGTAGTGAACAATTTTCCACTAATCGTCGTTCACTAAAGAAAGCATTGTGACAACCCAATAACAAACCCAACTTTCGTTCAATTGCAATAATTATTTCAGGGACGATAATATTCCTTTTTTGGTAACCTATGGCAGAAGTTCGTATCCTGGTAAAAATATTGCTGCTTGATACGGAAAAAGAAATAGAGCTATCCAGTTTTTCGTAAAATTTACGGATATATGGTTCAGACAACGGAATGAAATGTCGTGAATAATCACGTAATTTGCCAGTACATCAGTAATTTCTGAATATCTGCTTCGCTATGGAGTTTGATCCATGAAAAAGTCACTTGATGAGGCCACCAGCGTCTTCGTATAAGAAGGCAGAGAACGCCACATGAAGCACCCCAGCTTTTAGCTCCCTCAGTTACATGCAGCAGTATATGAACGTTGTAACTGACATGTTCTACACCATAAAGTTTGGGCACTAAAGCTACAAATGTATAAATCATCAACTGGGCAGTTTCAATTTGCGATACATAAACGGTCTTCTGCAATAAGATTCTCATGCAGCTACAAACAACATCCAGTGTTTGTAGTATGCGGAGGGAAGTAATTTTTTTAAGACGACAGCAGAATAGAAAAGAAGGAAATGACAAAATTCGCTAGCTGTCCAATCTTCAAGATTATTAGCCATGTTTCGGAAATCAATCATCATCAATTAGTGAGCATTTAGAATTTTAGATGTATAATAAGATTTCCCTGTGCTTCCTAACCATAGTTCAATGAATTGCAAAACAACCCCCGAATACGCACAGTGCATTATGTCGGGAATGAAACCAGTGGTGACATTAAATAACGGAACCAAAAATAGGATAGTTGGCCCCTTGATGCCTTGCACTGATCTACGTATTCTTGTTGCTTCAACTGCTTGCTGGAATGTTGCTTCGTGCGTTCTTTTATCAGACATGGGACTTGACAGGGGAAGACCCTTACCAATCCAGAACCCTTCTCAACGGTTTCTCCGTGGTGCAAACAGTATCCGTTTCCGTAAAACGCATTAAATTGCATGGTGTTTGACACCATTTCTCTAGCAGGTGCATCAGCTATGAAAAGGGGGAAAATTATTTTCGACAAACGGTTAGTGCCATTCAGTGTCCAATTTAGTCCATTAATGAAAAAATCTCCGACTTTTCGTAAAAAAGGAACGAAATATGTCTCAACCTTAGGTTTCTTCGGCCCGCACCATAAGCTACTTAATAAAACATACCGAGACTTATCGTTAAAATCTAATTCATTAATGGTAAAGAATATGGGCCAAATTTCTAATCTTGAGGATTTGAATGGACGGATCCCATCTTTGGCCACTGCCATGGAGAAATTATCCCCAGAAAAATGAAATTTACGAATTTCGGGTGTTTTGTACAGGTCACCTGTGTAGATCTCCCCCTTTAATGCCCCGTCTAGAAATAGGGATTTTTTTTTATTTGAAAAATTTTTTTCCCATACTCTTGCGTCTTTCTCAAGGATCGTTTTCAATTGATCACCAATGAAGCTCGAGAAGAAGAAACATTTCGATTTCCAGAGTGTTTCTTCCACAAATTCACTGAGGCAGAGTTCGCAAAAAAGTACGGTGCTAGATTCCCCAACATACGATTGGCAATTAGGACAATAATAGTGCGTCTTAACTATCGTATCTGAAAAGAACAATTTGTCGAAAAAATAGTTTGTTTCACTTATTCACATGGCCTCGTCCACTTAACACTACGTAATTCAACGGAGAGTTTGGATGCGATTTTTGTTTACATCCAGGTAACGATTGAAACATCGTAGTTTTATGTTTATCAAGAAAAATAACAATTTTGTTATACACAGGCGAATAAGTTTCTAACGGCAGAGGTTCGTCGCGGATGTATTTAGAAAAACCAGAACCGTATGAACTGGGAAGCATGGAACAACATATGAAGGATCTGAAGATGATGAAGGCGACAGG
This sequence comes from Daphnia sinensis, assembly GCA_013167095.2. Classification (NCBI taxonomy): domain Eukaryota; kingdom Metazoa; phylum Arthropoda; class Branchiopoda; order Diplostraca; family Daphniidae; genus Daphnia; species Daphnia sinensis. Next base: position 5,725,882 of record CM023197.1, read on the forward strand.
AAAAACTTACCATGGTATTTGTGGCCCAACTCCCTTATCGGACTTACCCGGGTTCGATTTCATTAAGGCTTTTGTGCCTGAATATATGCACTCCTGCTGCCAAGGAGTCTTTAAACTAATGATTAGATTATGGACACTTCTAAAATTTGCGAAAGAACATTGGTTTGTTAGGAAAAAGTTGCAAGTGCTGAATGCCCGGCTATGTAAAACAAAGCCGCCGTATAAAATAGAAAGAGTTATGGATTACTAGACGAATTGAGCATTTGGAAAGCCTCTATGTTTAGGGCTTTTGTCCTCTTTTTTGTTGATCTCTTAGACGACATACTCCCGACAGAATATTTCAGTAATTTCCTAAACCTTAGCTATGGGATGTTTGTCCTTTTATAAGAAAAGGTGTCCGTATTAGACATAAGAAAAATTCAAGTTCTTTTTAGGCATTTTGTAATAGATTTTGAAAAACTTTATGATGCCTCACATGTACGATTCAACGTTCATTTTCTTACCCATCTTTCGCAAAGCGTTCTCGATTGGGGATGTTTGTGGACTACGTCGGCGTTTATTCCTGAGTGGTTTAATGGGGTGATGATGTCTTTGTCAAATGGGACGCAAGCAATTGCGGACCAGATGGCAGCTAATTATCTGTTGAAACTTGCTGTTCGCGACGAGGCCATGGCGGTATTAAAAACATATACCTTGCCTACCCAATTACTTCGCTTGCCAAAGGAAATTCAACGAGAATTTTCAAAAGGGATATTTGCGAATGAGAATCAGGTCGAACTTCTTGGGCATTCGTTTGTATGGGATGTTACCCAAGATGAAAAAAAACGCTCTGCTGTTTGTTTACCTTACCCAAATATTATTCAATAACTCTTCATTCCGAAATGCGGAGAGCTCGTCGCAGAACCCAAGGCTTACATCTACTGAAATGAACCTATATACAGGAAAACTGGAAGACAGTTGCTTTCCTTTTGACGATCGTCATTGCGTTTGCATAGTCTTTGATTTTTAAAATTATTTTTTATTCTGTGTGTGTTTTTGTTCCAGTGAAAATCGACGCGTAATTTATTCGGCTGCTGTAGATCTGATTTATGTTGTATTTTTTGAACGGTAGATGTCACGTCGATAATTAGAGGGCGTAGTTATCAGCTGATCAGAAACCCAATCGTCTTTGTTAAATATTCTTTCCGAGTTGTAAGAGGCCATTTTTTTTCCTGGTAACGTGCTGATAGCTCTTAATTTGGTCCGCTGTTTTATGTCTTTGATTGTGTGTATCTATTTTATTCTACTCTGCATTCAGGTATTTAATTGAATTGTTTTATTGTATAATGTATATTAATGTATTATATTCTGGAGTGTATTGAGTGAATTGATGGGTGATTTCTATTGAGTCACACTTGTATATTGACATCTCTGGTCATTGCCTACTCCTAATTGTGGACCCTAGGTAACATCTTATCTAAATATGTTGCTTGAATGTAAATGTTACTATTTATGTCATTATTTAGGCACCAGTTGAATAGTCTACCAGTCTTGGGAACCGATACTTTCAAAAACTATTTTCGATTGCGATAGCGATACCCTTCTTTTTTTCTATTTTCGTTTATCGGGCGATAGTCTTATAAAAAAGTATCGGTATCGCGATGAACGATGATTTTACGATGATTTTTTTTTTAACTTGAATTTTTTTCTTCGTCGATGGCCTTGAGTTTAGTTTTAATTTTTGTGATAATATGATTTGTAAGTTTCAAGTTTTTTCATCGTGATAATCCAACCAGTTAAGCCTCACAAGGGGATTGCAAATTACAAGTTGTGGTTCCACAAGTGCAAGGCGTCTGGGGTCATCACTGATACCTGATACGTACTCAGAAAATGAACAAGTAGTCTTCAGAAGTTATAACTGGTATTTTTAAAAATTCACAATCTGCTTTCAGATTACTTTTCACTTTCTCTACAGTGACTTCATCTGAGACCAAGTTGTGTACATTCTTGGTTAAGTAAAGCACTGTCTACATCTGCTTTCGCTAAAAGCTACCTGAGGACAGTCTTATTTTCTACAACAAAAAATTTTACATTGATTGCGTCTAGACTAGATGCAATTACATTGTGGGTGTGTCTGCCAACAACTCTTCGAATAGCGAGACATATACTTTTCCATTCGAACGTTGTAGGGTGTAGCCAATGATAACTTGATAAGCTATCCCATCATACGACTTACAACTTTTCATGAGCAAAAGTATCGGTATCGGCTATTTCATCGATCGATGGTTTTCCGAATATCGAACGATACTCATTTTTAAAAGTATCGGGCGATAGTCGGGAAATTTTAAAAAACTATTTACGATGACTATTTCATCGAGTATCGGTACGATAGTCCCAAGCCTGTCTAATACAGCTATCATATTATTTCACTCATTGGCCCAAAGCTGCCACTGTCATTCTTGGTTTCAGTTTTCGTTATGCAATCAGGACATGCAACAATCACGCAGTTGTTGCCACTGACTCTTTATTATTTACCCCAATCGGTTGATAACGGTTCTTTTATTTAAAGATTTTTTTAAAAAGATGATTGATTTGTGAGGACGTTTTTTAAAAATAAAATTTGAATTTGATTTACGGTAGTATTTAAATCGTTAAATATAACTTTTTACCATATTTTTCAGCGCGATTGTCGATTTTGGATACTAATCCACAACAAAATATGTAGCAGTTTGATACTTGATACTCGCTTCAGCTCGCACGGCTTATCGATTTGAGATGCTCCGTCCCCAAGAAGGAATAAAAACAGAAAAATGCTATGCGCAGTAGTTAAGTATTCATCGTCGCATTCTTTCCTCTTCTCGCTAAACAATTTACTCTTGATTGCATTTTGCGGCAGATCCGCGAACTGAACGACCCCCTTTTTTCTTTCTTTTTTAATTTTTTGGTCTGTTTAATTTTGCTTAAATGGTGTTATAAAAAAACAAATAAAAAACAAAAATTGAAGTTCAGCAATAAATAGTTGAAGCCCCATTCTCCCATCGCCTCATTGACTTTATTACCATAATATCTTTGAACCTTTTTTTATGTGGTTAAACTTCTGTAGGTTACTAAAGGAATGTCAGACCTGTTCCTGTGCTTGTTTTGTGTTTTAATGGATCAAAACTATCACCAGGGATCAATCTTTCATCATTTGAGTTAAATAAGCTGAATGCAATGACAGCGTTGCATACATAATTATGTGTACGTGAACAATGCAGGCATTTGGAATGCTGGAAGGTGAATTTCAATCATAACTCGTAAGGCGGCGTTCATAAATGACGTCACGCGATTTTAGGCCTTTTTAGACCCCTTCCCCCCGTCTTAACATACAGTCACAACGTTTAGACTCCCCCCTATAAATGGCGTCACAAATTTCATACCCCCCTTATAAGGCAGTTTAATAAAAAAACTTGTTTTATTGTGTTAAAAACCTCGGTGGTAATTTCTGTATTTGCGTACTCGCAGTTTTTTAATGGAAATTTTTATTAAAATTACTCCGCGTACACAATTCTTCCTTTTAATCCGGATCTGGAACCTAGAACGCCTTTTTATACCAGCCAGTCAACTCGCCTGTATAAAAGCGGAAAGAAAACGTTTGCAGAGATCTAAATACATAAGTGTTTTGAAGTTAAATAGCCTAGGATAAACAAAAATTTACCACTTATTAAAGAAACAGAGCTGTTTTACTCTAATCCTCTTCCACCCATCGCGATCGAAAGTGATGTCCCGAAGAAACAACAGGAAGGCTACGACAATTTGATTCGTTCGCTGGTATTTCAATTCGCGCAATTATTGCCATTAATTCACGTTGCCTTTTGGCAGCCACTCGGAGCGGACGGATGCGCGGAATTACAGGAATTCTAGCTGTCTTGTGCATTGAACTATGGTTCTTCAGCATTACTTTTGAAGCAAAATAGAGAGAACATTCTTTGCAGCAACGCTCAGATAATTGAGACTGGACAGACGGACAAAACAAGTCGTAAGGCAAAACTTTGAAATTTCGAGACGATCTTGAAAGGATACGATCAAGATTTAGATTCTGCGAGATAAACAATGGTGGAAACTTGTGGTTTGTTTCAGATTCGCTTCTTTCTGGTGCTTTTAATCCGTCATTTTCAGATTGAATCAATGGAATGGGTGGAGGTAGAAAGCACCCGGATATCAAACTGAAATATGAGCTACGAATCTTTGAACAACAAATTTCGTCGAAACATTTAACAATTTGCAAACAAGATTGGCGGAGAAAAAGGACCCAACGAAAAAGGACCCGACGAAAAAGGACCGGCAAAAAGGACCCAACGAAAAAGGACTCTACCAAAAAGGACCACCTTTTCTGAAAAATAAAAGGGGTCCTTTTTCTCCGTCCAAGCGGTCCTTTTTCTCCTTATCAACTAAAATCAACTAAAATTGTAGGCACCTAGATTTGGTTTAGGCTTTTCGATTTAAGCTTTAGGCTACTTGATTTGGTTCATGCTAGTTCTTGGTGTCATTGTGTTGCTAAAAAAAATATTTTTTTCTCACACGTGACGTCACATTTTTTAGACACACCCTAGTCACAAAATGTCACAAAACAAGACCCTCTCCCCCCCCTAAACGTGTGACGTCATTTATGAACGGCGCCTAACGTTCTTTCGGGACTTCTATTAATGACACAGTTCTTTGAGCGAAACGTAACATTCAGGACATTGGGTGCAATATTTTCAGTGTTAAAACAATAAAGCCCCTTGATTACCCTTTTTTCGAGGTTGACGATGGAACGCGTTGCTAGTATTGTACGTTGAACAGGGATGCTACTGACTATATAATTATAAACTAATAACCATAAAAATACAATAATTAGCTAGCCACTGTTAGCTTGCTTGAAGTATGAATTTTAATTTATTTTATCTTAATTACATCATACTTTCAAAAATCAAGCATCCGTCTAACTCACAATATGATCGGTATAATTTATTTAATCTTAATTACACCATAGTTTCAAATATCGGTAAGTATTATAAATCTATAACTTTGTTTACATAGCTTGCCGCTCGCTTTGGCTTAAGTTAATTAAATCTAGTTAATCCCCTCAAAGCATTGCAAGCATGCACCTTGCTAAGCGGGATAAGCTTGTCGCAAGGTTTGGCTTACTTCGGGAGCTTTAACCAAACACAGCGCAGGCTTGTTTTAAGGTTATTTTTTGCGCAAGCTTGTCGTAGCCTTCGGGCTTACTTGTTCAGTAGTTGGCTGCGGTCGTGGGTGAGATCGGTTCACATATCAGCTAAAGCGAAGAAGGCAGATTCCTCTGTTACGATTGCTCTGTCAAACTTGACCATCAGTCCTCTAGCCGAAATGGCACAAAATACCCTAAGAGAAGTAATTCATGTAGCCAAATTTAATGACAGATACTTCAGTTTGTGGAAGTTTGCATGTTGGCTTCTACTCGAAAAACAGATATTGTGAACAAAAACGTGGGCTGCCATTTGGTACGTTAACGGTGCTTGATTACTGCCAGGCGTCCGGTAGACAAAACGGTAGGCTGCCTGATCTTCTACTGGGACCTTTACCTCGAAACATCTTATCAATTTCCGCACAGACTGGTACTAGGTTCCTTTGAAAGCGTAGTAAGACATCGAGCAGGCTCACCAGAAGGTTAGACCTTCGTAACAGGGTCTTGTTGATCGACGTTTCTCCATACTCAGCGGCTACGTCTTTGGTCGTAGAGCTGGATGGGCTTACGACCCCGTGGTGCGGTTAATACCACGTTTTGCTTGAATCCATCCGTAATAATTCGGTCGTGAGGAGTCTGGCGTTATCTATTCCGATGCACTCCTTCACAGCTGCGTCGTAAATCTGGGCGAATTTTTTATCTCGATAACATTGCCTCTCCAGAGAATAAAGTATTTTTAACGCCGTTGGTCGGTTGTCCGGAGGGTTCACATTGTCGGTTTTTTACACTAGGCCGTCTTGATACCGACTACAAACATTATTGACTGTTGACTCGAGGATACGTTGTCCACGTAGTTCGTCTTCAGAGAGAACACGCTGTTCCATTTCTACATCTTTTACCTTCAGCTGCCAGAATTTCGTCACCAACTCGTTGAGGTCTTTAGGACTTTCTTCTGCTACTATTTAGGCAATGAATGGACGTCCATCTTGTGGTGGGCTCTTTTGACCAGCCAGGCACCAACCAAACGGTGTTTTGAAAGCGATACCTCCTTGAAAGCTTCTACCTCCGGGCGAAGTAGAACAATTTCTGCAATATGAAACAGTTTTTCCATTTCTCGTTATTGTCATTTTCAAATCGGGTAATCGGGTAGCATATTGAACCACCAAGCTCTTCAGTATGCTAGCTGCCTTTTAGTAAATTGATAGTGGCTTATTGGATACGTTTCCGTCGGCGACGTGCGGAAGCTGCGTTCTAGCATCAGATCATCGAGATTGGTCTGTTCCATAACTTCGGTGAGGCCGTAGACAACATCGAGACGATCCCACACCACGGAATACATGGTCCCATCGGAAAGGCATTCACCGATCTCGTTCCGTAGTTCTTTTGAAAGCCGCTCTTCCAACATGAACAGGAGAGTAGGAGAACCGTTGTATTCGTTTTTGTATAAGGCTCAAAATTTAGCCTTAAACCGGACACAATTCTTGGGGTTATTATTGAACGGCTGGATCGTTAAGATCGGCGTACGTGGGACGACAGCAGCCGCCATGAGGATGAGGGACAATACCAGTGGCAGGTGGATTCTCATGGAATGTGTCCGAGGATGTATCGTCCCCAGGAAGTGGGCATGGAACACAGGCTGATGGCAGAATGGACAATGGTCGTGAAGGCTGCTCTCTTGGGGAAGTTTTGGCTTCGAGCAGAGTTCCACGGTAAAGTACCATGGCTTCAAGCGATTTCAAGGTTTACTAGACGACACGACTTCAAACCTCTACTAGGCAAGAAATCTGTTGTCGACTAGGGATGCGTGTCTCTTGGTCGAGAACTTTCTCTTATATCGTTTTCAGGTGCACCACGTTGACCCCCATCGTCGTTCTTAGTCCTTCGATCTGAGCGTTTAGATGCAACTTAACCGCTTTAGTCTGTTCATCCATTTCACGTAACATGTGATGTGAATCTTTAACCAGATGAATGTTAGAAGTGATTTCAACTGGTGTTTTTTGTGAGCTGTCAACGAGTTTGCTCAGCTGCTTACCCATGCCCTTTAGCGCCTTGCTTAACGTCTTAACCGGTGTGTCATTTGCTTTCATTTGAATCCTTGTTTGATCCATCTTGACATCCAGCTCCAGCATCTGCTTTCTGAATGGCCATGTCCCGCTGGCTGGTTTGTCCGAGAGTGTCGTTTGGCGCTGAGCGACTAGACCTCTTCTGTGATAGCGTGGTGCTCACGGACGAGATGACGTGGAATACCTAATGGCGAAATTGAGGATTTTCACGTGGTCGGTGTCACATTGAACCATGCATTTTTCACCTACTTGACGTTGTTGATCCGTTATATCGGACATACTCTCCATATAGTTGTGAAGAATTAACGAGACGAATTAATTCGTCTCGTCTGCTGCAACTTGCAACTTCTTGAGTCTGATTGACACAATGTTGCCTAACGTAGTAAGGCAATGTTGCCGTCATTAAATGGTTATATGTATTGAATGGTTTATATAATCTGCAAAATGAACACAGTTAACTTAAGAACACAACTAAGTTAACTAAAGCTTAGTAAACCTAACTTAATAAACTCTATTAAAGTACCTAAGCGGGACCAGGTCCGAGCAAAGCGAGAAAAGTAGGGTTTGGGGTGGGTAATAAACTAAGATAGTATAGTACGTTACGTTAAGTAAAGTTACATAGTTAAGTTAATGGTAATTACAGTAATAAATAGAATTTGAATGAAAAACACTATCTTGCTTATTATGATAATTATAATACATACATTATACATAAATATAAACTAAAAATGGTTACCTAAACTGCTTTTTGTTATCCGTAATAACGGTTATAGGATTTAGGGCTTCTCGACATCTTTCTATTATCTTTTTCAAATCGTGCAACGCAGCAGTCAGTGGAAGATTTCGTCTGCTACGCCCAGTTATTTTTCTATTAGAACTGGTATTGTTATGACAACATGGGTGGTTTGGGCAATGGGAACTGTTGCTGCCAATGCAACAAAGGTTGTGGGAAAAAAATAACCGGTCGTAGCAGACAAAACGTTACATCGATCGCTGCGTTACACGATCTGGAAAAGGTAAAAAAAGATGTCGAAAAGCCCTATATATGACACAGCACACACCAAACTGTCACAACCGAAAGAATCAATATGATGAAACTTTTTACTTTTTCGTTTGCAACTTAAAATTCTTCAGATATGCGTATATTTTTTGCAATAAGTTCATGCTATTAAATTATAAATAAAAGTGTTTAAATACAAAAACATACAGATGATGACAGTTAATATTCATATAATTAGCATTATTTTTCAAAGTAAAGTATTTTTGAATATTAACGTAAATAAAAACTGTACCATATTTATCCGTTATTTATCTACATTGGCTAATACATTCTTACCAAAGCACAACTGAAACCATCAGCCATATTAAAACAATTTGAAAAAATGATGCTTATTTAAAACAAGTGACAATACAAAAACACAGAGAGGGAGAAAGGAAAAAGACTAACCGAGAGTCGGATATAAAGTCAAATGTTCGACTAGTTAAAGATTTTTCTGTGACATTTGCTGCTCCGTTACCAACTTTGTTTTTTAAGTAATTGCAAATTTAAATAGATTACATAAGAACTACATATCTTAATTATTGTTTATTTCAGATATTATTTTTCATGCGATGTTGTTTTTTATAAGTTGCCTGCCTTTATTATTCAAAAATTGCCCGATGTAACATGTACTTCATTGATGCCGATCGTAGCAGCTGCAGGGTTGAGCCTTTTAAATTTCTCTATGCATGCATTAGGAATTAAATGTTTAATTATTGTATCAAATTTAGCTTATTTTAAAATTTATGAATGTTGTGTGAATACTTGTTATGTCTTCCACATATTTAGGGTGCAATATACCCAGCTAGATAAATCCTGGTTTTCCGCCTTTGCCAAATCGTTAATGCGCGAAAAATATAGTTTAAAAGATTTATTTTAGTTTGGCAAAAATTTATCATACTTACATTTTTTTACATTTTCACTATTTATTGGTAAAAATTTACGACATCAATTCACTCATGAATTTATAGAAAATGAAGTGGTAATTTTGTATCGTGTCAATATTTCAATCTTCAAAAATGATTTCACCTAAACTCTCCGCTCATTTCATACTGCCACCTAGCGGTCGTTGTAGAACATACGTGATAAAACGGCTTACAGGTTTCTTTCGCTCAAAAAATGGGATCAGTGCGGTGGAACCGAAGCGGCTGTACCGCTAGAGTGGCATCGGTGACGCACGATGGTGTTATTGATTCCAAGTATACTAACAATTGGCCCTCTGTGCTCAAGTATACTTGGAATCAATAACACCCTCGTGTGTCACCAATGCCACCCTATCGACGTGGTATCAAAGCACAACAGCCGCTTCAGTAGCATCCCTACTAATTGTATTTCGAACGTTGAGCAATGAGTTGAACGGAAAAAAGTGAGCGGCGCCTAATTCATTCTGCCCTTGAGTTGAACGGCGATCAACTCAATTTTACTTTACGTTGAATTGTGTGCCGCTTGAACTCAAAATTTTGAGCAGACAGCGATTTTTTCGCTAAATTATTTAGCAATAGCATAGTTTTATAAAGCTATTTCTTGGTCTTCTTCATCAGATTCTAAAATGTTATGTTTTTGTTTACTTCTTCTATTTCTGTAATGTATAAAACACCTGTTCATATTTGATAAATGTTAGTTATAGAATTTTTTTTTCACCTTTTCCGATTCTTCAACTTTGTCCATAAGAGCGCTTTTGTCATTTTGCAATATCGTTATTTGTTCAATCTTTATAATTATGAATTATTTAAGTTTAAAATGTGTTAGTTAACAGTTTAAATCGAATAATTGTAATAGTAACTTCTGTTTCCTCAATAGAGTTTTGTATCGTAGACTCTCATTTGAAATCGAAAAAATTTATTAAAATTTTTTTCTTGCACAGATATAGTATTATATTACCCTAAATTTTTCATTTTCTTCATTACATTCTTTCAGATCATTCTGCAATTGAAAAATATTGTCTACAATAGTAGACTTGAAATAATTCATTAATTGTTTTTTTGGAACCGTAAGCATTCTCAATTAACTATTTTTTTTACTAACTTTAAACTATACTTTTAAATTTTAATCAATTTGTCAAATAGCAGAAGATATCAGAAGCAAAGTATTAATGTTTTGTAAATAAATTTGGGAAAGAAACTTTCACATTTGTTTCTTTATTGATTCTTATTTGTATACAGATATTCATAATAACAAAGAATTCACTATATTTATTGAATATGGACCAATTTAGCAAAATCTTTCCACCGTGGATTCGTTGGGGCTCTAGCGGCAAGATATGCTATTGCCCCGTGAATTCCATGGGGTTCTATTGTCAAAAGGTACTATTTATTATCATTATCCAATCAATTTCACATGAGACCACTGAATTTCCTTTTGCAAAGTTTTACTATTGTCTCCTGGTAATCTCAACGTAAAGGAAAATATATTGTCATGTAATACTCCACCTCCGTTTTTAACTTCATCGGACAAGTTCTTGCACTTCAATTCAAACAGTTTATTTGAAAACATGATAAAAAGGTAACCATCAGCACTGCCATGGAATTAACTGAATTCCTTGTTTTTCTTTATTTTTTATAATGGGCGATAGAGGCCTGCCAATGTCCCGTTCATTGTTGTTTGTGCCAGCTTTCGGGATTTCGTCGGTCGAACCTGTGCAACAAAGCAAATAATTCGTCAGATTAGATAAAATCAATTTCCTCCAGTGGTCCTGCCAGAAATATAAACGAAAAACTGATGAACCCTTATTTTGTAAATAAAGATATAACTGTGTACGGAAATTTTCGTAGGTTGGAAACTATAAAACTCGGTCATGCAAAAACGGAAACAAAAAAAATGAATTCAAGCTGTATTAGTAATATAAGCATAATATACCTTACCTGAAGTAAGTCAATGCACTTATCATCGCTTGGTGGCAACCAATCTCTATTAAGAAAAGCAGAAATTAACATAATACCAAAGCAACCTACCAATGAAAATTTTCTATTTACATTCTTTCCTTAGATGTCTTCACAACTAAAAATTGCTGTACCGAATACCTAATTAGAGTTTAGACCCCGCATCAACCAAATAAACATGGTTACCCATGTCCGTTTCATAGTAGTCTTTAAAAAACAATTAAAAAAACATACTGGCCTGAATAGAAGAACAAGAGGTTTGCAACAAAAATGAATGCATATGATAATGACAATGACGTGGGTTTGTTGTCCCAAAACTAGATAGTTATGTTAATTTTTGGGAAATTTGTCGCTATATGTCACTTATATTGTCACTATATGGGAAATTCCAGTCAATGAGAAACAAAGATTACTTAAACAAAATTTAATTAAAAAAGTAATACTTGGTGTCTGAAAACGCTGATATAATGATGAAGATGCAATTATGACGACGCTGATGTGACTGACGACGATGACGTTTAGGGTTTTGCTCGCTTCAACTTTTTGTTTTATTTGTCTGTTGCCAAATTTGTATACTATAATTACAAATACGAATCTGTTACACTGTTAACCGCTGTTATCTGTTAACAATAGTTGATAATTAATAAATTCAATTTTTTAAAAGATTAATATAAACTCAAAATTATTAAACTATGAATAATATTTCAGATGTTACCTCAAACGAGAATTCGAGTTTTGAGTAAAATTGATAAGACTTGACATAGTTTGAAAAACATTTATTTATAGATACATGAATTATAGATAGAATTCACAATTGACACCATAATTTTGAATCATTAATTTTTCGAATACAAATTTTACCTCCAGCGGAGTTGTTGGCCGATAAAATTCCACAACAAATTGCATTTTTTTTCAGCCATTTTCCATTTGTAGAAACTGATTATTAGTTTCTTTTTATATAGTGATTAAATAGTCGGAAGAGATTTTTCATATACAGCATTTTACGCTTTACATAAAGAATTTGGTAACGTCTTTTTGGTCGGCCAAGAATAGGGGGCGTTTTAGTTAATCATTTTTGTACCGCGAAACAGTGAAGACAGTGCCATTTTACAGGTAATTATATGGTCTTGTTTTATTTGGTAATAACCAATTTATTGATTTGTGTGAATATATGAAACGTACCTCATTGTCTTGATATCTTGCCCATAGCTGGAACAGGATGTAGTTCTTCAGTTGGGTGTCTTTCTTCCGGTGAGCTCTTATCTTGTCGTTGCAGAGTAGCGTGCTGGTATGAGAAACTTTTTTGATTAGTTTCTGCAATACCATAGTCATCTTGTAGAATTTGAGATTAGATCCGCCTGCCAACTACAAACATGGTGATTATTATTTAGCCATTATGTATGATTCAACACATTTAAATTACCTTGTTTCATTGGTGGTTAGAGATAGAATTTGAGATTAGATCCGCCTGCCAACTACAAACATGGTGATTATTATTTAGCCATTATGTATGATTCAACACATTTAAATTACCTTGTTCCATTAATGGTGGTGCATTCCTTCCCAGTCGTTATTGGTGTGCGTTAACACGTTGAAGCATTGCCATTTTTCCAGAGTCCAGAAATTGCCACGAATCCAATTCCACTCCATATATTCCGTGAGTGGCTTAAGTTCGCTAGGTGCAGAGCTCTTCAATGCATCGAACACTCCAGGAATTTTACCAGCTAAGCAAAAATAACAGATAATAAGTTAATTTTAATTTATGACCATGCAATAGAATTTTCATTTTGGTATTTACCAGGAAAAAATGCGAGGCATAGCAGACGAAACACTGGGCAAGGTGAAAATCCCTGACCTTTTTCAGAACGGCTTGGCGCCAATGAAAATTGCAGCCAAAATTGCTGGCAATGAACAAAGTGCTTGCGAACGGCAGTTAATATAGCACTTTCGAAATCGGTCGCACATCGTCCATAACAAAATATCAATTGATTATATGATTTGAAAATTAAAGATGATTAAGTAGGTGTACCTTAATCTTCTGGAATAAAGCGAGAGTCGGCTGCCCTTCTCCTGGTCATGCAACAAAACAATAATGGTTTCATTTCTTGTTTGTCGTTCTTGATGAATCCGTTGATTGTGAAGAGCTAAGAGAAAAAAATGGTTTATAGTTATTGTCATTGTCATTGCAATACAAAGGTTATTAATCATACCTGCTTGATGGGATCGTCAACAAAATAGAAGGTTGCGTCCATGAACCATGTCTTGCTGTGTTCCAGTTGACGCTTCATTGTAGGGGTGAAGAAAAGAACGTGCCGGGTACGGTCTTCGGCCGCTCCAGCAAAAATGGCGCCCTGGTACCAATCCGGTGGGAAAAAATTTTCCTCTACAGGAAAGAAAGGGTCATCTTTCCTGGGATTGGCGGGCATTACCTTTGCTCTTTTGTACCTGGAACATAATCTGATCGATTAACAATAATACGGTTATTTTATTACAAATTGAATTTACCGTAGACGACGAATGGCCAAATCTACATCCGGCATGTCTCTTCTTTTCAGAGATTTCCGTTTCTACGCAGGCTTTTTGCTTCTCTAAAGATTTCAACCTAGCAAGTATACAATTGCAAAGCTATACAAATGAAAACTGAAATATATTTTTTTTAAATTACTCTTTGGTGGTTTCCGATGTCTGGTGGGTGATTGTGAGGTTTTATTCATCGTGTGGAATGAAGGTGAAGCAAATCTCCCTGTTTTGCCCACCGGATTGGTGGAGCATCATCCCTCTCTATCTTTATGGCAGAAGAAGTAGGACTGTTTCTACGGAGAAATAGGACCAATGCCAAGGAGAAATAGGAGTGACCTAAAAGTGAAAAAAACCAGTCCTATTTCTCCAGACCTATTCGGTTTCCGACCTATTCGGTATTCGGTACTCAGTCCTATTTCACCGGCTACCGCATGTAACTCAAGACAAAGTTGTTTCTTTAGAATAAAAATATTTGTCGATAAGTCCGAAGTTATAAATAGTTCGTCCATCGCTCAACCCAAACTACTGCCGAAAAAGACGTTTTATTTTATTTTAAAAAATCATGTTATACCAAGTTACATCATATCACTAAACCAAGTTTAAAAAATTTCCTGCTTCTGAATTCTTTGTAATTCGTTGTATTCCTTTTGCCTTACCGGATTAATATCGAAATAAGGACTAGGTTACTGTCAGTTATTTTTCTAACACTTATTACACAGTTATTTTATAAACACTCAAACAGAACAAAAAAAGTACACGGAATATTATTAATTTTCCTGCTTCAACGAACGTTTTTCTTCTTTTCTTGGTTTCCCTATTCGTCCCGTTCAAGTTCCCTTTCCCGTTCCTTTCCCTGCTCCTCTTCCTGTTTCTGTTCTTTTTATCCTGGTGGGCGATAGGTGACGGCAGACGATTTTTTTACGTAAGGTAATTGTGACAACTTAGGATCTATAAAAATTGTTTGTCGTTACTTCCATTCTGTCTTTTTTAGGTGAAAAATAGCTGTTTCTCTATTTTCAATTGCCAATTTTTAACGGGTAACTGCCCCGGTTCTGTTCGCGAATGATCGATTGCCTTTGAGCGTCGTATGATACGATTCAGCCTCAGCAGCAGCTGTTTCGTTGGCATCCGCAGCCTCAGTCGACGTATGTCTTCCTTCCTCTTTCTATTATAAACGAAAACAATGTTTAAAACTAGTATGTTTATTTTGGCATATATTTGTTACCAGTTTTTTCATTTCTTGGTCCTATTCTTCCTCGTGTTCTTCTTCGTTTTGTACTGTTTAATTATCTGATTGCCTTCTTTCTTTTTCTGTTGTAAATAACAATGTTTATTACTTGTATGTTCATTTTGTATATATTTGTTACCAGTTTTTCTTTTCTTTGTCCTATCCTTCCTCGTCTTCTTCTTCGATTTTGTACTGTTTCATTATCTGATTTCCTTCTTTGTTTTTCTGTTGTAAATAACAATGTTTATAACTAGTATGTTTATTTTTTTTATATGTGTTACCTGTTTTCCCATGTTTTTGCTCCTTCCTTTCTCGTTGTCAACTTCATTTTGTACTGTTTTATTATATAATTTCTTTCCTTCCCTTTCCTGTTATACATAAAAATGTTTAAAATTTAATGTTTATTTTTATCTATTTGTTAACCGTTTTCCCATTTCTTGTTTCCTTTCATCCTCTTTTTCTTCGTTTGTAAAGTCTCATTTTCTGTTTGCCTTGTACTCTTGTTGTACTTGTGTTGTAGCAATATAATCAATATTCGAAATTTGAATTCTATTTTGTATATATTTTTTACCTGTTCCCCCTTTCTTTTCCCCCATATTTCAAAGTTTTCTACCTCGCTTTCTACGCCCTCGTTATCTGATTGTCTTATTTTCTGTTATATTGCAAATAGTAATTTTTAAAATTATTTGTTTGTATACTTTGTATATATTTTTTTCGGAAACCCTATTCCTCTGTCCCATCTTCCATCGTTTTCTTCTTCGTCTTCTACACTACCAGTTTGTTCTATTTTCTCATTTGTAAAAAACAATCTTTTTAAACTTGTTTTTTCATTTAGTACGAACATCTTACCTGATTCCATATTCCCCTGTCTGATCGCTTTCTACACTCTCATTACCTGTTTGTCCTATTGTATTTAAAACAACCTTTTTAAACTTTGTATAAGGGTTTTTCTTCGAAAAACACAAAAGTGAATTTGCGTATGCCGGCATTCGGCCAATGCCATTGGCTATGTAGTACTCTTCGTTCAGCGCGCCAAGCGGGTGTGTCGTTGAAAAGAACCACTTTTTCCAAATCATTGACGTTTACGTGGGGAAACCCACTTCTAAGATGGCGGCGGGCTTTGCACATAGCCCCTTACTGCCGATTCCCGATCTGGCAACCATGTTTTTCGACGAAAAACTCCTATAGAATTCTTACATGATTCCATATTCCCCTATCCAATCTTTCGTTGTTTTCTTCTTCGCTTTCTACTGTCTCGTTGTGTAATTTTCCTATTTTCTAAAGTAAATTGAAATTATTTGAAACTTATGTAATCACTCTCAAAGCTCCCATTATCGGATTCTTTTTTTTTCTTTCTCTAAGGTGACAACATAAAAATCTTTAAAACTTGTGTATATATTTAGTAGATATTTGTTACCCGTTTCGATTTTTTCCCCTTTTGATTATCCCATATTTCCTCGTCTTCTTGTTTATGTAATCTCTCTTCATCTGATTGCAGTCTTTTCTTGCTTCGGTTCCAAAACCAACATCGGTGTTCCAAACAGTTGCGGAACGACAACGATACTTCGCTACGCTGCTCTCGGACCGATGCTGATATCCGTAAATTATGTGCAGTATTCAAAATCCATTGGGATGGAATGGAATCCAGAAAAGTTGGTCCTTCAGGGCGATCGACACCGTATAGATGTCGCTTATAACGACAAAAAGAATTCCACGTGCAGTCACCTGATAAAGTCCCGCCATCGTTTGTCTTCGCATTCCATGGACGATACAAATTAAAAAGTATTGAACAAAAAGTTAAGCTTGTCTTTTCCATTCGTCTGTCAACAGCCATGGTTTGCTAACAGGGAGGTTTGGCGGTTTCCCGACTAAGATAGGGATCTTCTTTTTGAATCGTAATCGTTGTTGATGTGTGTCTGTGAAATAGAAAACCAAATTAATTCACTCATGCAATGGCATAAATCCGGTGTTTTTACCGTGCAATGGATAATTGGCACCGAATAGAAAAACGCCATTCACGAGGCGTCCAGCTCCTCGACTGCCACTTGTTTTCTTCGACGTTTTTTATCGGAATGACGTAAACTAAGACAACGTATTCATACAGCGATAAAATGGCGAACTCTTCACCGCGGTATGCATAGTGAAGATGTTGCGGTACCGCTTTAACATTGTTTTTCGTGACGAAGATATCCGCTTTGGATGTGATGTTTTCATCGTCATCAACCTAACTGGTACTTGGTTTCACACTAGGCATCCCATTGCTGTTTTTATTGAATAATTTCGCAACAGCGCGTGATAAGACCCGCAGCCGCATTTATTCAATAGTGCACTAATCATACTCTAACCTATATATGACGGGTTTAATTTACAATTTTCCACTGTTTCTAGTTGGAATAATCCGTTGTATTTAACTACACGATGACACGATAAAGTCGAATTGAAGAAAGGAAAAAAGTAGAAAAGTTTTTAAATAGGAAAAAGGTGAAAATTAAAAAAATAGTAGATAAAACGAAGAATAAAATAGTAATGAAAATCAATTGTAGCTATGTGCTAAAAAACGTATTGCAAATTTCATTTAAATTAAAAAAAAACTAAAAAAAAATTTCTTAGAATCCTGACAGCCTAACCTTTACTTCACCATTTAGCCTGGTTCAGCCATAGACGTATGCCCAACAAAATCTCGAAGGTCGACACCCAGTGGACATTTGAGTGCTTGATAAATGGCCATTTGAGTGCTTGATAAATACTTTTTGCGTTTTAGTCTTTGATAGCTAGGTACGATTGAAAATATAGAGTGAGTGCCTTCCATTGCTCCACAAGTCTCTTGCAAACATGTTCCATTACTAGCCAACGTGTCCTGCTTGGATGAAGTATTATGTGGTTTGCTACAGCAATATATACCTGACATTCCAGAAATTCTTGCTTCCTCTTGAAGCTATTTCCGAGAAAACTGTAAATGTCGTTTGTAAATTGTACCATGTTCGAGTCTAATTTCTTTACGGCAGTTTCAGCGCACAATGTGAACGAATGGCTTATACAGCAAAATACTACGAGCCATGGTCTTTCTTGTTTTAGCAGAATAGCTAACCCCTGCTAGATTAGCTACATTCTAATGCATTTATAATTGTCACAGTACGCTTGAGTATCGAGAAAACACCAATAATTGCTCAAACAAATTAAATTTTCATTGTAAAAAAAACTGTCGATCCTAAATCTAGGTCCAAGGGTTTTCCTGCTGAAAAAGCAGATGTCTGAAAACACAATTATTGACACGATTACCAGTGTTTGTAGCGGTCTAAACGGTTTTTCAAAAATATTTTATATTTAAATTTGTTTTTAATTTTTCACATTTTGACCCTCTTTCTTCGAAATTCCCAGAAATTTCTAGTTTCCCAAAATCTCCCAGGCCGTTGAAATAATCCCGGAAAATGGGACTAAATCCCGGAGAGTGGCAATATGACAGACTATTCAAGCTCACACCTGCAATAGCCGGTATACCTTCCGTGTTCTAAAAAAAGAGTTTCAAACGGTTAACTGTGTAACGTTGCCTAAAAATATATCCCATTATTATGTCTACATTTCTTGCCACACGTTTACTCTTGTTTTGCTTTTAACTATATATATCTTTAATTGCTTAGTAACAAGAATTCATGAAGTAAGTCTAGCAAAAATGGAAATGGTCATGTGCTGTATGACTCACCCCCCGTTTCATATATAACCCTAGCTACAACGACCTCTGTTGATTGGTCGCACCCCCAACGGCCATCACATTCCTTAATAAACTTCTCCCGATCGGCTGAACGCATGAAATAACGATCCGTCATCAGTATCACACCAATCTGGATTGCAAAGCGTGATATATTTTTTTATGGAATCAAAATGTAAAAGTCGAGGACAGTCTAGTTGTAGCCACTAAAACCTAAAGTTTTCTTTTCAGCTGTTCTCTTAGCAACTATTTTTTGTTTTGTGTTGTTTTCCATCAGAACCTATTTTAGTCTTACACTTTGCTCTTTTCTACTTGTAAATGCTGTTTCTTCTCCGTGTGTTACTTCCAATATTGTTTCCCCCTTTCTTTACTAATGCGCAATACCGCTTCGCTCAATCCCGACCGCATCAACGAGTTGTATTCCTTATCGACTCGTTTCCGCCGGGAAACGATATTTTAAAAAACCATTTTCGTTTACGATAGCGATACCCTTCTTTTTTTCTATTTCCGACTATCGCTCGATAGTGCAAAAACCTTGGTAGTCAGAAAGGCAAATCTGAAAAAGGTGAGTCCAAAAAGGCAATTGCCTTTTTGGTCAGGCCAGTTGCCTTTCTGGCAGTTGCCTTTCTCTTTTTTGGGCTCTGAAAAGAACCGAGTGGGCCGAGATCCAAGTGGGCCGAGATCCAGGTGGGCCGAGATCCAGGTTGGCCGAGTTCCAGGTGGGCCGAGATCCAGGTGGGCCGAGATCCGGGTGGGACGAGATACAGGTGGGCCGAGATCCAGGTAGGCCGAGTTCCAGGTGGGCCGAGACTCAGCAGACATCCGTCTCGTGGCAGCTCTCAGTGAAGAATGGTACCTCTCGGCCTACCAGAGGGCGCTTATAAAGGTCCGGACGGCTAGGGCTCCACCCAGGGCCGAGATCCGACTGGGCCGAGATTCAGATAGGTGGGCCGAGATCCGGGTGGGCCGAGATTCAGTCAGGTGGGCCGAGATCCGACTGGGCCGAGATTCAGTCAGGTGGGCCGAGATCTGACTGGGCCGAGATTCAGTCCGGTGGGCCGAGATATTTTACAGGACACAGTCACACTTCGGTTAGCGAACTCTTTTCTCAATTTGGTTGGTGGCCCTAAAAAGGGCCGTTGTCATATAAGAACCTGAAAAACTGAAAAACAAATTAATCATCTTCTTCGGAATCAATGAATGCAATGTTGGCCGGAAAGTTGTTTAAATTGCACCGTACTATATCTACAATTCGTTCTAAAAGTTGAAATGGAGTAATTTTATGCATGTTATGAACCCTCCATTTCTCGTATTCTCCCCACTCTGCACTCAATCTCTCATCTTTCAATTTCTGAGCGGCACACTGATTTTTATTCAAATTACCATAACTGACTAAGTCTTCGGCAAGCAAAAGCTTCTCCTGTTCCTTAAACAAAAATTCTGAAAGTTTGTATACCGTCATTTTATGTACCTCTCCTCGGATTCTCCATCGGTTGTGCGTACCCTCCGCCTCGTTGTTTGTCCTCTTCGTTCGGTTGTAGACAGACCATTTCGTGGTTTGCCAGTAGGTGTTTTCTCCAATCCAATTTTTTTCTAAATATGACAAATAACCAGATAGAGAAGGTGGAGCCATTGAAACTATTTCTAAAAATACTTGCCGGATTTCAGAATGGTGTAAGTAGCAAAGACAAAGAGTAAGTTGAACGACGCGTCGAATTTCGGGATCCGTCTGGTACGCGACCGACAAATTCTCTTTGTCTTTCAATCTTCTCATTTCCGCTTGGATTTGATGGAAAGAACAGCCCTAATGTTGCACCTCCGGAAAGACTCGTGCAACAGCCTTCCAAAGCGCCTTCTCGTAATCTGAAGTAAATTGTTTAATAGCAGGTGCATGTAATTTTGATTTTATAAATTCCAAAACTGCCACATAGTCAGCCTCCTTTCTTCTAGTCATGGCAACATGTAAAAGAGGGACTGACTTGTTTTCCCCACCCTCCCCCAAAATAGTACCATGAATTGACCATAATTGTTTAAAAGGAAGCGCTATAATATCAAAAGTCCCATCCCCCATCCAAAGCTTAATATTTGCAAGATGTCTAAGTTGAAGTGGAGTAGCAAAAAGTAAATGTCTACATAAAACCCCTACAAGTTCTACTTCTACGGCACCCAAGTAAAAATTTGGCGGAAAGCCTGACAAATCAATAGTAAAGAAAGGATTATCCTTAGCTGGAGCTGGTGGTCTGGCGCTTTCCCGGCATCGGTTGACTTGACGTACGCAGTTCAGAAGATTCGGGAGACTATCCGCGGGAACACAACCTTTATAATAAGAAAGGAAAAATGATTAAAAGTTAAAACTTGTATAAAAATCTTCAGTTACCTTGAAGTTTGAGGATCCTTTCCTCGCAGATTTTTTTGGCAGGTTTGAACTTGTGAACCAGTCCTTCCTTCTTGGCTTCGTTCCGTACATCAATCACTTCAGCGGTCTCGATATTTGGTGGATGGTTGTGTGGATTTTCTTCAGAATGGGGCAAGAAGGTGAAATCACTCGCTTGTGCTGGCCCATCTCTCTTTAATTGCCTAACCTTGATATGGAAGTTTAAAAATAAACAATAAAAAAATAATTACATCTTCTAAAATGGTATAGTTTAAGGAATAAATTACCTTTGCAAGACAGCCTATCTTCTTTGACCGCGACGTGCATCTCCAGGTTACAGATTTCGGTCCTTTGCTGTACCTAAATCCAAGACCGTCAAAAAGAATATAACTTTTTTTGTTAGAACATTTGTCATGAAAGGTGTATTTGAGTTTTTGTAGAGGACGATCAGGGGTCCTATTGATGGGAACCTCTACAGCATCATATGTTGGACGATCTCTTGGTGGCGAAACAGTTGGAGAATGATGCCATTCAATCGCTGCTGCGCCTGGAGAAAAAACAGCAACAGCACCATCAACACTAGTGCTCGAATTCAAATTTGGATTAAACAAAATCATTTCACTATTAGCGGGCGAAAAATTATTGAATTCGGGTGGGGGGGGGGAATAAGCAAAGATACATCATTTAAAATTTCGTTATAAGAAGGATAAGGAGGTGGCGGTGGCGTAAGATCCAACTCGAACCCTAAATCAAAAGCTAAATGGCTTGGTGACAACGGGGGAGGTGGCGGGGGGAAAGAAATATCAGCAGAATCTGGAATAAAACCATTAGTACAGGTAGGAATAGCAGGAGACAGATTAGGACAAACAATTCTTGCATTAATAGGCATCACGGCTTCTGAAACAGAATCATTAGTTACATTTGTCGATATTTTGTTCCGCGATGAAAGATCATCCATGTATTCCTGTAAATTAAAATTATTAGCAGCAACAGGAGTTGCCTCAGTCCCACTCACCTGTAAATCATTAATATGGTTAGTCACATCAATAGCTAAATTGGAAAAATCATTAAACACAGAAGTCGAATGCGACGTTGTCAAAAAAGAATCATGGAAAGCATTGAAAGACGGAACATCGTACACAAGAGTAGGAAAACCATGAAAAGGAGAAGCAGCAGAAGGACTTTTAACTAAAGGTGAAAAAGAACCGCCTGTTTGTGGAACTGGAATACAATCAAAGCACACGAAAGCAGTCTTCAACAATAAAACAGAATTTTCCTTCCAGTCCTTTGTAGAAATTCCGCTACACAAAACACGGTGAAATCTATTCTTACAAGAACTACATTCCACTTTTTGCTAGGTTTAGGCTAGCTAGGGGTTCTACACAGAATACTCGTAAGAACCACCTAGCGGCTGTCCGCCACGGCTCTCTATAGCTCCGCCAAAAATTTTTTGAAGATATCCCGCCCAGTCGGATCTCGGCCCACGACCCTCTTGGATCTCGGCCCACCGGACTGAATCTCGGCCCACCCGGATCTCGGCCCACCGGACTAAATCTCGGGCCACCTATCTGAATCTCGGCCCAGTCGGATCTCGGCCCACCTATCTGAATCTCGGCCCACCCGGATCTCAGCCCACCTGACTGAATCTCGGCCCAGTCGGATCTTGGCCCACCTGAATGAATCTCGGCCCACCCCAATCTCGGCCCACAATTAGGCGGAGCCTAAAGATAGCCGTGCAGATGGCGTTGTAGTTATCTCGGCCCACCACTGGGTGGAGCCCAAGCCGTCCGGACCTTTATAAGCGCCCTCTGGTAGGCCAAGAGGTACCATTCTTCACTGAGAGCTGCCACGAGACGGATGTCTGCTGAACCTCGACCCACCCGGATTTCGGCCCACCTGGATCTCGGCCCACCTGGAACTCGGCCTACCTGGATCTCGGCCCACCTGGATCTCGGCCCACTCGGTTCTTTTCAGAGCCTACCAAAAAGGCAACTGGCCTTACCAAAAAGGCAATTGCCTTTTTGGACTTGCCTTCCGGAAGAGTTGCCTTTCCGTCTATAATCCTGCAAAAATCGTATCGGTATCGCGATGAACGATGTTGAACAATCAACATCATCTGCTGCAAAATTTCTTGATACTGAAGCAGAAATATGTATATAAATAGTATGGATATGAACACATTATTGACTAAAAGCGATACTATCAATTTAGAAAAACAAATTAACTCCTAGAACGCCCTTTTATAGAGGGAAAAGATGTAGCTAAAAATTTTTAAATTGTGGTAATGAAAAGCTGAACTTAGCCTTATAACGAGTGTAAAATATAGAACGTGCCATTATTATTTAATTAATTATGCAGGAAATAAAATAAGGCCTTTTATTCGTTAACGCCTACCGAAGTAATGGCGGCCAAAAACGGGGAAAATGGGAAAATAATATACACCTGAACGCACAAATACTGTTCAGGGTATAATAGTTACATTGATGCGCAACACATCATTGGAAAGCAAACTCATCGATGAGTACGATTTTTTTTAAATATAACTTTTACAGGAAGCCCGAAAAAAAAACAGCTACCCTTTATGTGTTTTAGTTACATAACTTTTTTCCCTAGAGACCGCGAGACAGATTCAAAACAGCTGCGTGGGGAAGAGCTCTTGTTGAAAGACGCGAATGACCAAATATGCTTCGAGGTATGTTTTGCAAAATGGTTTGCTTGTTTGACGAAGTAATTTACTGTTATTAAAAATGTAGATTTTTGCCTGAAAAAAATTGCTGCTTCCATTGCCCGTCTGAGTATGACGGATAGGACGGACAATAGCAGTTGTCATCTGGTCAAAGTTTTCGTTTTCGCCTAAAAAGGCAAGATAAATAATTTAAAGTTTTTTTTTTTCGTCGGCATTGTCAATGTTGTTTCTTATTGCATATCTGGAGCAAACGTTCACGGAATAGACGGGCATGAAATTATTTGTCGCTTCATAGGGTTGTATCAAATTCCGTCAGGCTGTGCGATTAAAATTTCATGGCTTGTTATGGTTGAAGTTCAACAGCTGTATTCAGTGCGTTAAAAATGTTCTTACTAGACGATACAGACAAAACCAGCCATAATTGCTTAGCGTTTGCGTTATCTTTTCCCTGACTATTCAACTGTCAACCTTACCTTATCACGTACTACCGTTAAACGTACTACCGCTGTACGTTTAACGGATATCGATACTAATGGATATCGAACCCGCATTTCTCAAATCTCGCCTAGCCATGTATATTACGTATCACGGACGTCCCTGTGCCTGTAGGGACAGTTTTCTTTTGTGTCTTGCTGTGAAATACAAAATTATTGAATTTCATTTGAAATTCAAACCTTTAATTTCAGTAAATGTTTCAATAGTTTATTGTTTATTTATTACTAGAAAATTTTTTGAATGCTTTATCTTAATTTTTATTACCCCATTTCTGTATCCGCGCAACACACCATTCGCCACAAGACGCTGGGTTCATTTATTTTTTTTAATGGTTTATTAAATAGCATCCAGTAACGTTTCAAGTTTTGAGAGCTGCCGCCATTCCTTGTTGATCTCCTCAATGTCTAAAGTTAGAGCCGGCGAAACTTGTAGAACAATGGGGCTACTTTTGCCTTGCCTTGTTCGATATAAAAAGTCAAGCAATCGATCCCAAATCCTAGAAGGACATTCGAACAAAGAGAGGAGCTGAGATCCATAAAAAGCTTTTAAAATTATAGTAAATGCATTTGGAGGTTCACTGATGTCTTGGATTCGATAAGATCTCGAATGTTTAGTGGCGTTGAGGAAATCCTGACATTCCGTAAATTCTTTTTTATTTTGGAACTGTACGCAATGAAGTGGTGCACATCATGGCAAAATTGAACGATTCTTTTGTCCAATTTCTCAAGCACAGCCGTAGAACAAAGGGCAAACGAATGACAAACGCATCCACGAACGGTCAGCCACGGCAAGTTCTTCTTCAAAAGAGCACCCAGTCCGCCTTTATGGCCCAGCATAACACTGCAGTTGTCAGCTGGAAACACATACTGAAAAATTCGTCACTGGTTTTTGTTTGCGTTGATTAAAATAGCGAATTAAAATTACCAAACTTTTTAGTTTGTTCAATCTGTTTTTTCATCAACTATGATTGAATAATGCAAAGACTTGAGAATCGTTACCAAATGGATTTTTTTTTTCAGCTGGGCCTATTAGTGGTTGTTATCGTTCGTCCACAACGAAGGGTACTGACGATGGCTGAGTCATTCACGTGCACCTCAAGTGTGGCTTGAAGAGTGTTGATGAGCGTGATTGTTCCTTTTGATTCTTTTATTAGTTTGCTTTTGCAACTATATCGCTAAGAGCTTACTCAAACTTGGCCGTGTCAGCTTTGAACAGTGCCCAAATTTGTTGACAACAAATTTCAGGTAGCTAACTTATGCTGCTTGTGATTCGTCAACGCTCCTTCCATATGGATTACACAGGCAGCATTACCTTCACACTAGTACAAACACGTTTCACGATACCGTCGACATCATATACCAAAATAAGACAGATTATTTGCTTTAGGATGTTGATGTTTATACTGATACGGGCGTGGATCTACTCTCCGTTCCGGAAGTACATAGTGGCCGTAAATAGTTTTACTGAAAAGGGGCTTTTAGTGAAACGGTTCAAGTAAATTAACAATACCATTAAAGTCCAAGGATGGTGAGAGAAAATATGATACCTTTTGACGAAGAAATATGATGATATTCCATCAACCCTGCATCATGTTAAACTGTTGATTTTTTATGATGTCAGCCCTGTCCGTTAATTTGAACGGAATCCCGATGTGTACAGGATGGAATGCGATTTCCCTGAAAGATGCTCCCAGACTACCTATGCAGAAAATGTCTCATTTGACGCAACAAAATGTTTCACCAACAAAATCTGCAGTGGTCGAAACTTTAAACATGTCTAGAAGTCTTGCGGAGGAGTGTAAACAAATGTATAAGGTTGTTTGTTACTTGCGACCTCAGTATTGCCAATATAGCGCTTAGCATTAAATCAGAAAAGAAATCCCAAATCTGACAATTTATTTATCCTATTTGTATCATTCCACATTTAACTCTATTTCTTTAAAGTACTCTAGTAGCTAACATTTCGTATCTAAAAAGTCAACCTGTGAATAAATTTCCTGATAAATGCAAATACCAGGTTGACTGAGAACAAAATGTTACATGTCACGGAAGCCGGAGATATAGGCCCGGTCGAAATAGGCCCCGACGAAATAGGCCCGGCAAATAGGCCCGGACGAAATAGGCCCCTACGAAATAGGCCCACTTTTAAAATATTTTTAAAGTGGGCCTATTTCTCCGTCAAAGTGGGCCTATTTCTCCCAATTATTTCTAAGCTCCATTTGGTACTCTGAAATATTTTCATAAAAAATTCGACCTACTCTACATGAGCGAGAAGGCGGAATAATCTACGAGAGATCCGCCACCGTATATATTCATTGCCGTAGCTCAAACCACGATGAGTGATTTCACACATTGCCGTTTCGTTTTTCACATGTTAGGCAGCTGATTCCCGTCTTTATTTTTTGATGAACGTATTCCCCTTGATCTTAACTGTAAAACTCATTTGTTCAAACGTCGTTTTCACTTATTAACTATCGCTAATTTTAAAAAATGAACAAATTTCCGTGTTTTCTTCGCCATTTATTTGTTCCGTAGCTCGATCCCCCCTTCAGCGGCTCAGCCTTGAACGCGTCTCTCCCCTTCAGCGGCTCAGCCTTGAACGCATCTCCCCCCTCTACCTATGCCAATGCCAGTACTCAGGTGAAGTAGGAAATGAAAATGTTTGATGAAATAAATCTTACGGATTGATTTCAAACATATCCATAACAATTTCATGTTTTTTAAAGCAACAAACGCATATCACTTTTAAGTTTCTCGTTTAATGGGGCTGACGCGAGGTGCTGCTCAAGCCGGCCAGAAGGGTGGTCGAGCGGGGGAGGCTGCACGCACTCATGGGAGAGGGGTGAGTGAAGGGGGGTTTACCTGGGCCATACCATACACTCCCATGTTTTCCCTTCTCCGTACATGTCAACGGGTGGTATAGTGGTTAGCAACTCGGGCTATGAATCTCAAGCGCCGATGTTCGAATCTCGGCCATATCGAAATAGAATTTAATTTACAAAATATTTTAGAAAAATTAATAGCTCAACAGCATAAAGTGGTGTGGAACTATCCTGGCGAAATTGATCATTTTTTGTTTTTTTAATTTATGAATATACAGCACGAAAAGAAAATTTCTATTATAGTTGAATACCAAATGTGGTTTTGAAGATTTCCATCTATCGGTGATAGTGGCGTCACTAGCGTGGTTCAATAGCGTCATGAAGATGGCGTCATCTGCTCATCGTCAACTTCAGCGTTTAATTTACAATTAAGAAATAGAAATCTTATAAAAAAATAAAAATAGCTTCAACATGTGTACATTATATTTTTAATCATTTTAAAATTTGAATTGCAATTTTCGTTACATTCGATTCTGAATCATTTTCATTTCAAATTTATTCACACACATAGCAGACGCCAACACATCAAGCGTCATCAATAGCGTGGTCTGTGGTGCAATGCTATCTGGAGCAAGGCCTACTTAATGGATAAGGCCTGTAAGCTTGTATATTCCCCATGAAGGCGACAGAATTCCCATCCCTGCCCCTGTGAGAGCCAATCAGACAAAAAAAGGAGGCGAAGACTTCGCCATCTGGCGCTCATAATCCTTTAGGGCTATTTATACCTGGTTAAATATACGTTCGATATGAAGTGGTGTGGCCGAGTGGTTTAAGGCGCTGGCTCATGGCACAATTTCTCTCGGACGCATGGGTTCGAATCACATCGCTGCCACTTATTTTCATTTTATGCCTCAGCATTTATATTATTTATGGATTCTGAGCACCAGATGGCGAAGTCTTCGCCTCCTTTTTTTGTCTGATTGGCTCTCACAGGGGCAGGGATGGGAATTCTGTCGCCTTCATGGGGAATATACAAGCTTACAGGCCTTATCCATTAAGTAGGCCTTGCTCCAGATAGCATTGCACCACAGACCACGCTATTGATGACGCTTGATGTGTTGGCGTCTGCTATGTGTGTGAATAAATTTGAAATGAAAATGATTCAGAATCGAATGTAACGAAAATTGCAATTCAAATTTTAAAATGATTAAAAATATAATGTACACATGTTGAAGCTATTTTTATTTTTTTATAAGATTTCTATTTCTTAATTGTAAATTAAACGCTGAAGTTGACGATGAGCAGATGACGCCATCTTCATGACGCTATTGAACCACGCTAGTGACGCCACTATCACCGATAGATGGAAATCTTCAAAACCACATTTGGTATTCAACTATAATAGAAATTTTCTTTTCGTGCTGTATATTCATAAATTAAAAAAACAAAAAATGATCAATTTCGCCAGGATAGTTCCACACCACTTTATGCTGTTGAGCTATTAATTTTTCTAAAATATTTTGTAAATTAAATTCTATTTCGATATGGCCGAGATTCGAACATCGGCGCTTGAGATTCATAGCCCGAGTTGCTAACCACTATACCACCCGTTGACATGTACGGAGAAGGGAAAACATGGGAGTGTATGGTATGGCCCAGGTAAACCCCCCTTCACTCACCCCTCTCCCATGAGTGCGTGCAGCCTCCCCCGCTCGACCACCCTTCTGGCCGGCTTGAGCAGCACCTCGCGTCAGCCCCATTAAACGAGAAACTTAAAAGTGATATGCGTTTGTTGCTTTAAAAAACATGAAATTGTTATGGATATGTTTGAAATCAATCCGTAAGATTTATTTCATCAAACATTTTCATTTCCTACTTCACCTGAGTACTGGCATTGGCATAGGTAGAGGGGGGAGATGCGTTCAAGGCTGAGCCGCTGAAGGGGAGAGACGCGTTCAAGGCTGAGCCGCTGAAGGGGGGATCGAGCTACGGAACAAATAAATGGCGAAGAAAACACGGAAATTTGTTCATTTTTTTAAATTAGCGATAGTTAATAAGTGAAAACGACGTTTGAACAAATGAGTTTTACAGTTAAGATCAAGGGGAATACGTTCATCAAAAAATAAAGACGGGAATCAGCTGCCTAACATGTGAAAAACGAAACGGCAATGTGTGAAATCACTCATCGTGGTTTGAGCTACGGCAATGAATATATACGGTGGCGGATCTCTCGTAGATTATTCCGCCTTCTCGCTCATGTAGAGTAGGTCGAATTTTTTATGAAAATATTTCAGAGTACCAAATGGAGCTTAGAAATAATTGGGAGAAATAGGCCCACTTTGACGGAGAAATAGGCCCACTTTAAAAATATTTTAAAAGTGGGCCTATTTCGTAGGGGCCTATTTCGTCCGGGCCTATTTGCCGGGCCTATTTCGTCGGGGCCTATTTCGACCGGGCCTATATCTCCGCCAACCCATGTCACACACACTGGAAAGAACAAACTGTGTCCTCTAATTTCGTTTTCGACATCGGCTTGAGATTCTTGCGTCATTCCAAGCTAGCAAACAGGGTTTGACACGATCATTTCAATCCTTCTGTCTGGAGACCATCCATGAGCTGATCACGAAAGACCGTAAATGGAGTGATCCCTGCTGCATGGTTCTTTAGTAGACTACGAATTGCACGCTTAAAAATGCCAGTCTGAGATCGTGAGCGAAAAGCATATCCTGTCAAATTCTATTTATCACAGGAAGAATATGACCAAAAGATAAAAATACACCAGCTAAATAAAAATTTTAATAAGATTCGACTTGCACGAACATAAATTCAATAAATTCTTCCTGTCATGAAATTTTGATGTTTAAATTTGCGTTTTCACCTTTTTGTGTTACACAAGTGAGACTGCTAGGTTTTTTTCACGAAAAAACAATATCTGCTTGACATTATATTCCTATAATGACGTCTTACGAATTACGTTTTAAAATCCAAGGTAAACGATCTTGAATTTTCAATGCAATAACGCCAACTCTGGAAGCGTCTTCCAGCGTGATGCACTACTTGCCAGAAAGCAGATTTGGGTTTTCGGACTCAGCTTATGTTTCAAACATAAGATATCCGATTTTACACTAGAACCTCGCAGGCTTTCGTTCGTGAACGTCGACTAATGTAGCCAGAAACAGGGCATAATTCCCTTCGCGAATTGATAATACAAATGGTAACGAGTATCAAAGATTTGAAATATGCAGCCGACTGTCAAGTCAAAAGAATCAATAATAAAATTTTTAGCCAATGGTTGCTCTGTCAACCAAACAGCCTCAACACAATGGCGACATTTTGTACCGACGGGAAAAATCGCGACACAAATGATTCAACAATCGTATGCTGCATCTCATAAAAAAAGGAGGATGTGTATTCGGCTTACAGGCTTACGACGGAAAAGCTCAAATATCTGCAGTTGCACTGCAGCCTAGACGACGCAAAATCGTTCCAAGTTTTACGGTTTACATTATGGGCAGAAAATTTCAGGCCCATTACTGACACTATAACATTAAGGTTCAAGCGTCTTGCTGTATATTATCCCACAGCCCCGTGGAAGCAGCCTTACATTTTTGATGGATTCTGGACATTGTCATCGAAGACGTTTTGAGGTATTGTTAACGGGAAAACCGACCACATTAACGTGAAGAGTTGTACCGCATAACGTGAAGAGTTGTTCGGTGTAACCGAAAGCGTAGCTTCACGTGGTTCAGAAGCAATCGCATGTTACATATCACAAACATAAGCTGCTTTGGTTGTTCGGAGATGACGGCACTGAAACCCTGTAAAATGTGTAATTGTGGAGCAAACACATCAAACGTTAATGTTCGAAACCTTAATTTATCTGAGATGAAAAGGCCCAGGAGGAAGAGTTTTAAAGTGCAAAAAAGAGGACCAAAGACGTAAAGGAAGAAAAACAAAAGCTGGGGGCGCTCTCCGTTCAATCAGCAGCCCAGTTGAACGGAAAAATCGAAGATCTGAAATCCAAAGAAAGACGATGAAAACGAGATTGGAAAAAAGGTGGAAGAAAATAAAAGAGGCAGACAGACTAAGGAATGAAGAATTGAAGATGCAATGATGGCAAGAAAATTGAAGCGGAAAATCAGAAAGTGATTTGAAACAGAAGAGTGTATATACTGAATGATTTGAGAAACGACCGGCCAACGCCTTGTGGCGGACCCTGACGCTGACCAGAAATCGACAGGAGGAAGCTCACCGCAGGCGGGCAAAGGGTCTAGTGTGGTATCGATGATTCATGACGGGATAATGAACGCAATAACGGCGTTAAGGAATCTAAAACGTTAACATTGTGGCACACCAGATGTACCTGTTACCAGAGAAAAAGACAGACAAGCGAATCGTATTTTCCAAAATGCGAGAATAGAGTTGCATACATGAACCACGAACAGTTGGGAGTTGGCGTAGGGAATTCCAACACTCCAGTTCAAGGAAACGATCTGAACGTGACGAGTGACAGTAAATAAGCAATCATTTCATCAATCATCAATTTTTTTTTGATCCCACACAAGAGCAAGAGGCGCAAGCGGTAAGAGAGAGACCTACAAAGCGGAAACTAAACCGGCATCAAAAATGGATGAAGTATAACTGGAAGAGACCGCTCATCTTGTTGCCGACTGAGCACTACGTGACAAGAAGGAATATGGGAGAGCGGGGTCATACAGGACAAAAACTTTGTTTCGCCTTTAATTCAGTGTGTAACAATATTAAGCTGAAATACTAATATAATACGTTAAATATAGTACTATAATACTAAAGAACGTTGTTTACATAACATTAGGGAATTTTTTCATCGCCATACGTTATATAGTTTACCAGTTAAATATCGAAAAATAGGGGTAAAATTTTGTTGAAGAAAAATGTGGGGGTAAAACTGGACAGTCTGGACAGAGGGTGTCCCATACTGGACACGGTTAATTGCACTAAAAGTTTCTAGTTATTAATTTAAAAAAACATTTCCCTAATTATTTCATCAATAGAACATCTATTTTAGCGTAGATTAAATTTCAAAAAATACATTAACATAAAGAAAATTAACGAATGAAGTTGGGGGGGGGAGGAGAACTGGACAATTTCGATTGTTAGTGAGCTAAAGCTTTCAAAACAGACAACATTTTTAGAACATGATTCAAACGTAACGGCTCCGCCCATAAAAAAACGATTTCGCCCGATTGTACCCCCAAAATCGTGTCCAGTATCACCCCCAATGAGGGTCTATTTTTAAATCAATAAAAACTTTTAAACCGTAATCCGTAAAAAAATTCACGCCAGGGATGCAGCAATTTCAGCATACTGAGTACCGAGTGCCTCTTAAAGGGTCCCGAAATCCAGGAACATTTATTGAATATGATACCACTCCATTAGACGGTACGTCAGGGAAAAAGTTAAGAAGACGAGAAAAACATTATGTAGTACCAAATTTTCTCCGGAGTTGTCAAATCGAATAGTGTAGAAAAATGGAACTTTCTCATTCTTGGAACAAGCTCCGATTACAATCTTATCGGGGACACCCCAAACGGTCACCGAAAGAAAAGGTACGATCGATGCGGAAATTTCTTATCAAGTGTCCTCGTCTGCTGATAGGTCAACTAGAATTACATGACTAAAGTCACATTCTGTTCTTGTTGACCTCAGAGTAACTACAGTGGCTACCTAAAGTATGGGAACGCGCGAGAGAACCTTATGGGAAAAGGCGATTTTCGCGGCGCTCCCAAATACAGCGTATTCGTCGGAAAGAGACCAATTTTTTTTTGTAGGGAGTTATAGGGGTCAGGTATGAGGTAATTTTTTTTTTAGATTTTTTTGATCACGGGAAGGGGTGTTTTTAATCTGAGCCCTAAGTATGGGAACACGCGAGAGAGCCTTATGGAAATGTGGCTACTTTCGCGACCTATTATTAGTGAACTATTTGTAATAAAACTACGGGAAAAGATGCAAAAAAGAAGAACTACCCTAGTTCTACAATATACATCATTTTCAAATTTTTTCATTAAAATTTAACCCAATGAATTTTAATTTGAAAATCGAACTTATCAATTTTTCCTTTTTTCCCCTTTCTTTCCCCACCTGCAGAGTTGTCGCGTATTCATATTCGCGTATCCATTCAAAAATTAAAATAAAAAAAACTACCAAAGACTAGAAAAAGTGAGTCCGGTACGGCGGTACGATATAATTTTTTTTGTTATCGCGCTACGGTACTACCCGTAGTACCAAGGAATTCCAAACCTGGTCCGAAAAATATAACCTATGGCCAAAAAAATGGAAAGCCGTCAAAGAAGAGCTTCTGAAGCGGGCTGAAATCTTTATTTCGGCAAGATGCTGCCGTGTAACTCAACCCGACTTAAACAGGGAGATCAGTTGCTACTTCAAATGGAAAGCCGTCAAAGAAGAGCTTCTGAAGCCGGCTGAAATCTTTATTCCGACAAGACGCTGCCGTGTAACTCAACCCGACTTAAACAGGGAGATCCGTTGCTACTTCAAGTGCCAAATGTATTATTAAAGATAGATAGGCTACGGAAGACGTACTGCGGAAAATGTGTCTATGCACATCGCATAAGGTCATGCAATGTGTCGAACACGAAGCAATTTAAATGCGTGAAAGAAGTCGTCGACTGCATCATCGTCGAAGTCAACATCCAGAATAGCAAACCAGCACGCAGCAGGAAAGACACTGCCCGGAACAAATTATAACCCTCAAACGAAACAAAAAAAACTTTCGGACTATTGTCACAGAGCCAAGAGCAGCAGAGGAAGAGATCGCCGTTACCCGGACGGGGTTAAATATCGGAGAACCATCAACGGAAGGTGTACATCGGATACCGTATGCTGACGAGGCGAGATTTGTGGCGATGCAGAGGAAGCAAAGCTGATATATAGTGAGGTCCGATATGTACAAGGCTCTGTCAGTCTGTTAGTACATTGTGGAGAACATGTTAGTTCAATACCAGTCTTCAAGTATTCACCGCCTTGTTACATGGTGGAGATGCAAAGATTCTGGTAAGTCCTAGCAACCTATACCTTAAATCCTGTCATAGTTAAGAATAACTTTTGTGGGTAAGAGTTTGTGGAATCGGGTCGGAAGAAGGGGGAGTGAGCGTTTGGAGATTCTTGGGAAGTGCAACCGAACGGGTTCGTGAACCTTAAATTGCTCGGGCATAGAGTCACGCAAACGACCGGACGTCGACACGAAGGGGCAAACTCAGCCCGTGGAACTTTGACAGGGGGGATAAGGAACGGGGAGCAAGGTCTCCAGCAGTACAGAAAAAAAGGGAAGAGGAAGACGGGGAAGAGATAGATGAATAGACAGCCAGAGAGAGTTAGTAAACGATTGAGAGGTTTAGACGCATCACCGGTACAACCGTTGGGTGGGAAGAGAATAAAGGTGGAGGCATTGAAGGATAACGTTTACGACGAGGCAGGAGTGGCGGAATTCGGAAATGCGGGGATGGGAAGTGAAAACCCGGGGAAATACGACGGAGGAAAAGAGTGCTGTGGTTAAAGGCTGTAGGATTCGGCGAAAAGTGTAGATTGCAAGCGGCAGCGGAAGGGGAATCGCAAGAACGTAGTAAGGCGGAACAAGAGGGAGTGGAAAGGAGAGAATCGGACGCGTCACTAGCGTCGGATCACGGAGACGGTACCGGAAGGATGGATTATTTTGGAGAAGCACCAAGTAGTACGTCCAGTGAGGTTGAA
The DNA here is from genome assembly GCA_013167095.2 of Daphnia sinensis. Taxonomy (NCBI): domain Eukaryota; kingdom Metazoa; phylum Arthropoda; class Branchiopoda; order Diplostraca; family Daphniidae; genus Daphnia; species Daphnia sinensis. Next base: position 5,760,606 of record CM023197.1, read on the forward strand.
TTGCAACAGGAAGCAGGTTTTAGACTGCGGAGTTGGTAGGATAGCAACCTTTTGCAATTGTCGGGACAAGAGCTGGACGACTCAGCTGTCGCAGCGGGATAACGGAAGCGTTTAAGAGCTTTGATCCAGAGACCTAAAGCGAAGGCGAGGGAGAAGAATCGGAAGACGATTCGGAGGAAGAAATTGCGGTATCTAGATTACTGAAATTTAAAGCTCATCCATTGTTCTCGGGGAAACAAGGGGAGGATACGGCAGACTGGTTAGATAGGTACGAATCAGTGGGAGACTACAATAGATAGAACAATGAGGATAAGCGGTCCAATTTTGGTATGTATTCGGAAGGACCGGCAAGGCAATGGTTCCAATGTATTACGGTACTAATCTCATGGGAAGATGCGACGGCATGGGCAGGGCCACAAGAGGTACCGGCGAGGGTGGGTCTGAAATATATTTTTCTTAATGAGTTAATACAGGTAGGATATGAACGATACCGGGAGACAAAATTGAGGTCATGGAAGCAGGGAATAGACGAACCACCCCAGGAATACTTCTACGAGATCATGAACCTGTGTCGGCAGGTGGATCCAGTGATTGCGGAAGCGACTAAACTGGATTACCTGTTGCCAACTCTTATTGGAGAAAATCTGGATTTTGAAGCCGAAAACGTGCAACGAGTTCCTGTCGAGAGTCAAATTAGACTCCGAGGCTGCGGAGCTAGCCAACAAACGGGCGTGGGCGGTCGCCACGATGGCGGCGGAATTCACAAAGAAGAGAGTCTCATGGGCGGATCAAATGGAAGATGAAGACGAGGAGAAGAGACGACCAGGGAGCCGACGAGGTACAACAGACGCTATGGCGGAGCTGTTGGCAGCAATTAAACAATTGCAAACGGAGATAGTGCCGTTGAAGATGAAATCGGGAACTGGGGGTAACTGAGACGCTGCAGATTTTATTAAGCCACAAGGGGAGAAACATCAGAGATCGCCAGACGGTAGACCAATCTGTCATTTTTGTGGGGAGGTGGGCCATATTCGAAGATTTTGCCCGAAGAAGAAGCAGAAAGAAGAAGGAGTTACCGGGAAGGCCATAGGAATGCTAAGAGCAGGTTCGGGGGACACAGCCGCGGGAGCGAAGGGATTTCATTGCTATTAATAGACCTATATCTGTTGGTGACAAAGGAAGTGATAATACAAGGAGAGACGGTGGAGGCGGTTATAGATACGGGAGCGGCGGTGTCAGTAATGGCTCGCTCAACGGTAGTGCAGCTGGGGTTAGCAATTCATGCGGGAGGTTGCCCGTTGATAGTGATGGTAAACGGGCAAAAAGCGCCACTTGGGAGTGTGGAATTTACGGGCGAAATCACAAGGATGATAGTGGCAACAAAGGCCATAGTACTCGAATCGGATATTCCGAGTCGCTAGAATGGAGCTGTGCAAATGGACCACGAGTAGCGAGGAGCTGGCAGGAAGACTGCCGGAACTTAATTTCTAAAGAACGGTCACGAACGTATTGAGTGACGGGCACCCAACGACCAAGACGTTGGGTATGATGTGGGATCCGATACAAGACGTGTTTCGTTTCGATCCCACGCAGATCGTGCAAGAGGCACAAGAGATGGAAGAAAGACCGACCAAGCGGAAGCTGTTCAGCCTAGCCCTAAAGATCTTCGATCCACTAGGGCTAGTTGCTCCAGTTACGCTAGTTGGGAAGCTAATCATGCAGCGGGTATCGATAGCAAGGACCGGGTGGGATGAACCGATATCATCCCACACTGGAAGACGTTCATAGACGGGCTAATGGAATTGAAAAACACCAAGAGACCGCGTTGGATAGGAGAACACGATGGAGAGCTACAAATGTTTAATGTTTCTTTGCGAAGCCAGTAACGACGCACATAGTGTGGTGGCATACCTCAAGGGAAGAACGAGAACGCAGATGCTGTGTAGCAAAACCAGGATAGCACCAGACCCGAAGAGGTCGGTGTCCATCCAGAGGCTTGAATTACTAATCGGACTACTGGCAGCTAGACTCGGCCAGTATGTAGAAAGAGCACTCGGTATACCGAGGGTACAAAATAAGTTGCTGTGGACAGACTCGGCAATAGCCTTCTGGTGGATGAAAGGTAACGAGCTACAATCGATTATCCGCTACAATTCATGATCGTTCTGCGAGGTAACAAATTTAAAAAGTAAAATCTTTCAAATTAATGTTTGTAATTATGTTACCTATTCAGAGCTTCTACTACCAACTGGTCGTACTGGCAGAACACATTAAGACCGAATCAAAGAGTCCCATCTCTTCTAAGATAAGGCCCAAATAATAAAAAAGAACAACTATCTAAATACTGGTGACATCAATAAGGCGAAAGTGATCCTGAAAAAACTTGATACAACGATCGGAAAGTTGTTTTGCTTCTCAACGGTAACTTCACTAGAGTTCCCACCCACGCAGGGCGATCAATGGCTGCAGATAACCTACAACGGGCCAAATCACTGGGTTTTGTGTGACAAAAGGTTTTAGCCATCCTAACCACACCCTTGTATACGACAGTTTGCCAACCTAACCACGCTCTGGTGAAGGACAGTTTTCCCAGCACACCACGGAAGAACGACCATGTCCTGAGTTGCATGTCGAGTCAAATTTGCACGCCTTTTGAAAAAAATGGCCTTCATTATTAAATCTCGTCTGCGCCAAAATAATGAAAATAATTGTGTAGTTTTCGCCTTTGTTTTTGCCACAAGTTTGGCAAATGGAGAAGACTCCGCAACCACGCTTTACAACCCAAAGAAGTTGCGTGCGCACCTGGTTGGCTGTATGGCTTTGGAAACATTTATGCCATTCCCATTTGAGCTAATCCAGACCAAAAGATCTAAAGAGACTGTCAAAGTAGAGGTATTTGTTATTTGTATAAGTTATTTTGTACTTGTCACCAAACAGGGTGGGAGAGAAAAGGGTTGGTTCTCATCGGATGTGACACAGAGGGTTGTGAAAGATGATACCACACAATATGCGAAAACCGCGAAGAGGTTGGCTTTGGTGGCGACGGAGATACAGATCGTGACTAGGGAGAAGAAGATCTTGAATTTCTCGATATTCAACTGGCAATATTAGGTTCGGAGGATGACGGGATCATATCCATTGGTGATATGTTAGATGTTCTGATTGTCCAAGACAAGGAAAAAACGGTAAAATAACCGTTTATAATACCGCCAGTCTTCCAGAACACATACGCTGGTCCTCTCATCTCTTGGCCCTACTGGCGTCCGCCGATTTTGCAAAGATTTTGCTTACTAATCGCATTTCTATTTCTGGTAATCTTTATTCTTGAAATGTTTTTGAATGGAATTTTATAGCACATTCATTTGTAACTTTGTCAAGGTTGTCAGCTCAAAACACCAGATGAAACTAGATGGAGTTCTAAATAAGATGTAGTACAGGACATTCTATTCAAAGATCGAGTTAAATTAGACGAAAGAATGTTAAGCCTACAATTGGAGACTCTCGAATAAGAGGAAAGAATTTAACTAAACGAATTTCTAGTAGTCATGACACCAAAAGCTGTTCATCTCGACATTTTGCAAAGTGAAAAAAACAATTTCGTCGGCTGCGTTTTATCTTGTGTATTGAAAATAAAGCACAACATCGGGACGATTGCTAGTAAAAAAATCCAATCCAATGAATTTGGATCTTTCATCAGAAGAGGAATTGTAAACCATATTGAAAAAATGTTTCTTATATGCTATTCAGTACCCCCCTTACTGTCCTAACGCTGGGATCATTTAACCCAGCGTGTAAAGGCGAATAGTGTGTTGCGCGAATAGGAAAATAGGGTAATAAAAATAAAGACAAAGCAATCAAAATCTTCTAGTGTTAGGAAAACAATAAACAATGCAGTACAATTTTTGAAAAATTATTTACCTACAAGATTTCTTGACTAGCATGAAATATCCGAACACAGCTTCGGCCTTTGGGATGCCAAATGACACAGTGGTACGTTTCAGAATTATTTTATACCAAGAAATATTTCCTAGTTCTCAAACCTATATGGTTAAATAATATATTCATTCAGGTATATCTCTGTACCGGATATTTTACTTAAAGTTTAATAGGTTAGGAAAGGAAATTTTGTTAAGTGAATAGGGTGTTACAACTTTTTCCGTCAGACATAATTTACCTTGAGGCGCTGAATTCGCACCTCGAAAGGCGAAAGGCTATTGTTTGTTTTTAATTTTGAAAAACATGCAAATGAATGTCCCTCATAAAAAAAGAAAAAACAAATCAAGCACTTGTGCTTGATAAAACTCAGTAAACTCTCTACTAAATTCTAAACTAAACCACACTGAAAACAATTGATACTAATTTTTGATTTTTTATTCTTGATTCTAATTTAGATTAGAATGATATATTTTTTTATAGTGATTTTGAATAAAAAATAATGAAATCAATCTGAATTTTGATTCTCTGATTCTTTGATTGTATGATTCTATATAAATTTGATTCATATCACATTTAAGTTTGATTCGGGTGATCAGTGATCGGTGATCGGGTGACGCTCCTACAACAACTGAAGCTACAAACACGAGAGGGGGCTATATATACAAGTTCAAGAGGATAGGGTTGCATTCTATCGGTCAATATTACAACTACGTACACTTATTCATGACATATCATTACACTTGGCCATCCTGACTAATTTCAAGGCTCCTGCCTAGACGGATCAATTATTTGTACATCCATTTTCATAAATTTCAAAAATTTGAAAAAACCCTAACTTTAACATAAAATATCTCCCGAACCGCAGGAAATATTAGAATTCTGAAAAAACAGACAAATGCGGAGGCAAAAACTGGATAGGCCTGTATTTTTTTTAGAATTTTTGATCCCATAGCGGAATAAGAAAAAAAATGGGGTCCATGAATTTGGTGCACTTGAGTGGTGGATTGCTTGTTAAATAGATGTTTCATTAATACACAAATTTTATCAATATTTTCACGCCGCCTTACGGGTCTTCCGGCTCGGGTCGCAGATCTTGAAGGGGGTCGTGTGATCGCGCGCGTTTTATTTCGGAAACTTCATCCTCTGGCCGGCTTTTCCGATGTTTTTAAACTCAACAACCGATCAATTTAGATATTAGGGGGAGGGGGGGGGGGGTCCTCGACCCGATAAACCGCACCAACCTACCTGAAAAATTGCGAAGCGGTTTTTTCCCAATTAGTATTTCCTAAGCAATATTTTTGCATAATTAGATAGATCTTATGAAGACCTATCGTTCCTATAATTGTTAAAACTTTTAAACATAGAGTTTTTCCCATAATCCCAAGATCGCGTTTTAGAACCGGTTCAACCCGCACCAACCCAATAGCCCGAGGATTAAACTGATAACATACCGATAATTAATTTATTCCTGTCTTATGAAATGAGAAAAAAAATTAAAGGTAAAAATAGTGTATTACAGAATTATTAAATAAGAAACAATAATTTTAGATTTCTCGTACGGCACCATCGCTTGACTCGCTTGGCATCGTCTGCTGAAATTAGTTCATGGAGGGCCGCGGTATATCATGTACGCGTACCTTGTAGGCTTGTACCGCGCACCGGTATATCGTGGAAAACCATCTGGAATGGCTAGCCCCGCCCAGAAGGGGAGGGGCTTATTATCGTGGAATGGATCGATTTCCACGGTATATCGTGGAAAGCGATCATGTACCACCATTCGTCTACACAGCAGACAAATCAAAACAACAGTTCAAACTGCCTAACGTGGGATTTATAGTGTTTTAACTCCATAGCCAAGGTAATTGTGTATATAAGTTATTTGTATAAGTTATTTGTATATTATTTTTCTAACATATCTTGATACATTAATTTAAAGTAGAATGTCTTCAAGGCCTAAAAGAAGGTGCAAAGCCACTAATCCGCCTCATTTAGAAGTGTCGAAGACACTTAGTCCCTCAAAGGTTAGTGAATTCTTATTATAAGTTATATAAAATTAATAAATTAACTAGTATTTCTATTAGGTTATGGATCCAGTAAGTAATGAATCTGTTCCAGTATGCCAGGAAGAGGATTCAAATATGTCTCCCCAGCCTCTCATCATAGATGAGTCGAATGAAGTGAATGAGTTAAGTGTTAGTATTCGAGCAGCCGCCAATGATGAAATCATTTGTGCTGCCAGAATTGAGGTAACTTTACTTTCTTTTTCATTTGTTTAATAGATTTATTGTTGAAATTTGTGAACCCCTATTTAGGATTGGTAGAATTGGAAAAGGAAAGCGGAGATGCTTCAAGAGGATAATTCTGCCCTCCATGATAATAAGATAATGCTGTTAGAATTAGCCGTACAAGAGCAAAAGGAAGACTTTGGCAAGGTAAGTTAAACAGTTATTAAATTAATAGCCCTTTTTTTTATTGACAAAATATCTCCATTTCCAGAAAATTACTGCTTTGGAGTCGGAGCGGGACCGACTAAAATATCTTCTAAGCGTAGTGGAAGGTAAGAAAGCTATAATCAATAAATAAATATTATCGTGTTAAATATAGTGTACATGTGTACATTAAGTATTTATATAGAATAACTATTAGTTATAAACTATACAGTTATTCTATGTAGAATTGTCATATAATATCTATATATAGTATCCTAATATAATACTTGTAAAGATATATTGTGAACTAGACACAAGCACTATATAGATTCATTATATAATAATAAATTATAATTTAAATATGTACATACTGTTGATGGTATATACAATACTATAGATAACACGATATATAGTATTATATAGTACTTGTATATAGCATTTATATAATATTAATTTACTCACGTTTATTTATTCCCTGTATAGTAGTACTGTATAATATTATTGTATAGAATTACTATATACAATTAATAATATATAAGGCATATATAGATCATGTATTATATATAACATATATATACAATTCATATATGAATTATAATATAATATTTTTAACGCAGCAATAATTATTTTATGATGTGTACATCTTATTAGGGCTTACAGATGCTGTGTCGTATTCTGAAAACGTAAAGGAGATCACAAGACTTTCAGCTGATCCCATTGCCAATCGTAGTGGCATCGAAGTTCTTCTGGAAACCACTTTCAAGTACAGGAGGCTGGTGATTAAATCTGGGACTGAGCTCATATCGGAATATGTCAAGCGTGAATATCCGGTTTTTCAACTTCAACCATTTGTAATATTGCATTTTAAATAAGTTTTCTATACATAACGACGTTTAACCCCCAATTTTTTTCCTATAGCTTCTTTTTGAACTGGATTTGATGTTCCCTGAGGCAACCAACAGAATTCGCCAAAAGTGGCTGGAATTGGTGCCACTTATTGTGGCTGCTGCACCTTAAATGAAGACCACCAAAATCAACACGTTGCTCAAAGCTCCCCGCTTTGATAATATCAAGGAAGATTTCGGTAAAAGCAGAAGTTACTCATTAACAACTAAAATCAAACTATAATTCAAGAAATATTTATCTTTATAGACACTAAGTCACGAGCAGCTTGTGAGTTACTCCCATTGTGTTTACCTGGAACGGATAAGAGCGTAAATGGTCCTCGCCATTTTTTTGACTACAGAGAGGTACGATACTTAATACTTCCCTCTCTCTGTGCTCTTTTAATTTAACTGTAATTCTTATTCTTTCTTTTTAAAATAGGAATCTGCCGACCGTACGCGATCGATTGCTGTCATAGATAAACGAACATCCCCATTTATCTTCAGCCATGGAAAAGCACTGCATCTCGCCATTGAAAAGCAACATTGGTTCCAGATAGAAGGACCCGCATCAGATGCAGTCTTAATCTTGCTCGCTGCTTACCACGTTTTGGATCTCTGTTACAGCAAAAATGTGAAGCCAACCCTACAATTTCTTCAAATCAACTTGCTCGGACTAGTCGACGAAACTTCTGGGACTGCTACAGAAACGTTTTACAACATGCTGGATAAAGTAAGGCAAACCCTATAAGCCCTTCTGTGATGTCTGATAATGTTTCGTTGCCGCTTATTAAATAAGCCTCTCCATTCTGATTTATCTACTGTTATTTGATTTTCATGTTGCTGGTTTATAATGTGTAACAAACCGTTATATCTTGTAGCCATCAGTTCATTTTATGTTTTGTATTCTCGTGCCATAGTGTTGGTTCTGTAACCAGTCTTTGGCATGTGTAACCAAGTCAGAAACTTTTATATGTTGTTTAAATGTATCGTGATGAACCAAGTCATTTATTTTTCTTATACAGAGAAAACATTAATACAAAGAATTTTGAAAATTTATCGAATATTCGCAGTTAATATTTATGTATAATTGGTTTGATTAATATCAGTTTTGCGTATTATTAAATCATTTTTTTGTTATGGGTTTCATGCATTTATATTGACGGTAACAGGGAATTAAAATGTTAAAAAGTAAGATAATTCAACTATCATTTTTCAGTAATTCTATAATACGTTTTTAGCGTAATATTAAATATTTTTTTTGTAATGGTTTTCATGCATTTGTATTGACGGTAACAGGGCATTAAAATGTAAAAAATTAAGATAATTATACTATCATTTTTTGTAATTCTATAATACGTTTTTAGCGTAATATTAAATATTTTTTTTGTAATGGTTTTCATGCATTTATATTGACGGTAACAGGTATTTAAAATGTTAAAAAATAAGATAATTAAACTGTCGTTTTTTAGTAATTCTATAATACATTTTTAGGCATAAGTAACGTTTTTTCAAAACAAATGTTTAAAAATGTCTTTCTGGCGGAAATCGGTTTTAGAGATTTAAAAAATCGAAAAACGATATTCTTTTTTAACAGTGTATAATAAACATATATACATGTTTTATACAAATGTATTTTACAAATGGATATATATTTATATAAAAATATAGTTACAATATATATACCCATTTTATAAAACATATATATATGTACACACATATAATATATAAGGCATATATAGATCAGAGTAATAGAGAGGATGGTTCGCGAACTATGGGAAAATATCCCATAAGCCGTTGTTACGACTTTTTGCCTCTGGCACTATTGCCACCTAGCTAGGATAAGGGCGGGGCTTCTTGCACACATGACTCCCAGAAACCAATCAGGTTTGATAGCTTTGCGCTATACTTAATCACGGTTTCATATGTCCCGTCTGCTTAGCGCTTGTACAAAATAACTAGTTGAATGTTTTTCTGTTTTAACTTTGAAATATTTATGATTTTGAAAAGCATTTATTACTACTTTTATACTCATACAACACTCAATTTTTTATTTCTACTTTTTCACAACTTTTGGCTATCATTTGATAGCGAAACGAAGAAGTCGCTACCATTTGGACGGAAAACCAGTCGATTTTTAAAAAGTAGGGTAAAATATATCATCTTTCATCCTGCTACCATCTGCATTGATAGACTGGATACCATTGAATAAAACGATAAATAGAATAGACTTGGGTGGGACTTGAACCCTTGACTCAACAACACTGATGCCACGAGCCATGCTCTTTAACAACAAGTCTATTTGCTGATGTATTGTCTATACATTTTTCTGGGATTGATCGGTTAAAAACTTTCTGCATGCATTTTTCTTAGGTGGCGGAGAACACGTGACTTCCCCAGCCTCCTACAAAGTCGTACCAACGGCTAATGGGAAATTTTCCCATAGTTCGCGAACCATCCTCTCTATGACTCTGTATAGATCATGTATATATAACATATATATACAATTCATATATGTATATATTATATAATAAACATATATACATGTTTTATACAAATGTATTACACAAATGGATATGTGTATGTTTAATTGTTTATGCATATCAAACTGATTACACTCACGATAAATATATAACTCACCCAAGTCCATATAAGCCATGTTGACAGAAGGAAGAAACTTTAGTTTCCGAAAAAAATTTGTATCGATGCCAACTTCATACGCGTTAAACTGGGCGTCGTGGCTTATACGGTTTTCTTCTCTTCTTAATTTTTGTGCATTCCTGACTTGCTCTAGGTCTCGAGACGCATCCACTGCTTGAATTTTTATGTGGCTTCCCGCAGACTCAATTAAGTCGCCGCGAACTTGTGCTGGAGGATCTTTCACACGTTCTTAGGCGGTAATTAGGACTGAGGCTGCCGTTCGGTAGAATGTCTTCTCTGTCTTCTCCAGCTTTCTGGCATTCCCATGCGAGTATTTCGGATTGACAACAGAATCATCGCCTGCGTAGATAACGGTAAATTTGGTTGGGATAATCCAGATGCTCGTACGCATGCTTTGAAAATTCCGTTGAAAAAGCCTGTTGGGTTTCTCCCCGCTCAACTCGCAATTTGAAATAATATTTGAAAATTTTAACGCCATCCACGCAAATGGTTTTTTTTCCCAGATTCTTGGCGCCACGAGTTACCTTCCATTCTCCAATCATTTTTATATTTATCAAGACCCCACTTAATGATGAATTTTGCACCTATTATAAAAAATATAATTAACAAAAGAAAGCTGTATATCAGAACGTATACTACATAGACAATATACAGGATTACCTAATTCACCTTAATCGACAATTTATGTACAGAAAACTGTACTTTGACTACATATGACCAATAGTTTTTAATATTACGACACTAAAATGTCACTATATAGCCTACAGGGAACAACTCTATTATTGCACCATATTCTATACATACAGTATTCCTAACGTGAAAATAGGGGAAACAAAATGTATCATGTGAAGAATTAGTATCTAAATCATATTGATATAATTATATAAAGATTGTATAACATATCTATATATAACTCATTATAGGGTTACTATTTGTAAGGCAACTATATATAATGCATTATCATGTCTTTGTATATCAATTCTGTATATACGTATTATATAGAGTTTCTCTATACAACATATTTATTGATATTATGATATATGACAATTACAACAAAAGACAGCAGTACAAAAAAATCTACCCGTACAAACATTTCTATAAATAAACAATACACCATATTGTTATAGTTGTTAACTGGTTTTGGGAAAAAAGCTTCAAGTGGCCTTCTTTTTTCGGAATCTACGCAGTAAGTTTTCACTGAAATATCCGAAAATAGCGAAAGATCACTGATGATTCCATCCCTAAGGCGAGACATGGTTAAAAACACGTAATAAACACAATTTAAAAACAATCACAGAAAAGAACATGTGCTCGCCAATTAACTCAATTACGAACTAATGGATATTGGCTGTTGTCCTTCCCTAGAGCAAGGAAACCTTCCCACGCTCGGTGGTCCATAGGGACCACTTGCTCCCTTCAAATATGCCTCGGGATAATTAACTTGTTCAACCCTGATGCCAAAACGTGGCATCTATTCATCAGCAAAAAAGAAGCCCGTTGAATTATTATAATTAATATTTAATAATTAGTAATATTTAACGATTTAAAAAATTCACTTCCATTGGGTTTATGTATTTTCAATAAAACATTGTACAATAAAACCATATTAAAATATTACTATACACAAACACTATATATAAGTACACGCTGCGGCGCTGCCAGTACACGATATACCATCCAAATACAGTCGTCTGCTAGGCGTACTTCGTGGAAAACGTTGGGTAGGCTCTTCCCCTTTGGGGGGCGGAGTAAGCCATTCCACGATAGTTTTCCACGATATACCAGTACACGGTACACGGTATACCGCGGCCCGTTCATGGAACAAAAATAAAATAAACAAAAAATAAGGTTTGAAGAGGGCAAAATCAAAAGTTTTGAATTGATGGCAATTGTTTGTATTCATAATGGGCAACAAAATATCCGTTGATAGTAAACCTGTCTTTGGAATCCTTGCTGGATTAATATCGAGTTCATCCCTATTAGCTATTTGGTTGTTTTATGAAAGAATTAGTAGAGCAACAAGATTGGACAGCTTGAAGGAAACTAACTATAACATAGCGCAGCTCAATTCTGCAATAGATAGTCTAAGAAAAGAAATAGAAGATCTGAAATCAACCAAATCTTTGAAAGCTGATCTTTATAGTGAAATTGATGAAGATTTCAAATCAAAGAAATCATTCAAAGTAGTCCGTTTCAAGAAAACTCCATCATATTTGTCTTCCGTAAGTGATGCTGACTATCAATCAGCATGGTCAGAATGTGAAGGATCAACAGAAGAATTCTTTGATTTTCCAGAGAATGATGTCCTTGCTGAGCAAATAGATAGCAAGTAAGAAAAATTTCTCTTTAAAAACTAATTCTCAAACCTCACTATTGTTTCCTCAGTTCATCAGCCAAGGAAGCCATCGATTTGTTTGATAAAGTTGACAGTTTACTAGAAGGATCTTCTGATGATTATACAACTGCTTTTGAATTATTAAAAGATCATGAAAGTGAGGTTGTCATCTTATTAAATTCAGAGCAAACATGAGCAGTAATGATATGTTTATTTTACTTTAGTTTGGCTGCAATGTGGAATATCTATGGCGTGTTGCCAAATCCTGCAGAATGTCTGCTCAAGCATCAAGTGATGCAATAACACAAAAGGAATTAAGTTTCAAAGGTAATTTTTCTGATTGTAAATTTTTGTATTATGGTCATCCACTTTTGTCATGTCAAGTACAAATTGTGTAAATAGCCGTCGATTGGGCGCGAAGAGCTTTGGCTGCAGATGATTCTAACGCGGAAGCTAATAAATGGTACCGGATATTTATCAAATGTTTATTCTACACTTTAATGCATTTATTTCCCTTAGGTTTGCTATATCATTGGGTGCAACAAGCTGTTATTGCAGCGTTTCAGAAAAAATCCGAAATGGCGTACTTTTTAAAAAGCACATCGATAAAGCAATTGAGATTAGCCCGTCAGATTATCTTCTTCATCATCTTCTCGGTCGGTTCAGTTTTGAGGTACATATTTGCGGACACTGCTATACTCAATTAGAACTTACCCAACCACAAAAGTTGAAATTGTTGTCTTGCAAACCATCATAGGTCTCATCTTTATCTTGGATTGAGCGAAAAGTAAGGACAACTTCGAGACATTTTTTGCATAAAATTACCGGCAGTTTTGTGAATTCAGGTGGCCACGGCGCTCTTCAAAGATATCCCAAATGGATCTGTCCAGGAAGCTTTATCAAAATTCATGCTTTCAGAAAAGCTTCGATCGGAGCCATGGAAAACCAATTCCCTTTACATTGCTAAATGTTTTATTCAGTAAGACTTAATACTATTAATTCGTATTACTTTATTTTCTACGTTAATGTGAATTAAAAACCTGAATTTTCAGATGGTATTTAGTTCGATCTGTATTAGTTTTTAAAATAGCATGTGGTAAACTGGTAGCAACAACATCTTGTTGTCATTCACATTCCGCTGCTTTAGAAAAGTAAAAACAATTATTGTTACTTCATACTTCAACATCGGCTTGTGAGACATTGCTGTGCCTTGTGAAACTTATCGTTTAGTACAGCAGTTCGTTAACTTGATAAGACTATAAAATTTTTTTCTTCTTTATTTTCTCACAGGTTAGGTGAATATGCCCAAGCAATGCACTGGATAAACATTGCGTTACCGATCCCAGTTGTAACGCCAGAAGTAATTTTCGATTTTTTTTTTCTAATTTTATGCTCAGTATAAAAAAACTAACACAGCATTTAAACTTAAATAACTTTTTCTTTCTACAGGATCGGCTGTCACAAGATGAATTAGTTGCTCTGAGTGCCAAGTATAACTCTTAAAAATTGTTGATTTCTCTTGTTTATACATTTCAAATGCCATACACAAAAAAATTATTTTCTGGATGAAGACGACAGACCGTTTCAGAAGGCCTAGGTTTTTTTCAAATTTTTTTTCCCTGTTGATTGATCGTAGTTTGATTACTGAACAATGTAGAACAAATGTTATTTTATTGTTCAGTTCAAGGAAAAAGAAACAGTGACATTCCGGAGAAAATTAATACGGTTATAAGTAACGGTATGCTCAATAAACCACTTGCAAACCTTACTTACTGAATTGCGATTTTTTGCAAAACTAACCGTCGTACTTGTGTTAATTAGTAGGTAAACTGCTGTCGATACGGTCAATCGGTGGATTTACCAAATCTGGTAAATTGTAGTATAAGAGTAAGAAATTCTAACCGAATAATTGAAACTTCTCAGAACTGTAGGCGGGAAAAACAAAGTTAGAAGTTGGAAGCTCTGGACTTGCCTACTCCACCGAGAAGATGAACTAATATAATTAAGTACATGTACACTATATATATGTTTATTTATTTTTGCAAAATTTTTAGTTTTATTATTATCATTTTTTTAATTGTATTGAAACTTGTGTTTCGTTTTAGGAGTGCCAGGCGGGACCTGAAAATACCTGGGCCTGTGCGGCATTTGATGGATAAGATAGTAGAGATCTACTTCGTTTTCCTCCTTTTCTCACTAGGCCTACGAGATGTTCCCTGTAAAAAGAAGCAGCCAAACCCTTGCTTGTTTATCTGGTTGAACTATATTCCTGGCTTTCCATTCATTTGTACGTTAATTTTATTTTCACGGAAATTTCTAAAAAGAATGCAGAATACCACTTCATTTAATACTCAGAGATCTGCAGCAATTTGGGATTTGGGTTGTCTTTGTTTGATAGTTAAGCTATGTAACACGTAAACAGCCTATTGAAGCAGTAATGGCAGTATGGCCGTGATGTGTGTATTTATGTACTTATACATTTCTATGATGTAAAGAAAATGGGTTGGGTTAGTTTTGGAAAAATCTGATGTTTTAAAAATAGGAGGTAAAAAAAATGTGTTCATCAAACGTGTATTAAATTTAAATTTGGCTTAGACGTGCGTATTTTGAGTATACTAAAACACTTTAAACTTAGGAGAACGCGCTGCCGATACCTTAATAGCTGAGTAACATCCTCGCTTGTGGCGAATACCTACTCAGTACACACTTACATTAAGTACTATTCCTACCAGGGCAGCAAACAAGTTTTTAAAACTTTATTTCAATTTTGTAATTCCTCTGTCTTAAACGGTTTAGCTTAATGTGGTGAGGAGAAGGGTAACGTATTAGTGTAACATACTGTTCCATAATGAAATTTCTTTAAAACATTTTGTTTTGTTATGTGCCTTTACGGTGTACAGTTGTACACTAGCGGTTAGCAACATTCGTGAGAAAAGAAAAACAGACGAGGCAAAAGAAGGAACGCGAAAGAATGGGCGGCGAACGAACGGTACGGTGCGCAGAGATATAGTGTTGAAACAATACTCGCAATACACAAGTAAAATAATTTCGAAAGAAACAACGCGTGACTGTATACATTAATAGACGTCAAACGTTACTCCGATTTTCCGAATAGTTGCATACAAAGTTGGATTCAGACTTCCTTTTTTTCATGCGTTGCCATTTAGAATATATTCCGGGGCAAGTCCACCCCTTTACCTGACCCGTCACGGCTCCCCGATCAACTATGTTTTACGCGGGGCGACTTGTTAGTATGTTATAGTATTACAGAAAATCGCGGTCAAAAACGACGATAACAAAATAGGCAAACGAAAAATGAAAATGATGCCTCTAAAACTTTGCACACAGTTCTAGTAAGCCACCCATACGGTTCATTAAAAAATTATTTTATTTATTGTATTAATTTCTTGTTTGATCCGAGGTGGTGGATTTGTTTTTACTAGGGCGCCCCACCCTTTTCTTCTTCCAATCATGTCCGCTATTAATCTTCTTTTTCTATTCCACTTCCATTCGGGCGTGTACCAATGGCTGTATGAGTATGACGTGTGAATATGCAAGCGAAAGGGCAGAGAAAAAGAGAAAGGAGAAAAAGAGAGGATGGGTCACAACCGTCTATCGTGTGCGGAGCTGTGGTGTGTGGGCCATGATGTGTACTACTACTACATGTGGTTCCAGTCGTAACATCGTCTGCCACAGTTGTATTTTCTTAATTTTTACCCAACTATTCTTTTTCCGATTGCCTCGTGCTAGCTTGTGATTCCTGCCAAGGTAGTCTTTCACCGGATTTGTATTCCACGTGGATTCAAAGATATTCTAGGTTAAAAAGATTCGGCGACGGTAATACTAGATATCGATTTCTTAATATTTATGTACAGCCATATATATAGCCATGCTACAGCAATGGGGAATCGACCCAAATAGAACCAGAGCGTCGATAGTCAGTCATTCATTTCTGAGGAGTTGAGAAACACAGTGCACTGCAGAAAGAGTCCAAGGTAAAGCTAACTTTCTTATTACCACAAAATGTACTTTACTAATTTCTATGTGGATATGCACTAAGATAGACAAAATGTAAGAAAAAGCATTTTTTGTTGTTGTAAACTTGGCCAACCTGGAACCAGGCAGCTGGAACTGTGCAAAAACTCTAGATACATTATTTGAAACCCTTTTGATTGACATGGATTTTCTGCAATTTAGTGATTCTTTCATGTTTGTAGGTAAAAGTTATAAAGATAATTTAGAAATAAATGAGTTTTAAAATATGCAAAGATTCATTCCACAGTACCAGCAGTAGGCAAGGTTGCTAGCATGGAACATCAAATTTCCACTTTAATTACATAGAAATCATGTTACTAGACATAATTTTAGATATGTAAATCATGTTTTTAAAATTTAATAAATATAAATAATAACAGAAAACCCAACCTTGCAAGAATTTGTAATAAAAACTATTTGTTTTGTTATTCAGTACATTCAAATTATGGTCCCGTGGCCTGGTAGAAATGCATCTAGCCAGGAGTTGCACAATTTCGCTGTGGGAACGACTGCTGGACCTGAAGGTAACAAGTTTTTCGACATTTTAAGCGTAAATTCCCCTCACCGTAATATATGGATGTATGTCGTTTGTCGTCTTGTGGTGTTTGTCTGTTCAATTCCGAGCCACTCACTCCTTTCTACTGCAAGTCAGTGTGTTAATTTAGATATAGAACTCTCCGCTAGATGGCCTACTGTTTACCAATCGATTGAATAAAACGTGAATGCTGTCGGCTGCATTTCTGACTTCTCAGGATTAAAAAATAACTGAAATCTATATCGAATGGCAAAGTAGTGAAACACAGTCACGAGTGGCTATGCTGACTAGCCACACTGACTGCAGTGCCTGAAAAGAAAACGAAAAAAAAAAACGAAAAAAAAAAGATTTTACGCCTACTAAATAAACAGCTCACGTAGGTTTGAGTAGGTTGACTTCAATCACGCGTAATACAGAAGGGGGTGGAGCTTGGCGCCAAAAGGAAGGAGAAGGGATTGGTCCAAGGCTCTTCCGCTTTGAGAAAATCGATAGGTCTGGCGCGTGTCCCTACGACACTCATGCTAGCGCAGTTACTCACTGCCCCACGATGTCTTAGTAGTGAACGTTGCTCGAAACGTCGTTGGTTTACCGAAACACAATCAAATTGCCACAGTGAATTATATCTGTCCAAATCTCGAAAACCATTGAATTTCAGCGACTATAAATGCTTTCACATCTTTGAATCTAGTGCGCAAAACCGTCCAAGTGTGCATCTCGGACACTGCCAGTGTACACGTTGAAACACGACTTTCCAACCTTTTGAAGTAATCACTAAACATTTGAAGCTCTTCATACCTGGTTTTAAGAAAACCATGACGGCAGTGCCCAAGAGAGAACCCTGAGAGTTTGTGTTTTAACGATAGTGAGTCAAGCAAGTGGGCGTACGAGCCGAATATTAATTTTCAACAGAATGTACAAGACTTCTGACTGCTATAACGAAATAGTTGCCATGTCTAATAACAAGTTGAAAGACACCGAGGATAACCGTTTGGCGGAACAACACCAGCTTTTGCGTAAAGGTTCATCTCATTGTCACCTAATTGTTTAGAATTTTAGTTTTTCCATGACAAACTTGTTTTGTGTTAATGTTGTGATAATGTTAATTAAGACAGCTTTAAAAATCTGCTCTATTAAGAACATCATTTAAAGCAATAATTTTACAAGAAATGAACAACACCTTATTTTGTTCATAGCTCCAACTGCAGACTACATGCTAATTAGCGTTTCCGATCGATTTAATTTGCAAAACGCGATTACGCGCTTAGGTTTGTGACGAACAGGTATCGATTTCAGCTACGAATACTTGATAAAAATTGCTTCCGGGATAGGTTTTTATCTCCTACCTTTTATTCAAATTTCAAGGATTCCAGTTGTACTGATACATAACATTTTGCGCGTGCTCGTCAATGTTATTCGGTTTTTTAAAAATTTTCTGATTTTTTTTTTAAGCTTTTTGAAAGAAGAAATCGAGATAACTTTGTATTGCATTATAGCTTTTTAGGGCATTTAAACCTGTTAGGAATGTAGGTAAATAAAAGAATTTCTGGCCACAATAAATAACCACAATAAAAAAATGAGGACGAAAAAAAAGAGAAAAAAAAATAAGTGAAGTATAAAAATGGAGAAATGGAGAATTTGTTTTTAGCGTTAACATATTACGTACGGTACGGGAAATTTGACACGAATAGATAAGAGTAATAAAAACTATTTCGTAAATATAAGGCGAATCCGCCAGCTGTAACACATCAGAATTTACGGAATTGGGAAGATAGATGTTATTGTCCTACGTATTTGCAACGCTTAAACAGCATAGGAAATTGCGAAAGGATTGTCAGGTGTCAGACTTTCAACATAACGTAATGAGAAGCCACTCACATCGGTCAGATCTCTTGTGTTTGCCAAGATGTGCGCTTAACCGACTTCTATCTGAACCCACAATAGGAGAGGGTTTTTCTTCTATTTGAACAGTAAAAATGAATACAGCTAAGTGTATCTATCTGTTTTTTCGGCTCTTTTTGCGCCACTATCAGCACTAATTATATTTTACGGTACACGGAGGGTACTTCCCACTTATAAGTAATCGAATCGACTTTAGAAAATTTATGTTCAAATGCGTGTGATGTATGAACGTTCGATTTTTTCCTTGGGCTAAAACAGACTAAAATGCCACGATCTGAAGCTCCGTTTCTGGGCTCAATAACGCATAGTTTTTTCGGAGTCAATCGTTTTAAATAAATCTAATAAACATTTTATTCATTAGTCTGTTGGGAAGCGTCAAAATACGTTTTACGGATTGCTACGTGTACTTCGATTATACTACCGATAATTGTTTATTCTTTTTTTTTTTTGAATTCTCACGAAGGTCTGACTAAGCAAATGAATCAATTGCCCAACGGTGAGGATGGACGAACTACGTCACCGGATATTCCCTACTCCAGGAATGCAAGCGTTTCGTATATCAACGCAGGGGAGGAGGATCAAATGGTATGGTTGAACTCGGTTATTAAGACTGCTGCTCATCATTTTCCTTACGTCAAACGTCTGGTATTGAAACCTTTTACTGATCGTAACCGGTTTTATGGGAGTAATTTAAACCGGGTTCCTCATTCATCGTTGCTGCATCCGTCCGCCAAATGATATTTAATGATTTCCATGGTTTTCTCTTTGTCTAATTGTCTGTCGTGATCCATTTTTCACTTATCCAATAGGTTTCATTCTTGTAGCTTTGAACCTTTGAGCCTTTATAATTTTTTAAAAATTGGCGATGACGACGACGTTTTTGCGGGAACACATTCAACGTAAATTAGTCGTTTCATTCATGTTCGTAAATGCGATTAGATTTTTTTCCGATATCGTATAATTCACAGTCGTAAATTAACGTTGACTTTGACAGAAAGGAAATAACAGGTTTTATATTCCCAAACAGGAACTTTACGGCTACCGCCGTTCCAATTTTCGGACTGTGCTGACTTGGCTGTTCATTCTGAAAACGCTTGGAATTTTACGCATGGTCTTCCATTGGTTTCCGGAATGGTTTCTCAACTGCACGTACACCAGATGTTCTCTCGAAGTGGCTGAGAAAGTGCTGATTGTAGTAAGCTCAAATAATGTTTTGTTAACTAAATAATTATCCTACATTCTGGAATACCTTTGCTTCCTGCTACAGGAGATTTATCAAAAGAAGCACCGAAGGGTTCATATTCGAAGTATCACCTGTATGAGTGCTCTCGAGATCATGTAAGGAAAATAGCCAGACCATTTGCGTGATGTTTTTTTAAACACACGTTTCATTTGTATTGACAGAAATGCTACAAATAATCAGACTGCTAAAGGGAAGAAGAAATCGGCCGAAAGCTGCAATTCGCATGTATTGCAAGATTTAAATCGAATCGACGACTCTCCCTCTTTATCTCTCCCAAACGCAGACGGAACATTTCGAAGTAGGAAAAAGAAACAAAGCTATTCCATGTTGGTTCAATGCAAAACTCTTAAGCTTCAACTTGTTTTATCTTTGTCAATAGGTGCAACGAGTGTGCGTATGTTCACGTGCAAGAAATTGCGCTATATTTGGAATATCGAAACTAAAGAGTTCCTGAAAGTGAAAAGCTTGGGTCCCGGTATGCCAACGTCCTCCTTGCATCATGCAGAAGCCCAACAAGGATTAGCTGGTTTATCTCTTCTCGAGCAACAAAGAAGGTATTGAATCTGATAATACCGTACTTCTTGCCTGCGTGGGCTTATCTTCTTGTTTAACGTCCTTCTTTCCCAGGCGTGCAATTTTCGGATCCAATTTTATAAATGTTCCAGTGAAAAGCGTTTTGGAGCTTCTCGTTCTTGAAGTGTTGAATCCGTTTTATATCTTCCAAGTGGTTTCTGTCCTGATTTGGATTATGATTGAATATTACTACTTTGCCGCCGCTATTATGGTTATGTCCGCGGTAAGACCAAAACTACATATTGTAACATTAATCTACAATTCACCGTTCTTATTGTATGCTGAAACCTTTGCTGCGATAGGCTGGAATAACCATTTCTATCATCCAGACCAGAAAAGTGAGTAAAACTAAAGCATACTGTCGTTTAAGTTAGAGGCCAATTTTGACAGCTAATATTTTTTAAAGAATCAAAAGAAACTGAGGAACACTGTTCACGGCAGTGACATAATAGATGTGTGCCGAGGAGGTGGTGTCTATGAAACTATAAGAACAGAAGAATTGGTACCTGGAGACATAATCATTTTACCAGCCACTGGTTGTACAATGCATTGTGACGCTATTCTGTTGTTTGGCACCTGCATCGTGAATGAAAGCATGCTCACAGGTAAATTACGTCAAAGTTTGCAAAATTTCATGTAAGAACCAAGACCACAATTTTGAATGGATGATGTAGGAGAAAGTGTACCCGTGACGAAGACTCCCTTGCCATTCCAATCGGATGTTCTATATCATCCTAAAGAACACTCTAGACATACTTTGTTTAGTGGAACCAAAGTTGTCCAAACGCGATTTTATAACGACGAAAAAGTAAGTTGTTCACGTTACTAACAAATCATGCGTTTTACACAATTTGAGCTACAACCTGTGAAAATACAGGTAATGGCAGTCGTAACGTCGACTGGGTTTATGACAGCGAAAGGTTCGCTCGTATCCGCCATCATGTACCCACCGCCAGTCGATTTCCGTTTTGAGAGAGACAGTTACCGATTTATTGCCTTTCTCGCTTCCTTGGCTTCCATTGGATTTACCTACAGCATAGTTAAAAAGGTTAGAGAATTCGTGAAACTAAATTGCAATGTATTGCCAAAACTAAACTTGCCGGTTTTTGCTGCAGATTATATCTGGAGAAGCAGGATTGAAAGTTGTATTTCATTCTTTTGACATTATTACGATTTGCGTTCCTCCCGCCTTACCTGCTGCCATGACCGCAGGAATCATTCTGGCACAGAAAAGGCTTGAACAGCGAAATATTTTCTGCATTTCACCTAGGTCAATTAATGTTTCAGGTAATGCGCTTATGTTGTACATTCAATAGCTTCTTCTTTCTTGATATTTGATTTCTTGTCTGTACAGGATCTTTGAATTGTATTTGCTTTGATAAAACTGGAACACTAACGGAGGATGGTCTGGATTTATGGGGTATTGTGCCAGTTGTAGAAGGCCGGCGCTACATACCTCCTTTAAGAAGTATTTGTCTAACACGTTCGGTGGTTTTCATTCTAACTTTCTGATTTTTAATGGTAGCTCCGTTAAAGCTATCTCAGGCATTATCCACGCTTCGCCCATACGATCGAAGTCCATCTTCAGCTAGCTGTAATAAGCTAGACCCACCTTTATTGCTGATGGGCATGGCCACCTGCCATTCGTTGACAATTATAGATGGAAACCTTAGCGGTGACCCCTTAGACCTTAAAGTGAGTGAAATTCTATGCAAGATTAGTCAGAGGCACTAAATCACATCCGTCTAATGATCCAGATGTTTGAATCAACGGGATGGGTACTCGTTGAGCCATCCAATGAAGACACGAGTAAATACGACAACATTTGCCCAACAGTCGTTACGTGGACGCCAGAGGGTGGAAATAAAACAGACCCTGAAACTTCTAATTCCGTCGAAAGCGGTGCGGATGGAGCTAAAGTAATCAGTTCATTCCTACTCAAAGTTTTTCTTACAGGTAACTCTACTAAATGGCCAATTTAACTGTAATCGGCCGTCGCTAGGTTGAAGTAGGCATTGTTCGCCAGTTCCCGTTCAGCTCGAGCCTTCAGCGAATGGCCATCATTTGCAAACGAATTGGTCAAGAACAGCTTCATTTTTTTTGCAAAGGATCCCCTGAAATGGTTCAGTCCTTGTGCAAGCCTGATACCGGTAAGTTTTCTGTAACAGCTTCGCTGTGAAGTTTATTTAGTTTCGTACTTTTGTTGCCATCGCCACTCTTTCATCGCTGTTGGCGAGCATATAACAAACTAGGCACACTAGCCCTTGGTGCTTTTGTGCTTTTTTGATTAGAAAAATTAATATATGCAGTGTATTTAGAATATACTGTATATATTTTTGTTCTAACCCGTCGAATCGGTTCGAGGAACCTGATTAAATAAATTTCCGCTTCCGTAAATTTTATAGATAAAGAACTAGGTGACAAAACAGTTAAGAATAAAGCACGGTGCAGTTTTTGTCATATTTGCCAAAAGCTTGGAGACTACTATTTGTGTTCAGTTCGGTTACCACCTTCAGTACGGTTTTGTCCTCATCAGTTCCTGTCTTTCCTATTCGTTGCTCCAATCAGCAGCCACAGTGCGAAAACCAAACACGCCTGATTGCTACACCATCGCTTTACGTTGTGATCGTATGAGATCCGAGTGGCAAAAAAAGGTTGCCGAAGAAGCTTCGTAGCGCAACTTTACATGTTTGCTGCATTCCCTAATTAATTTTAATATTTCACACATAATTCTTATTTCTAGTGCCGGGAAACCACAATCAAATTCTCGAAGAATATACGAGGCAAGGTTTCCGCGTTATAGCCCTGGCCCACCGCGTTGTTGAGATTCGATCGTTACACAAGCTTCAGAAAGTTCAAAGAGAAGATCTAGAGCATGAATTGACATTCCTTGGTAAGCCAATGTACTTCCACACATTAAAAGATACATAGATGTGTTGCTATATCTAAATGTGCTTAACATTTTGCCTTCTGGTAAATTTTCTATTTTAGGTCTTGTCGTCTTAGAGAATCGGCTGAAACCGGACACCAAGGCGATAGTTAATCAGCTTTCAGATGCAGCCGTGAGAACTATCATGGTTACTGGTAAATGTCACACACCGTTTTGGATTCCGGTCACAGTACCTGACTATAATACTTACCCATTGCATTCTAGGAGACAATTTGCTCACAGCCATTAGCGTTGCTCGCGGTCAGTAACTCTTTTTTTTAATATATTTATTTTTAATTTACCAAGAAATGCGTGAATGGTTCATTTAACTTGGAAGATTTTCGTAATTTTTAGACTGTGGAATGGTAGGATCTCATGATCAAGTAGTGATCGTCAACTACGAAGAAACTGTTGGTGCAGGTGCAACCGGAGGAAAACCGCGTTTGACCTATACCTTGGCCGAAAAATCTTCTATTCAGGTTATGTCGAATTCCTGGCCTACTGCTAATAGACCAAAATAATAAAACCTTGTTTGTGCAGACACCCTCCAATACTACCTCACCGTCGACAATGAACAGTAGCGGTGATACGACGTTGGATATAACCGATACCGTAATGCTGTTCCCGAAAAAAAAAATATTGCGTTGTAAAATGAAATTGAAGCGCAACTTTCTTTTTAGGATTCCACCTGTCATTTAGCAATCACAGGGAAATGCTGGTCAGTCATTCAAGAACATTATCAGGAATTAGTACCCCGATGCGTGGTGAAAGGGACAATCTTTGCACGTATGTCTCCTGACCAAAAACAGCAGCTCGTCCAGGCGTTGCAACAACTGAACTATGTTGTCGGTAAAAGAATTGATGAATTTCTATTGCTTTGTTCAGTTTTACTTTCATCTAGTCCTAATCTAATTTTATATGATCCTTCTTTAAAAACTACGTTATCTCACTTGTAACTCATATTAGGTATGTGTGGAGATGGCGCAAATGACTGTGGGGCTTTGAAAGCAGCGCATGCTGGAATTTCATTGTCAGATTCGGAAGCTTCTGTTGCTTCACCTTTCACTTCAAGAGAAGCGAGCATTAGTTGCGTGCCAGAGCTCATTCGTCAAGGACGTTGCGCGTTGGTGACGTCATTTGGCATTTTCAAGTACATGGCCGCATACAGTCTCACGCAGTTCATCTCCGTCATGATTTTATACGAAATCGGAACCAATTTGACGGACTTCCAATTCCTCTACATCGATCTTTTCCTTATATGCTCACTTTCCGCCGTTTTCGGACGTACGCAACCTCATCCAGGACCACTGTTCAATCGCCCCCCACTGACCTCCCTTCTCTCACTACCACCTGTGGGGTCGCTCCTTATTCAAGTATGCTTGGTTGGCTTATTCCAAGCTATTAGTATGATTATCCTTACCAAGCAAGACTGGTTTGTGCCGTATATGACGCTTCACAACAACGTGACTGGCCTGGCAACGGGAGATTATGCGTCTCATGAAAACTATGCCATATTTAGCATGTCTATGTGCCAATATATAGTTTTGGCATTGGCGTATGCTAAAGGAAGACCATTTAGGGAGGTTTTCCTCAAAAACTACTGGTTTGTCGGAGCTCTAGGTGCTTCTACTGCCTTTTCCCTCTACGTTCTTATCGATCCTGGCTACGCAATCAAGAAGTGGCTAGAACTTGAAATGCCTCCTATGGAGTTCCGCCTCGTCATTTTGAGCCTATCCGCTGCCCAGGTAACTGTTCAAACAGCCGAGGAATCATTTTGTTGACATATTAACTTGGAACGTTGGTAGCTTTTACACTACATTGGAGTTTCCCCGACGGGCTTTTTTGCCATAGAACGCCCACTCGAATTTTGTCTGATTCGAATTCAATTCAACTTCGACCATTTTTTTTTTAGATTTTTTTATTGAGTTCAACTAGAATTGGAAAAAATACGAATTTGATTCAACTCAAATGGATTTTTTTTTTCGAAAAAATTCATCTCGAATTGTGGTTTTCAACGAGAACTCATTCGAGTGGGAGTCTATCTTGCCATACGCGTTTACGTTGTGTTGTAGAGTTTAGTATTACGTGACAGCGATCAGTCTTGAAGGTTCAATTGTAGAGATTCACGTAGTGAAAAAAGAAATAGTAAGAACGTGGTCTACCTAAGAATGTTCAAATGAAAATTATCTCTGCTCATATTTTAATCAACACAAATAATCCTGTCCTGTCTTTTCAGGTAATCGTTTGTCTGCTAACTGAGGAAATTGTGATAGATCGTGGTCTCGTCAAAGTGATGGAATCTTCATTCTGGTTGAAGTTACGACCACGCAAGGAGAAATACTTGGCGGTCGAAAAAGAAATCAAATTGAGCGATTGGCCTCCAGTTGAAAATCTTGCAGAGTTGTCTTCATTGGGGACATCCACAGTTGCTCAGAAATAACTGTTAATGATTATTGACATTTCATATGCAGACAAATCGTCATTTATTCGCCATCCCTAGAATTGTCATCATCTCATTGTAGATTATATCCTTCAATTAAAAGCAAAGCAATTTCAAGCTAAAGTACGCCGTTTATATGGTATGGTCTTCCTATCATTTTGATAACACGTTTGCCATATTTAAAGTACACAGCCAGAATGAAGGTGGACGATGAACTTATATGGACTGAATTCATTAAAAATACATATATGAAAACTGCCTTCTAAGATCTTACTGCAAGCACGGTAAAATGATTAAAGGGTACGACGTGTGTGCACATGGACGAGGAAAGAAGGAGGCGTGAGTGGGTTTGGGTAGTGCTAGTCTTACTTCCAACTAGAACATGATTTGATTGCATTGTTTATGCCTGCCTATCGGCTCACGCGGCTGACGCTTATCGACTCACCTTTTTATTCTGCTCGTTTACCCAATCACAGGTTTTGCCCGTAAAAGCAAATATGGGTTGACCTTGATGACGTAATAACGGAAGGTGATGTCACGATAGTGAAAAAAAGCTTATTTTGGCTACCTTTAGTAGCTAAATGAAACACGTTACTTTGACAGAAGTTTCTACCATTTGGACGGAAAACGAGCTATTTTTCAAAAGCAGGGTAAGGTTTACAATGTGCCTATCATTTGCATTGATGTCTAGTTACCATTGTCAAAAAAGAAAAAAGAATTGGCTAGGGATTGATCCGCGATCCAACAATTATGAACAATTTCTTTTAGCAGATGCTTTAAATACTCGGTTAATAGGGCGTTACATTCTAATCTACATTTTACTGATTAGATGCGGGGTTTGATGGAAAAATAAGAAAAATTTCTCATTGAAAATTTAAGTTAGTTTACCTCTAACACATTCAAGTATGTGGTTACACTTTTAACATTTAAAGGTTGGAATAATAAAAAAAAACTTAATTTACTTGAATGCTTCACCTTATGCTATGAATCGCAAGGAGTTTATAAATCCTAATTAATTAGATTTGGTAATCGTAACTATCCAAATGAGAAAGACAAAGTTTTGTTGTTGTGATACATACACCTTTTTGAAAAAAAAAATTGTAACCTAATTATCGAAAGAAACTCACAAAACTCCTGCCACGATCTATGGATCTCTGTAAAATCTTAAGTCACAAAATTAAAAAAAAAAATTTCAAAGAAGCTTATACTTTTTCATTTCATCGCTTTGGTCGGGAACTGCGCTTAACTAAAAAATAGGAAAAGTAGAAACCAAATTAGAATTTTTTTGTTTTTCATTTTTTTCATAGTAGTTTTCCGTAGTTTCGGCAGTCATCCGCCAGGAGCACCAGGGAGGCTGAAAAAATGGCTGCTAGGCAGAGTGGGAAACTGGCCAAATAAGCCCTTTTGTAGATTGCGAATAACTCGGCTGTCAATCAAATCCGGAAAAAAGATTTCCTTTCGGATTTGGTTGAGGAGTGGCCACTTTTGAGAGAATTAGTTTTTTCTAAGGGTTCGCTTTTTCCCAAAAAACGATGCCAAAGACCCCCCCCCCCCAAATTTCCAAAATATGAAAATACCCTAACTTTAACATAAAATATCTCCCGAATGGCAGAGAATCCTAGAATTCCGAAATAACAGGCAAATCCGGAGTCAAAAACTGGATAGGCCTGTATTTTTTTAGAATTTTAGATCCCATAGCGGAATTAGAAAAAAGGGGGTCCACGTACAACGTAGTTTTATTTAACGAATCGAATAAAAAAAGGGAATTAAGAAAATGAAAATCCAAGAAGCATATTAATACTCTCTCGGAAATCACCACTCTGGAACCCCCCCCCCCCCCCCCAAAAAAAAAAAACAATAACCAGTTTGGGCCCATAACACGCTATAGCCATCTAGTTTTCCTATTGTAATCTTTCAATGATAAATAAATCTTGTTTCACTGCTAAATCTGAAACATCCTGTCACCTCTTGTCTTACATTTCTCGTTTCACTGGTTTTCTGGGAAATTCAAATGTAACACTAACCTATCATAATAGTTTTATTCTAACAAGTACCATTTTCCATACTCTCAGCGAATACGTTTTATTGAACCTATGAAACAACCGTTCATCAAACAAAAACAATTTTTTATGTTATCACCAAATTCATTTTCTGTTCACCATTACTATTTTGTGTTGTTGGGTTTGCGGTTTCATCGCTATTCGAAAGTTTATGGGGGATAAAAATAATTTTTTTTCAAATTCAAGAGTTTGTTATAAATTGCGCGAGAAATCGCTTCTGAAATGCTGTTGCACGTATTTTGTTAGTAGGCTTGGTTATTTTATTAAGAGACTTCTAAGGTAAAAGGTCTTGATTGATGAAATAATGAATTCGATAAATCAAAGATGCTTTCTTCACCTTCAAATTTTAAGACAATTCAATTTGATCTTTAGTCATAGCTCCGGGGTGCAAAAACCTAATCTATCGTCATTGACAAGTAGGTCCGCCACATTTTTGCCACAATTATTTTGTTTGTGATCGTTTTCCCATACCTCGACTGCGCATTCAGGTCACCTCCAATTACTATGCTGTTGTTGACTGTGTTATTTAGGATATCCGTTAGTTTTTAAGAAGTACTCTTTTAATATGGGCAGTATGTTGATATTGAATCTTTTGCTATGTTGTTCTTTCCGTTAATGGTGACAGCCTGATACCTTCTGCTTCTATATTGAGCGATTGTTGGAGTAATATGGGAAAAGCTCTCAGATTCTTATTATAGAGGATCGGAACAAGTCTACAGTACGTTTTCCGATTGAAACAAAAAGCATGGAACGCAGTGAACTTAAAGAATGTAATCATCTTTCAAGAATGTTTTGCTGATTAATACAGGTGTATATGTGTAGATCGGGCACCTTTTTTTTTATTTAGTATCTTGTTATTTTGTTTTATTGAGACACTTCGGGTATACTTATAGATGATTTTTAGCGGTTTATTCATTTTCGAGGTTTGTCTGTGATATTAGTTGTTTGCGGCTTGTTGGGTGGTTAGCGGGTGGGCAGATGCTTTGGAGGGAGGCTGTAATTATCTATTTAAAATGTTTTAGGTGCTTAGGTCTCTTTTTTACGTCCATTTGGTACTCGCTTTAATTTGTCCAACAATGCTTGTGAGGCATTCATGAAATGTATTTTCTCTGTGATGCCTAGTTCGAGGAAGGATTTAGGTTCACTGGCGAGATATATGATAACCGCGGTGCTCTACTGTATGGCTGGTCAAAGGGGTCTGAGAAACTTCGTTGCACTAATTATCGTTCGAAGTTGTAGTTTTTATACTCGTTATAAGGATAAGTTAAGCTTTTCATTACCACAATCTAAAAATTTTAGCTACATCTTTTCTATCTAAAAAAAGGCGTTCTAGGAGCCAAATTTGATTTTCTAAATTTTATGGAAATTTTATTTGGTAAACTGGCTTGAGATTAAGGCAAATATGAATGAAACACGGAGTATCTGACAAGCAATTAGCAGATCCTTCTAGTAGCCAAAATTTAAATATAAGCTAATTTACCATAAAATAATTTCCATGGATTCAGAAAATCGAATTTGGCCCCTAGAACGCCTTTGTTTTTTAGAGGGAATTGGTGTAGCTAAAAATTTTTTACTTATGGTAATGAAAAGCTTAGCCTATCCTTATAACGAGTATAAAAACTAGAACTTTCTGCGATTATTAATTAATAAATCTTGCACGAAATAAAAAAGGGCTTTTTTTCGTTAACGCCTACTGAAAGAATAGCGGCAAAAACAGGGAAAGGGGGAAAATAATAAACACCTGAACGCACAAATACCGTTCAGGGTATAATAGTTACATTGATGCGCCACAAATCATTCGAAAGAAAACTCATCGATGAGTATGCTGATTTTTTTTTAAATATAACTTTTCCGGGAAGCCCGTAAAAAAATAGAAACTGATGAGACGTTTCTCCATAAGAGCCCAAGTTAAAAAGGCCGAAAAACGGGCAAGTGTTGATAATTTTGGGAGGGTACTGTAAGTGTTTGAAATTTGCTATTCTCATTGAGTTCGTAGTACTGATCGTGCAATCACACCCTGCTGTGCAGCTACAGTGTGAAAATAAAACAGATCCATTGCTGTGGCATCCAGCCCATGGCTAAAGTGGTGGGTCAGCATTGAAAGGTCGGAAATAATGAAACTGAAAAAATAAAAGCAAAACTTGAATCGCACCGCCAAACACTTACTTTTGCTTTCAGAAGGTTTTGAAGTGGAAAATTTTAGTACACAAAAGTCACCGCTCCAACCATTTCTCACAGAGGTCTGTGCACCTTTTGTTAACTTTGTCGATGCTGCAATAGCTTGACCAGTAATGTTGTCTTGGGATTCCATTAGATAAAAAAAATGTCCGGGTAGGCAATGTCAGGAACAAATTGGCAGCATTCTTTTCCTCTTGACCACATAAGTTTTTGGAATTGAGTGTGGGTGCCCAAATAATCAGCAATTACAACTGGATCCAAATTTGTTGATGGATGAACACTTTTGGGACTCATATCAACAACTATTTAAACTTGCACAAATAACAAGGATAGCAATCAAAAGAATCACTTTTTTCAAACCATTGACCTTTACAGGGGAGAAACTCACTTTTATGATGGCGGCGTACTCCTAGCACCCTACTACCAATTCACGCACTATCGTTTGTTTCGACGAAAAACACCTAAAAAAGTATTTCGAAAATAATATTGCATTGCGTATTATTGAGTACCGGTTTAACAAAAGTGTTTTATCTCACAAGAATTCTTGTAGTCCTTCGTTTATATTTCCATTCTTAGCTAAATATGAGAGCTTATTGTATTACTCGGTATGGTTATGGTGTTAAATTGTTTGATTCGCAAAAAAACAACATTCATCGTCAGCTTTGCGTTGGGAAGTAAAAGTTTTTTTGTCACCAAATCCGTTAAGACTGTTATACGTGAGTCCACAACTAGCAACACGACAAAACTCAGTTTTTAGCTAAGGATGGAAAACAAAGAACGCCTTGTTGTCTTACAAAGCTTTCTTTTTACATTTTATATCCTTGCGCGCTTCACCATGCTGTATTGTAAGATAAAAGGGCAAAACTTAAACGACCCTGAAAGGCCCTATTAGTTTGCTGCTGTTTTGCATGAACGAAATAGGCCGTGACACCGAGCCCATCTCCAAAACGGTTTCATTGATAATTTAAATGTTTGCCATGTATTTATAACCACTTCTTAAGATCTTAACGATGGCATCAATTTATTTGTATATGTTTTCATCATCATCATGTTTTTTTTTCATAACGTTTCTAGAATGGCGACCAAAATACAGAAATTTAATAGAACCTGTATGGCATTTTTCCTATACCTTAAAATATTGATTGCAAACTTAAACGACTTCTTACAATGCCTAGCACAACTTGATGTTGCTTTTATAGGTTATTATTGCATTATACCTAGCAAACAAGGCCTATAAAAATGATTCCTCTTCCCTTAATTTTTTGTAAAGAAGACGAGGTTTTTGTTTTAAAACAGATACAACGTTGAACGCGAAACCATATTAGATAAAAAGAACCTAAATTTATTTATATTTTTTTCGTAAAGAAAGGCAAGTAGTATTACCTAGTATTCTTAGTATTATATGTGTGTCATTGTTGTTTTTTTGCTGTGAATTTAGAAGTGCGTATGGCATCTGGCTTATTTGCGTAATAAAATCAAAGAGAAATATTTTTCTTTCTCACTTTTCTAATGTATTAAAAAAAATTAAATAACTGAATCACATTAAACTATATTATACTTTATCTAACAAATCTTTTTGTAAAAAAATGGCAAGTAGTATTACCTAGTTTTTCTAGTTTTATATTTGTGTTGTCATTGTTGTATTTTTTGCAGTTGATATAAAAGTGTGTACCGCATACGGCATATTTTCATAATAAAATCAAATATAAATAAAATGCTGTTTCACTGTCCTTATGTATTCAATATTAGTACATTACTGAATTACTTACGTTTTCTTCATCACAAGAAAAATACTCAGAATAACATTTATCATTTTCTTGCACTTCAGTCTATAGTATTTATAATTCTATATGATTGTCAATATCTACACAAGGATTGATTATTGTAGGCAGGCTTCGGTCTCTTTTGAAACAGGAAATGAAATTATCCAAGGAAAATGTGAGTTGAATAATCTCTTATAAGACAATATTAGATTTTTTTTGCATTTCAAGGTGTGCTTCTTGTTCCCGCACCCAGAGCACCTCCAGGTGTAGACAAATTAGATCTTTTCGATAGAACTCCCTGCAGATTAAAAATAAATAAATTTTTGTTATAACCAATGAAGGTAAAATGAAAATAAAATTATTTATTTTCATACTGTGTCTCTTATTTCAAGATGAACTTCCAGTTAACACGTTGATCCAGCTAAAAGTGTAGGTGATTGCACGTGAATAAATTCAATTAATTCCTGACTGTCTTTCCTCATCTTCACTAAGCTGTCCAAATATTCTACCTTTTCTCCCTTATTGCTCTTCTCTTTATTATTTGTTGCATTACCATTATCCACAATGATAGATCCAAAGTCCTGAGTGAATTTCTCATCTTCAATGTTACCTTTAATGTAGTGATGGTAGTGGGCATGGTAATCTAGTTGAACCGAAAAATCCTTGACTATTTGGATGTGGCAAACGTTGAAAGGAACAAGTACTACTTGTTGAACAATTGAACCGCAAAATGAACATGGAAGCGCGACCAATTCTGGCCTAGAACGGGCCATTTGGCTTCTTTTGCTCTTGGTGAATGATTTCGCGTATGCAGAAAGGCATAAAAACGAAATAGTCGCTTCCATCAGTTTACTGTCCATAACTGGCTACCACACCAAACTTCTTGCCGATCGTTGTTCATTTGCCCAAATCCAGCATATTCTTCATGTAGAACAGATAAAATATTTAGCCGAAGTTATTATAGGAATCACTATACATCTTCCCCATAGAAGTAACCCATCTTGGATTGATACTACGACTCTTTTCTTGTAGTAATTACTCAGCACAAAAGAAATTTCACCATCTCATACAAAGCCGGTAACGTTCTTTCTTGAATCTTGCAACAAGAAACGCGATAAAACGCTTAGCGTTTTCAATGTTTTTTTTTTGGAATTCAAAATCATGTGACTATGCAGCTAAGATTAGTTACGATTGTTGGATCCGGATGGGTGCACACCGCGAAATGCCTTTCTTAGAACCTAAAATGGTTAATAAGGGTTGCTGGTCGGTGATTAATGTCAATTTCTGCCCAAAAAGATAACTATAAACTCTTTTTTGCCAAAAATGGTGGACAAAGCTTTTTTATCGAACTGCGCGCAGTTCCTAGGCGACACGTAATAATCAATGGATATTCAGGGTATATCTTTTTAATTCGTTCTATATCAATATCTTTCAGGATGTTGCAGGGGTATCCGTGGAAATAGTTAAGCCCCATATCAAACAGATGTTTAGTTCTAATAGCCAATGAATATCCAAAGTATATACAGTCATTCGTGTAAGTCTCTTCAACAGGCAGAGAGACATTCAAATGAGTCTATGTCGTTTTATTTGTTTTTGGACGGAAGGGCTACCTTGGTGCCTAGCATTCCTTGGTTTTCTTTCTATACTTCTTATCCTCTAACTTTCCGTCAATTTTTTCATTTTTAATTTTGCAATTTTTTGCGGGTTTCGAAGAAAGAGAAATAGGTATATAGTAAAAAGAGGAACGGTATGCGAGGACGACGGGAACTTTATTATCCCTTCTGTAAAAAAGAAATAAAAGAAAAGAAAGTTACACGAATGGCTGAATGCTCAAACAATATGAATTGGTGTCTTATATATGTCTTATATATGAGAAAAAGTATACTTTATTGATGAACAGATGTGCAGTACACTGAAACACATAACGCACCATGTAAAGCACAAGAATTAAAGACAAAAATGCTGAAAAAAAACCTTTTAAATCAAACCACACGTTTTAATTAATAGCGAAAAAATAACAAGGAACACCTTGCAGAATAAATAATCGCACAATAAAACTTTTACTTTTGAGTTGGGTTAAAGGACACACATTAAAATGCCTAAATTGTTTGTCTATTCCCAAATTGGGATGATCTGAGAGGGGGAGTAAACAAATCAACCCAAATTTAAAGTTTTTATACAAAAAACGTATTGGGCATTTTGCTTGAAAACACTATGTGTAATGAATGTGGAGTGGTCATTAAGAAATATGGAATTTTTGGGCTTTTTTCAATGAGTGCATTGTTTGAAATTTTACCTGGCTATATTGGTTGCTCGTTACATTAAGATCAACAGCCCAGTAAAATGCTAATCGAAGAATGTAAAGTTTTCCCTTCGTACTATAATCGGTTAAATGAACCCATGGCGAAAAATTGTATCCCTAAATTTATTGTACTCGGCGATGTATGACGGCAATTAAATACATAGAATCAGGCTAAACCATACGGAAAGGTATAATGGAAATTTTCAAATCCTAGCTTCATGAAGCTACCCTCATCACTAGCCTGCATTTATTGAGCTAGGGATACGGCTAAGTTAGCGTGAGGTTTGAAATCGACCCGCAGCGGCCTAAACTTAAGCAAACTACGGAACAGCAGCCTTTAGTGTATGAAAATCAAGTTTGAAATTAAGTTAAGCTAGAAAAAATGGGCAAAGGAAATATATATTATTCAGCGGAAATTGAGCAACAATAATACATGCGTAGTTAAGATTTTAATTTCATATAATAATAAGTTCATGAAAAATTAAGAATTAAATTAAAGTTTGAAATATTTAAAAATCTACTTGTGGCATACATGCCTCAAGTTAGATTTAATCTTTATTTAACAAAATTCTGTAGATGATGTGTTGTCGAATAAGATAGACATTTTACTACTATTCTTTCCGTTGTTAAAAATCCTTTGTAATACAAATGACAATGACGAAGTGGAATAAAATGCGTTGGTTTTACAAAGACCCGAGGCCCGGTTTTTCGATTCCAGTCATGGTCTTCTATGTTCCAACGATGGAAGTATAAGAGATTGACGGCCAAAACTTTTTAAAACAAATGTAGCAAGATATCCAGGAGAGGTATTTGAAGTGATACGCTATTCAAAATTTAGGTGATCTCTGGTAGCGAACCCAACACTAATGGCGCATGATAGCGCGAGTCAGTTTATTACTGGGCCCTCTTTTTTGCGAACTACTTCACTATTGTGAGAAGTTGGCTGGCGGGTGGAGTGGCTAGTAGCGAGTTAGTTCGGTATTTAAACTGGACAGACAGCTTTTAGTAGCGAAACTCTTCGCCAATCAAAATTCTCCTAGATAATAAGTTATTATATCTTATTATTATTATATAAGCTTATATCATGGCTAAATTGAAGAAAAAAATTGAAGTCATGATCCAAGCTGATTCAAAATCTGTTCCGGGCGTGGAAAACGAAGTAGTGGACGATGATAGCCCAATTGATCCAAAAGACTTTTTTTCGCCCCTTAAGCCTATTTCAAACCTGAAAAAAAAGTTTTCCCCAGCAGATGATGAAATCAATCGATTCTTTGAAACAAAAACGGGCAACGATTTTCGGGTACTTGATTCATTTCCATATCTTCGTCGGTTATTTATTCAACTGAATACTGGATTGCCCTCAAGTGCCGCCGTTGAGTGTCTTTTTTCTCTTGGTGGAAGATTTTTGACGCCCATGCGTACTCAGTTGAGTGATCAACACTTTGAGTCCTTAGTTTTTCTTAGACCTAATGCTTGTCTCGTATAAGATGCAGATTCTCGAAGTAATTTACAAAATTGAACTTCGTTTTTTTTAGTATTTTTATTGCAGTATCGCTATCGGTATCGGTATCGTCGATACAAATTTAAGCCAGTACCCAGACAGAATGTTTGGTTTTCTTTTGGTAAAAAAACCGCGACAGTTGTACCGTCCACATTGGCCGGAAAAAGACGGCTTTTATCCGTTCAATGTCGACGCGGCAAATGGAAAGAAATATTGGTTGAGTACCAAATTGGTTTTATGGGCGCATAATTTGTGTTTTTCTTGGGCCCATATGAGTCCAAAACTGGTTTGGTTCCTTTGTTTGGCGTGTGCGCTTTGGAAAATCTTAATTATTATGTTTTCTGGCAACTGTGCTTCTAAAATTGGGAAAGAAGACGTGAAACTCTCTAGTATAAACACGTACTCCTGTGTGTTTGTGTTTGCTTTACTCTGATAACTTTATTTGTTTTAGACACAAGAAAATCAAAATGGCTTCTAATAGTGCAAATATTGGGCGACGACAAAAAAGAAGAAAAGTGCAACAGGAGATGGATAATTTTTTATTGTCTGTTGAAGCAGATTTCTCCGTTGCAGGAGTTAATAATGGCGGCAGTGTGCCACATGAGAAAGACGATAACAGCGCTCATGAGGATACAACTGACGAGGCACTGTTCAATGACGATTACCAGCGATTGGCGGAGAAAAAGGACCCAACGAAAAAGGACCCGACGAAAAAGGACCGGCAAAAAGGACCCAACGAAAAAGGACCCTACCAAAAAGGACCACCTTTTCTGAAAAACAAAAGTGGTCCTTTTTCTCCGTCCAAGCGGTCCTTTTTCTCCCTATCTTTTACATATTGTTCATAGGTATGCGTCTCGCGTCGTTGTATACCAACCGCTTCAGCGTTGCCTGATCGCCAATAACGGTGGTGGTCCAAACCAGGCAATCACTTGGCATGTATGCAATCATAAGATCATGGTCCAATCATGTAATAAGTTGAGAATAATATATAGAAGAGAATAATGATAAGAGGAAGGAATCCTCTTATACCATGGTCCAATCCAATTTTTTTATTTTTCTGCGAACAGTTTCAGAACATTGAGGGCGTACAGGCAATGCTGAAGACCTGACGTGAGAGCGATACAGACGCTACGCTACATTTTCATCATGATTTTCATACATTTACTGGCGACTGCGTCTTTGCTCTTTGGTCATCTGAAATCCAAAATATCAAGTTTGCGAGCTATTAACGGGCAGAATCTCTGATTTTGTTGAGATGCTGGCACAAGTGATGTCCAATCCATCACTGGACCGATGGATATTCAGCATGTAACAAGGTCCCGATTGCCGGACGATCGTCCGCCACGATGTCGAGTTCTATAACGGATACGATTCTGCTTACTTTCCATAACGTCATCACCCTCCAACCATCGGGAAAAACTTATGTCAGCTGGGCAACCGTTAAATCATTTGAATTTGTTGTTTGTTTGCTATGTTAAATATTTGCTATTTTTGAAATGCTTGCAAAAATTTTAGAAAAATGAAGACTTAAAACATAAATTGTTTTGCAATATGTTATTAATGTGCAATAAACCATCCTTGAAAAAAAAATGAATCCACTTGTTTTTATTTCAATATTAAAAACAAGGTAAAGTATTAGGAATAAATCCATTATTTTTAACTATGTTTATATCGATCAAAATAAACATTTGAAAGCTATTTTGGGTTGTTGAAGGGACGTCCTTTGGATCATATTTGAGCACATCCATTGAACTTCAAATTTCATCATCCGACGGACATCCCTGGAATTACCCACAACGGATAGGATGTCTAGCGGATCTTCGGCCATGAAGCGGACATCCGTCGGCAGAAGTGTGCTATGTGGGATTAAACTCTGAAGCTGGCTCGTTCTGCCACACCACTTTTACCTGCAAAAACATAACATGCTGCAACATTTTAATGGGGTTTAGGTTGTGACCGCTAGATGGACAGAGCATAAAAAATTAAAAAGGAAAAAAAAATATTTTTTTTTGGTAAAACGGATTGCCATAGTTTCAGTTTTGCCCTTAAGCCGTTTAAAGTAATAAATCGTCCATTACTTTCACAGGATTTTGGGCTTGGACTTCATACCAAAATATGTAAAAGATAAGGAGAAAAAGGACCGCTTGGACGGAGAAAAAGGACCACTTTTATTTTTCAGAAAAGGTGGTCCTTTTTGGTAGGGTCCTTTTTCGTTGGGTCCTTTTTGCCGGTCCTTTTTCGTCGGGTCCTTTTTCGTGGGGTCCTTTTTCTCTGGCTACCGAAAGTTCTGATGATGAATGCGAGCTTATTAGCGATGATGATGGAACCAAAGACACATGGTGTGACGATGAACTAACAACTGAAATTCAATTACTTGATGACGTTCCAGCACCTGGTTTTAAAGAAAAGCTTGCGTCTTGGGCCGTCGAATATCGCGTTAAACAAAATGCCGTTGACGGTCTTTTAAATAATGTTCTCCCAACTATGCCCGATTACGAAAAACTGAATATTCCAAAAAGTTGTAAAACGCTACTTAAAACAATGAAGAAAACACCAGATAAAGAAGTTGAACCTGGTCAATATTATCACTTTGGGCTCGCTCGTCGTATTCACTATATGCTTGATAGGTACGGAGGCCATTTGACAGAAATCTTGGATGAAGTTTTAAACTTTCTTATAAATGCCGACGGCTTTCCACTTGCAAAAGCATCCGGATGCCAAGTTTGGCCAATTCAATGTCGGTTCTATAACTCCTTGATGGAGAAATGGCCCCCATTCCTGCTAGGAGCTTACCAAGGTAACTCAAAACCAGCAAACTTCAACGACTACTTGGAGGATTTTGTGAATGAAGCGCTTCAACTTCAGCGTGACGGAATTTTTTATCGTGGCAAAGTCTTTAAAATTGTCATTTTCGGATTTACTTGTGACGCACCAGCCAATGCGCTAATGAAATCAATCAAAATTCACAATGGATATGAATGTTATATCGGTATCGAAATCGGCGATAGTATTTTAAAGTATCGTTAACAACCCTGATAATAACTAGTTAATCAAATTTGTAATTTAAATTATTTTCATTCGCTAACATAGCGAAACCAGAGGTATATTACCTCCATGTACACCTTGTAGACGGGTTAGCAACCTTCCGGAATGGTTTTGTTGAGTAATGTCCCTTTATCCGCTAAAATATACTACCCAATTACCCGATCCGATAATGACAACAACGAGTAACGGAAAGACTCTGTTTGTATTGCAGAAACGTTTCTTGTTATCCTGGAGTAGAGGAGTCTACCGAAAATATAGTCTACAAATTTTCAGACATTTTATATCTTAGGCAAAACAAAAAGGGTGTTTAAATTACCCAGTCTTTCTTATGAACATTTTGTGCCAACCCCCTCCCCCCCCCCTATCTTCATTTAAAAAAGAAAACAATTAATGTATTCTATCCACAGATCGGTGTACTGAATTCGGTCAATGCAAGTTTGCAAAGCCAATCAATTTGTTCATTTGCACTTAGGCGCCAATCCACGAAGAATTCGTTTCTCCAGGAAGGATATGATTCTGTAGAGGAAGAAAAATATACATAAGTTCGGTCCCAGTTTACAAAAAATTATTGAAATCTTTATTCTTACTTTGCTTACGTTGAATGCTGTAATTGGTTTTGTATTGGTTGGTGGAATAAAATTCTTGCGAGCCGATGGAGCCTTTTTCCATCCTCAACGTCTGACAAAGTAGATCGATCGGGCTGTTCTGTCTACAAGAGTGGAGTGAAAACTTAATCTATTTGTATGTCTGAGTCTGACTCTTTCTGGGCTGCAAGACTGGACCAGTAGAGACAGGACTTACAGGAGCCTCAATGAGTACTAGCAGTATCTGATCCTCTTCGGACAGAATTTATTCATAAAGCAGATTCGCTTTTTCTAGTCCTTCTACATTGTGCTGATTTTTTGGGACGTCCACAACTTCGATTTAAAAGTATAACGGTTTGTCGTTCATTGTGGTATTAGTATCCATAAAAGCGCTTAAAACATGTTACAAAACAATTCCGATTTGTATTTTCTAGCCAACAACACAGTTAATTAACACATAATTTACAACATTTGGTTTAATTAACACAAAATAGCACTACATTGCTGTACGCCTACACTTTTAACAAACTGTCACTTGCGTCACGAATAGTAACAAAATTAAGGATTTGGAATTTCTTGAATTGGAAGTTTAACAACAACACCTTGGTTCCATGCGCCGACTTTCTGCGAACATAGAGTTTTTTTTCAAATGTTTGAATATATTTCTAGATGAACCTTGGCGGCTTACTGCTTTAACAGCGACTGCATGCCTGGCTTTATCATAAATTGGAATCAAAAGTAAGAAAAATTAACTTAGTCAATCTTATGAATAATAAAACAATATTGTTTGTAATTCATAGCCTATAATTGCCAGGCCTGTCCAAATGGAGTATTGCAACTGTGTCATATTCGAGCCATGATGTTTGAGAATGAACACGTCATTTGTTCATTTAGGAATTCCAATCACACGGAAGCTTTCCTCTCGCTTTCTACGGGGAGTGTGGATAAACAGGAATTCATTTCTTTACGACAGCCATGTGACAGGGACGACAGACCATAAATTTTTCATGGCTTTAACTTCTCAATCATATTCAAGTGTGGCATCAACATGAAACTTCAACTTTAGTATGTTCGAAGAATCGTGACCGCCAGTTTTACCCATATTATTATTGTTGGTATCTATAGCTGAAAAATTGCTGTTTTTCATCTTCCGTCATTTGTGAGAAATCTTCGGCTAATTTGGTAGCACGCTCTGCGCAATCATTAACAACTTGAATGTTTAAACAGAAATCTCTTGCAATGTGGTAGGCGGAAATCAACTGCCAATAGTTTGGTTGGATTAGAAGCAAGGCTGAAGTGTTCATTGCTTTAGTGCAGGAAATTCCATTGGTACTACAATGCACATGTTTTCTCTCGGAACCTCTAGAAAATTCCTTCTTCATATCGTTTTGGCAATTAGAATATTATAAAATACTGCATGAAATATTACCCTAGTGAAAAATAACAGCGACGAAAACACGAATTCCTTTTCAGGAAACGTCTTCTTTATTTGCAAGGCTGTGTCCTCAGACTGCCAAAATCTCCGCAAAAACAAAAAAAAGGAAAAAAAGTCTGCCCAAAAAACGCCCCCAAAGACCCCGGCGTTGCCAACTCGTTTTTGTGGTTCCCTGAGCCGCAACAGCACACAGTCAGAAAAGAGTTCTTCAGTTCAGTTTGAGGTTCTCATAGTTTTTGGTTTGACTGTAAAGGTTAAGGTTGAGTAGTACAACACATTTAATGAATTTGACGTTAGAAATGTTCCTCATAATGAGACAAGTAGGCCTATTAGCAGAGATTGCTGGTGTGTATGCAGTACTGAACTGGTTCATTAGGAAGGATACCTATTGGAGAATAGGTAGTTAGTTTTAGCATTTTTCCATTCATACAGAATTTTTAACTCAACATACCGTGCAAATTTTTGTATGCTATTTGTCTAGAAATATTTTCTCATGCGTAGTTATATGCTCACTGCGTGGAATGAAATATTCTGGATTAATTTCAATATCATCTACAAAATACGGTACATTTCTGTTTAGACATTTTTCGGGAGATTATAATGTTTTTTTAACCGTCACTTCTTATAAACTAGTTAACAAAGAATGAATTTGTTTTTTCTCAAATAACTAGAAATCTCTTATAATAATTTAAGATCCAAACTTTAATAATAATACCAAGAAATTTTTTGTAAGTTTTATCATTTTCATCCCAACACAAGCAATAATACTTCTTGTTAGAACAATGACACATATCCAATCACAAGGCATTCCTTTGTATCAGCAGTACAATTCTTAGTTTTATATATGTGCTCTTAAGTCCTCCCCCTCCCCCAAAAGTCAACAAAGACTTAATGAATATCAGGTTCATTTGTCCGACTCGTTGTTAAAAGAACATTTTGCTATTAGTCGTACAACTTTTTGCAATACAATGATTGTCACCAAATATGTATTACTATTCTTCATTCATGGTTGTCCCTTTGGAAACCTGATCGCCGATTGATGATACTGATCGAAAAACATTATATAATAATTTTGGAAATTTAGTGCGTGTCATTTTAAAATTTCTGAAACAATAATTGCTCGGTGCACAAGGAAATGTTCGACTAAATAAATGTTTTTTCATCTTCGATCTGTGCTGGATGATGATAGCCGGCGCCGTTGAAACATCACACCTTGCCAGAATGAAAGTTTTGTCCTGATAGAACTTCTGATTTGTTGTGTTACCACCTGAATGTTGTAATGTTTTTACCAAAATTTGGTGACGTAATCTGCAAACTTGAAAAGGTAGATGGTTACTTGACGCGATTATTAAACATTAACAAAATAGTACTGATAATAACCTGAACGGAATCAGCAGGAAGAGCATTTTTTTGGCGGACCATCTGGCTTGTCGTTCTTCGTCTTTTTACCGCTAAGAGAATGTTGGGCCATTAACGTTCTAGCCCATCCTCCTAATCCTAATCTTCCATAAAAGCGTTGATCACGGCATTCATACCAGCTACCTTTTTACCTCCCTTGCCGTACCTCACTGCGTTATTTAGCGCTTTTGGATTTATAAGTGTTTCACAGGAACGGCTTAATTTGATCTATTATAAAACAAAAAAACTTATTTCAAGTAGATATGACACTAAAGAAGTTACCTTCAAAATACTGCCGGATATCCCACGGACAGGCTGAGGAATAATACGACATTCTTACCTACAATATAATAAAAAATGTACTGGATAGGTTATTGTTTTTTTACACTACAAAATTTTTTGGTTGCTTTATCTTACTTTTTATTACCCTATTTTCCTATCCGCGCAACACACCATTCGCCATAAAATGCTGGGGCAAGTGGAACCAGCGTTTAGACACTGCTGGCGGGTGCAGTATCTTTCTAATAAATATTACCATCGAAGTACTTACAATTGGACAAATTAACTGGATTGTCCATCAAATTCGGTTTCGATGTCGCCAGTTCTTCTTCTAGCACTTAAATTTCCTCCCCTTTTTGAAAATGACGGCTTCCATCGTAGTCTTCTTCTAATTTTGCAACTTTCTCTTCAATTGAACATTTTCATTTTTAAATACGAACAAGTAAGATAACAGTAAAGTACAGTAACACAAACGTAGTATAATAAGTTTATATACATGAGCAATTGATCTTTTTCAGTAGATGGTGTTTGCTAGTGGTGTTGATTCTACTGCTCACCGTTGAAGCGAATGGTAGATGGGGGCGTACAAGGTACAGTTGATAGCGGACGTATACTCACATTACAGCAATTCTGTTTGGTCATTATAAATTTCACTTGGGCAACGGCAACTATTGAGAACAAACCTTTATGTAGGATGGGTTTTTTTCTCAATAGCTGCCCATCTTCAAACTCTTAACAAACCGATTCCTAACTAAGTCCCCGTTTATAAATTTGAGCAGGATGGAGGTTTCCTGGCCCGCCATCTCACTTGATGACTACTGATAAAACTAAAAATGTAAGAGTTCAACATCAAGGAACCTGCAACCAAAGAGAGGAACCTGCAACCAAACTTCCATTCATGGAAATTGCAACCGTTAAACTTGAATAAATTATTCATGTCCTTGGATGTTGAATGAGACATAGTTTTGACCACAGATAATTTCTCTCATTGTAAATTAGCGTAGGCTGGGCCCATAGCCTGTTGGGGTGAATATATTAATACCAGCATACAAGGACATTGCAAGGACCTTTACACTGCATTGTTTAACATACCCCTCGGTGCAACAGAGAAAGTGAACCATACGGATTACACATGAAAACAAACAGAGAGTATAATAAAGAGTCAAAAAGAAGAGTAAAGCGTGTTTCTAAACATCAACCTACACAGATTACGCAATCCACACATATTTGGCAACTCAACAGAGCTTTCTGGCATTGTGTATTGGTCTTCCGGAATATTGCCAAGCTCAATGTTTACCA
The DNA here is from genome assembly GCA_013167095.2 of Daphnia sinensis. NCBI lineage: Eukaryota > Metazoa > Arthropoda > Branchiopoda > Diplostraca > Daphniidae > Daphnia > Daphnia sinensis. The sequence goes on from CM023197.1 coordinate 5,804,349, forward strand.
TATCTTGGTTTGTCGCTTCGTTATCTTCATCGGACCAAAACAGGAATCTTAATTGGCAGCAGCACTCGGCGAAGGTCCTAAATAGAATAACAATATACAATGGTTTAAAAAAACCTAATTTTCATGAACTTAACTATACCATGTTTACGGAAACATTTACAAAACCTTGATCCATTGTCGGTTCTCGAACCACGTAGCTTACGTGTCGTTTGGAATTTGGTATGAATGTCTTCTAATATTTTTGCGAGACCATCAAAGGTGTAGGTACGTTTAACTGGTTTTATGGCAAGACAAGCATTTTGTCGCTCCAGCGTTTCCTTCTGAAACCAGTGAATAGTTTCACAAAGGTAGCTCTTGCAGTGACTGGTCCTCTTGCAGCCAGGCTTCTTGACAGCGTGCAAATGTAGAACATCGTCGGTAAAAAAATACTGAAAATTAGGTCATGCACAATGCGTTAAGAACCTTCCGTTCAAATTGTGCAAACATATACCAATGCTAACTGATTGAAATCATCCTGGCCAATCAAGGTGCTGGTCGCACTCAACCTGACATTGTATCTTGTTAGTTGCACGTGTTTGTTCTTGAAACTTCGTTGAAGTTGAAGAGGTTGAAGTTGAAACCTCGGCTTCGTTTCGGGTCGTGATTTCATCAACAGAGACGAGGACTGAAATTTTTCTTTACTCACAGGTTATCCGAATTTTTTAGCCATCTAAAGGACATTTTGTTGGGATTCAAGCAATCGTTTATCATAGGGATCCTCAGCTTATCCTATAGTGTTTAAGAAAGCTATGATTAGTCACCCATTTCAAAAATGCTGTCTCGTTTGCGCAAGCTTAAGAAGTTCCCTGGTGCCCCTATGCCGTGATACGAACAGCTTCTAAAGGCAATAAAGCAGTCAACGAGGTAGACTAAACGAGAATTAAAATAACTGCTATCGTTCATACAAACGGCTCAAATCCAATAGCAATTAGCGTCGCCCAGGCAAGCATAGCCACAGCCGATTTCAGATGACAACCACGACAGGCACAAAGCAGAAACCGACGTCCCATCCGATAGCCTTCTAATCCGTCCCTAAAATCGGCGACATCCGTCTCCGGAAATACAACGGGTCACCATCTAGAAACTTTTGGAAATCTGGGACAGTTTCAGTCAGCGGTTCTCAGAAACCGCAACAGGGAACATTAAGTTCTCAGTTCCCTAATCCAAACAATATCATAGTCTACTCTCTTTTTTTCCACTGCAGCAAACGCAGTCCAGGATTTAGGTAGTTTCAAAAATAACCTTCGTCTGGTTTACAGTCACTTCAATCTTTTTCTGGTAGCCCCATCACTCGTTTGGACTCTTGGTTGGCATCGTTTGAAAACACAGTAGATGGATCGGGAAGGTCAGATGAGAAAAATATTCAAAAGCTACGCGCTAAATTAACATATAGAGCTTATTTCGTCATAGAGGTAGTTTTGAAGGTATATCTGGATGACTATGAATCAACTAAAGAATCCTTGCTTGATTCCGTTTTATCATCTTTCACGATCATGAAAATCTCGATTAATATCTGTAGGAGTTTAACAAAGCTAAATGTAAGCAAGGGGAGAAAATTGTTGATTATACCATTACTTACTTTATTTTTATAGAAAAAAAAATAAAATTAATCAATTTTTAAATTGTTGAAAAAAGTTTGTAAGTTTTGTCGTCGTGGTAATAGGATAATTTCGAATTTTAATTCGAAATTAATAATAGAAAATAAAAATTATATGATATATATAATGCTATGAAAAGAAGCCGACATTTAATTCAGACAGCTTTGTCTTATGTAAAAAAAAGTAGTAATTTCCTTTATTATCTTTTTTATTCAAGGAAAAATAATTATTAAAATGAATTAAAATGTTAATTTTACTACTTTATTTCATTTTTATTGATTTAAAGTTAAGCGGAAAAGAGCGAAGCGAGGCTACTGCAGCAACATTTTCTTAAGACATAGCTTTGTCATTTGTTTATTGAAAAATTTAAGTTGTTTAATTAGAATTTTTTAAAGGTAAAGATAATTTTAAAATATTTGTTTTATTTATTGATGTTATTTTCATAGATTTTTAATTAATTTTTTTTGTTTATTTAATCATCGTCAGGGTCACTAGGATGTGTTTCGGTCTCTTCATCAGAAAATTCAAATTTTGTGTGAGACTTGTCAGTTTCCCAATGTTTCAAATTAAAATTCTTGTCAGAATTTTAATAAGTTTCACGTACGAAATTTGAAAAATCGTTGTTACATTCTTATTTCCATACCTGTTATACCTGTCCACACCTTGTTATAATTTTCCCCTTGCACCGAAAAAATGATCTGTTTGTAATATTTCCAAGCAATCAGAAGAACACAATAGCCGTCGATGAAATGGCATATCAGAGTCTATGTTCGTATCGCACTGATAACGAAGGTGTTTCTTGCAGGTTATACATTTTACAGAGCAATGGTTGAGATCGTAGTGACATTGATTACATTTTGAATGACACAGTGGCTGTCTTGAAACATATTGGGTGAAAATTCTTATTCAATAATGCCGTCCTCATGCAGCTATTGCTTGTCGTTCTTGTCATGTTTGATGTTGTCGAATCTGCATTCTATCTATGTCTTTTTGAAGCTGTCTTCTGAGATCGTCTATAAATACACAATTTTAGATTATTAAAATCAAAATAACATTCTATTAAATTTGTCATACTAACCAAGAGCTTCTGGGCTGATGATTGGCTCATAATCAAAAAGCGAATCATGTGGTGCACTGTTAAAGGATGAAAGAAATGGTGGCTGTTTGAGTGACGACGAACAATACGGAAGGGTATCACCGAGACTATGATCTTTTTTTTGTCGAGTGTTTCCCACATAAAAAACACTTTCCGGCAGTAGGTATTTGTACTGTTTTCTTTTTTTTTGCTCTGACTCTACTTATTATTCTTATTCTGATACATATTAACACATTACATTCAATTCATCTGCAGTTTCTTTTTTGTACATTAATGGGCCGTTTATGTTGCAAACCTTTTAAATACACTTGCTTTGTGCCATTTTGTTTCTTGTTGGCAAGATGTGAATTCAACGGGTCGCACTCGTAAATACCTGCTGCTTATCTGAGACACATATGCTTGCATTAATATTGTTTTCATTGAATATTATATTTCCAACAATACCCTGGAGAACGCCGATGGGATAGTACGCCTGGACGTCCATGTAGAATAAGCTGATTCACGTATTTAACACGATTGCGTATTTACACAATCTCCCATTGATTATCTTCGATTTTACTAGGAGCAACAGCAAAAGCAAAAGCAATACAAAGGAAATTCAAGTTGAGCATCATCTCATCTCATCTGTAATGAAAACGGTATGGAGAAGCTCAATGGCAGTGTTTTTCCCTGCTCTATACGGGCTATGGTGATGGGCGAAATATGGAAAGACTACTCTACGTTTCTCGTCTGTAAAAAAAACCACGATCCAACAATCGCGATCTTTATTCAAGGAGAGTAGGAGGAAGGCAGAGAAAAGAGAACGTCCGCTAAGTGCAATATAACATCTTACGGTGTAAGGTCGGGTTTTCAGATTTAAGAGAAAAATCGAGTGGGCCAAGGGTGGGGCCCCATATGGGACTATTTATTGTTCTACTTGATGTCGTAATGTATGTAACATCGTTTGACGTTTTCTTCCTCATTCGTGTTGTAAACCATTTGTCATCATCGATATATCTATGCAACAGTATATGACAGACTAGATGTCCAATGGGGTTTCATTCAACCGTCAATTCATAAAGCCTTTTTTCGTCCCCTTGGCTGCAGTGCGGGTGTAAGCAATCTTCCCCAAATCGATTCCCTTTTTATAGCAAGGTTGCGGAATCAGTAGATTCAAGTGTCAAGACGTAAGGATCTAAATGCTTTACAATTTTTATGATACTAACAATTTTAGAGTGTTTATCGAATTTCTTGGATAGGACGAAACAATTTCAATTATTTTCTGCTCATGTGCCGTCGCACATACACAATCGTGGTGATATGAACTGGCTCGTATGCTGTCTCTGTATGCGTATTAGCTCAGTTATCTTGCACAAATCTGTCTCTCAACAACGCTAAAGTATAAAGAAATGAGGCCAGTCATTGACCAATATTCAATTGGGTTGTGAAAGCTACTAATTATCGTTCTATCTCTCCGCCGTCTTGAGATATGAGAAAAAATGAAATCAATAAGCGCATTAGGTGGGTATTAAATATTTATATACGTAATAATATTTTAAGATGCTGGCCATGTAGAGGAATCTTCTTTCCGTCCATAAAACCATCACACTTCTCGATGTAACTGAGATAATTTTAGAAAGGCACTGCAACCTTCAACAAAAATGAGAGATATTAGATAGACAAGTACGGGGGGTGGAGTTGTCAACTCCCAACGAAAATGTACAAATTGAGCTTACTTTGGCTAAAAATTGGCTAAAATTTTTTCATTTTAACCTGAGATTCAGCTAAAGATAAAAAATGATCCTCGGCCTCGTGTTCGAGTTTTCGAACAGTTGTCAACAGCAAGTAACTATGTAAGAGCAGCATTTTCGATGCTATTTTCCTGCACGTGTGTTGTGTTGTTACAAGAAATTCCCCGATTCCTGTCGAAAATAAGTATTTTTTATTTTCGGATAGAGTAAGAAGAAGAATAAGGGTCTTTTGCATCGACAGACAATCAGGATTTTTCTTGCTTTGGATTACTCGTTTTTCTCTTCTTTTTAGAATAAGATAATTGTTCTCTTCCCGAATCGCCAAAGAATAGATTACATTAAATACATCTCGAACAGTATTAAGGACTAACTCCATTGCGTGATGTTAGGTTGCGTTTAGTTTGTCATCTTGTTCTAAAAGTTAAGAAGGATTCATAACACTGTTTCATTAGAGACAAGTCGAAAAAATAAAAGTTAAAAATAAAAATGGCACTTACACAATTGCTGGAAAGGCTCTTGTTCGATAAACCTTTTTTGCATTCACTAGAACAGCTGGCGGTTGCAAGGTATTCAAATAACGAGTAATCAAAATCAAAATAACCTGTAAGGGGATAACATGATGAATGTTACCATATTTCATAGCGCGGAATGCAAACATATTCCATTATTTTAGGAACACTATTCCACGTAATATCGTACCACGTCAAATTCCAACACTTCTGACTCCCATTTCCACGTTGACTTCCGTGCAGTAGCGTTCCAACCGCGTTCCATGTATAAGAATATACGATTAGCGTAGAAAGCAATGAAGAAAACGGTGAAAGCTTGGACAGAGGAATATGGAATCAGGAAAGAAGTATGTATAAAATAAAAAAGGCAAAAAAGACAATAGGACGAAAGTAATGAGATCGTAGAAAGCGAAGAAGAAAACGATGGAAGATGGGAAAAAGAATGGGGGAACAGGTAACAAATATATACAATTTCGAATTCAAATTTCATATATTGTTACCTACAACACAACAAGGGTAGAAGGCAAACAGATAATGAGACTTTACAAAACAAAGAAGAGGAAGGAAGGGACAAAGAAATGAAAAAAACTGGTAACAAATATATACAAAAATAAACATACTAGTTTGAAACATAGTTTTTTTTATAATAGAAAGAGAAAAGAAGGCATACGTCGACTTAGGTTTCCGAGGCAAGCGAATCAGCTGCTGCTGAGGCTGAATCGTATCACATCACGGTCAAAGCCAATCGATTATTCGCGAACAGAACCAGGCGGTTATTACCCATTCGAAATTGGCAATGGAAAATAGAGATACAGCTATTATTCATCTCAAATACACAAAGTGGAAATAACGACAAACAACTTCTACGATACCAAATTGGTACAGTTGCCTTATGTAAAAAACCCTCTGCCGTAATCCATCGTCCACCGGGAAAAAAGAAATGGAAACTGGAACAGGAGCAGGAAGAGAAACAGGATCAGGAACAGGTTTAGGAACAGGAACACGCACAGGAAGAGGAGGTGGGAGAAGATCAGGAACAGGAACAGGAACAGGAACAGAAACAGGAAAAGGATCGGGAACGGGACGAGCAGGAAGACCAAGTAAAGAAGAAAAATGTTTGTTGACGCAGTAAAAATAACATTGAGTGTACTTTTTTAAAGTGTTTAAAATACAACAGGCAGTAACTTAGTCCTTATTTCGATATTAATCCAGTCAGGCAAAATGAATCGAACAAATTAATTTTTTTACTTTTGATTTAAAAAAAAATGAAATAAAACGATTTCTTCGGCAATAGGCTGGGCTGGCTGACGGACGAACTATTTATAATTTTGGACTTATCGACAAATATATTTATTCTTAATATATAGCTTTATCTTAAGTTAGATGCACGTCAATTTTTTAAAAGACTGGTTCATCTTTGAAAGAAAACTTATTTGTAAAATTGTTTTTATGTTCTACGAAATACAAATTTCACTACATTGTGATCATGAGTATGGGTTAGTTAGTCCTTCAAGGTCATTAATGCTAGAACATTTAAATTTCCAGTCGTTTGTAAACTGTTCATATTCAACCGTAAGATGACGAATGGGTAGAAAATTTTTTATTAAAGAAAATATTTATGATGTAAAATTGACCGTTCGCAGGTGTGAATGAATTTGATTGGCGAATTTAAATTTCCCGCACAATTTTTTCATCTGGTTAAAATTTTCGTAAAATGCAGGAAGATCCGGGTGGGATCGGGTTAGCCAAAACTTGATCCTCAACCCCTTCCGAATGCCCTTATCAAAACCCCATCCAAATATAACGTAAATTAATGGAACCAGTTTTTAAAAAATTGACTTTTTCTGAATGATTTTTAATGAAATCAACAATTTTGAAACACAAGAAGGAGCTATGTTATAAGAAAATTTAGCCTATCAGAGCCTCACTAAACCGATAAAATTATTTACAGTTAAAATTAAAAGTTACGGTAAGCGTAATAAAATCTTCTGTTCAATGAAGCAACCGTTTAAGTACTAAATACAAAAATTAAATACTGTATTCTAAAGCCAACTTCTTCTGAAAGCTTGAAAAAAAAACCAAGAGAAACCTGTGTCTTAATCTTGTGAGCGTGTGTTGATAAAATGGAAGTTCTTTCTATAAAATCCTAATAGAAATCCTGATAAAAATTTGAGATCACTCCACGCACATAGCAACAATGACAACCGTTCTTTTTAAAAATTCCTGAATAATCCTATAATACAACTCCTTTCCCGAAATCAGTTGTAGACCTGCACAACCATCGGAAATGAACAATTTTTGTGGATATCGTGGTCACGTTCAAATCCAATTTTTCTATTTTCAACGTCAACAGCTAGAAAAGGCTCAGCCGCCTTCATATTATTCTTTCCATAACACTGGTTAGAAATGTAATAATTGTCCAAGTTCAGAAACTCCAATAAGTCAACTTCTACAGTAACATCTTCAAAAAAATTGATTTCTCAATCATTTCTCAAAAATAATTAAGATGTAAGATTTTGAGTCGATTTTAGAAAATTAAATTATATTTCAAAGAAGAATTCTATTCCTATGCCTGATAGCTGCTGTACAAGATATGAAACTTTTACAAAATATCGAGAAGAAATTACTCACCACTCTTCATTCCGATACGGCTATTGGCAAATTCAAGTCTACGATCAAGATATAGAGAAAACTACTTTTATTGTGAAAAATAAATTTTAATGAGCATTAGGTAACGATCCGCTGACCAAGTCAAAATTCAAACGGTAAAATTTAACATATTGCTTTTATCGTCCATATTACTCTAACGGTAAAGCCAGTCCTCTTCCGCTTGACCTTATATTTTTGGACACGCCTGACTCATCGACCTTCTGTTTCGCCGTATAAAAGACGGGAAAATTTCACTTGAAGTCAGTCGAAGTAGACCAACGAGGCAGTTGGAGTCGAGTTTTTGTCGACAGTCAGAGTCTGACAGCCTGACTTCTTCCGATTCCTCCCTTTTCCTTCCTTTCTTCTTTCCTTTTAATCCTGAGAGAAAACGATATTTTTAAACATCAAGCCTGTTTTAGCTTCAAGTTGAGACAAAGGACTGTGTATTGTGTGTGCAAGCGCCCCTTAGATGCATATCATCTGACTTCTGGTGGCCAACCTTGACATCTACCATTTATACGGTGATTTTGAACCATACAGTGACAAGTTACAGACTTCCAGAAGCAATGTTTCGAGGGAAAAAAACTAAAAAAAAAAACAAAAAAAACAACACTATATGCATGTAGCCGTTTGAGACAGTTCAAGGTTTAGAGGTCAATAAAAGTAAAAAAAAATTAAAGATAAGAAAAAACACAAAAAAAACACAAAAACACAAACGTTTTGGTAGCTGATGAAAAAGATTTTATCTTCTTTGGTGGTGCTAAATACCGCCGGCCAGTTCATGTAGTACTGGCCACTCTAGTTGGCAGCTCACCAAAACCGGAAGGCGTTCAAGGGTCGGGCGCATGGAACAGACTGCGATGGATGAACGGAAAGAACGGCGGAAACCTATGAAACGGGGTTGTTGGCGTGGACGATGACGCGTCTAACGAGCTCTCTACTTGGTTAGAATTTTGCGCCGGTGGCTGCAATGGTTGTGCTGCCGGAAATGGAGAAGGTGACGAAAACGGGTGGCTGGAAACAACAATTTCGGTGTCTGGGTCTGCGGAGTTGTTCCCGGTTCCGCGGACAATGTTAATGGCTCACATTCCTCTTGAGCGAGTGCTTGAACCTTCTTCGGCTTTTTGGAACAACGAGAAAAATGTCCTTCTCGCCGCAGTTGTGGCAGTCCTGGTTGTCCGCCTAACATCGACCCAGTGGATGGCGAAGTTTGCACATCTCGTACTCGGAAAATGATGTGTGACTTTCAGACGACTTGTGGTCTGTACCTGACTGAGGCGTCTTGCTGGATGGACCACAGTGAGTTTGTCTACCTCTATTAGACTTTCGACTGCCGTCTTGTAGACGGTGAATAGATCTGCATCTCATCTGCATCAGCTGAGCTTAAGATGCTTGAGCCCTTAAAATTTCACATGCTTTCTGAAGAGTTAGGGCGTTTTCAAACAACATTTTCTCTCGGGTATTAGGGTCGGCTACAGCCAACACCAGTTGATCACGCAAAATAGAATTTTTCGAATTTCCATAGCCACAATTCTTTATTAAGCATCTCAAATCGACTAGCCATGTTTCGCATGATTACCCAGGGGCTTGACGACGCTGTAGAAATTTGAAACGCCCAAAACATTTGTTGCGCCTAGTCTCGAAATGAGTTGTAAACTTGTCCAATACCGGACCGATTTCTTTTTGCCTTTGCGCTGGACTAAATACGAAGATATTGTAAATCTTTAGGTCTTGTATGCCCAGTTCAGTATTCAATGTTTCCACTAATACTTCCCACTAATACCTCAGTGGGGCCGTACATAAAGGACGTCCACTATTTTTTCCGCATTTTCGACCCCTCCCCTCCCCCACGTCCAAAAACCGTCCAAACGTTCAGACCCCCCCCCCCAAAAGGACGTCCAACAGTGACGCCCCCCCCCCCAAAAAAAAAATAAAATGTAAAAATTAGATTCCTTTTTCTGTATTTCGCGTCTCCATTACATTTGGTTTGATTTGGCATGAATTTAATTGTCGCAATTGGACACATTGAAGAAATTTGTACTATTCGAACCAATCTGATGTATCAGATAGCTTAGAAAGAGGGACATTCGGGAAGACATCAGAACCTTCCGCATCCTCTGATGGTAAGAGTCCTTCAAATTCCACCTCACTCTCGTCTAACCATTCAATCGATTGAGCGTTCTCCTGTTCTGCTATGATGACCATTAGTTCACGCTGACGTCAAGCAGCAATGCGCTGTGGACGCGCTCGTGTAGCTGGAACTAGTGGTGGGCGTTTGTGTTGAGAAACATGTTGTTGAAGCATTACTTTTGACGCAAAGTATTGCTCACAAGACTTGCACGTCCTCTCTGATACTACTGACAGTACGGACGGGCAATATAAATCATAGGGAATTTTTAGATATGATAAGGCCTCGGAAGGGAGAAGACTTTCATTAAGCATCCTTTGAACAGCTAACCGTGAGAACTTTTGCTTATCTGGATCGATAGCAGCTACTGACGGATTAGGAATCTTGACCCCTTCTGGAGTGTAAGTCACCGGTAACGGCGCTGGGAGAAACTGAGAATCCACGATTTTGAAATAAGAACTCCGAGATGGCGAGCAACATTCCAAATCAGAGCACTTGACAACTTGAGTAAAGTACTGGCTTGTTCTGACATGACTATCCATCCAAGACTGTTGTTTCGTGATAATGTCTGCAACAGGAATTTCGGACTGATGCGGTTGAATATATTCAGCCACAGTTGGATGGCCGTCAACAACCAACGGTGACCAAACGTCAGCAAGCACCTCGCCAGCATACTGAAAATTTCTTAGCTCCAAATCGGTGTCGATTGTGCGGCGTTGATCGTCGAGGTGAGAACCGTAATGATCATGTGGGAGAATAACACCACTTAATTCGTGGCTCAATGGGGCCATTTTCCGTTCGATTCTATTAAAGGCGCTTCGACCAGGAGCGTTAGTTGCAACAAATAATGCATCAAGATTATTCTTGAGAAAATGATGAACGGCCTTCTAAAGAAAGTATATTATATTTCGAATTTTCTGAAGAAAACAGTCATTTTTATGAATAATACCTGAATAACCTTTTGGTATCGGGGGTTTTCATCCGGTCCTCCGTCGACCGTGATCATCAGAACTGGTTTGATTTCGAGAGAGCCAGCTTCACTGATAGATTTATTGAAAGAATCAAACCTACACATCACAATTAAAAGAAATAAAGTGAATCAGGCATACTAGTTATAAATAATTCAATCCATAACATTATTTTAAGTTTAATAATAAAAGCTTGAAATATTCGTCATGTTATACTCACTCTTTTAAGGAGAGTAGTCTATCCATATCCAATGCGTGACTATAGGCGGTGCTAGATGCATGTTTTCCTGATCGGATTGCCACGTAGGGAGGTCCAGAATAACCTATGATCTCTGGATCACCCAGACCGCCATGGGTAATAGTAACAGCAGCATAAACCGACGGAATAAATTTGTGGCGCTCTGCAACCACCCAATCGTGATCAGGCAGACGAACACGGTATTCCAGATGCATCATAATAGGTGCCTGCTTGTTTGCTGCAGTTTTTTCTATTGGAACGTGTGCTTTATCGTCCTGGCTCAAAAGGCAAACTTGATGAGGGCCTAGTATTTTAAAAAATTGAACAATAAAAATTTAGATATAATCTCTTCTACAGAAAATGAGTATTCTTTGATTTGCAAACCTAAAAGAGAGGCTATTTCATCCAATCGCTTAAGGGTAGCAGCTGCGAAATACTGATCTACATGTTTGGAATGTGCGTCATTTTGCTCACGCAGGAGCTTCACTGGAACAGTGGTGACGTGACGTTTTCCTTCGGTGGATGATGATCTATGCGGGAGTAATCTAAGATAGGTCCCTGTTCGACTTATTGTAAATCCTTTCTTATTAAGCTCATTAGTCAGTTCTGAGAGCGTTCTGATGCACCTTAATTCTTCACTTTGCCTCTTTGCATTCGCACCTGCGCCGTCTGTTTACATTTTTAGAATTTAAAAAAGTCACAATTTGAAAATTGGTTTGCTATAAAACTTAATACTTACATGTAGCCAAATCAATAATAGTCTGCAATAACATTGGCTGATCCTCTTGGATGGTAGGACGTCCAGCTTTTTCCCTTATTTTGAGCTTTTTCTTCACTTCAGGATGACATAATAAAACCTCTCTTGTGCCAGCTCTCCTTTTTTGACTGCGAACTTGATCTTTCACTAAATTAGAAAGTTTTTTCTCTATATTTTTCTTCTCAAGTTTCAGTTGATCTAGCTCTTTTTCTTGTTCTGTGGATAGTAGTTTCCTTCTTTCTCGTTCCATTAACCCAACCAAATCAGAATTGATAAGAGCAAGTCTTGATTTAAGCTCAGTTTGAGCTGGAGCTTTGTAGTTTTCTTTAACTTTCTGTTCCAAATTTATGGTCTTTGGATTAGCTTCATGAACAACTTCTAATTGTTCTTCTCGTTCATTAAATTGATTGGAATCAGGAGCAAATTCAATTGCAATAGAATGTGAGGATTGGGGAGCATTTTCGTTTGTTTCGTTCCTTTTTATTGCTTTGGCAAACATACTGAGCAAAGTTTTTTTTTAAGCCACCCCGGCCCATATTGTCATGAGTGTTTTCGCTCGAGTTTCGCAGTCTTTTTCTTTCTTGATAGTTGCCCAATGTTTATTTACGTCACGTTGACAGTCAGCAGGTTTTTTATCAGGAAAAGCCTTGATATATGAATCATATAGGGACTTGTAAAGAAAGGCATTGTTCATTTTTTTCAAGTAAATTATAGCTTTTCTACAGGAAGACTAGCAGACGACGAATAAACAATGATCAAACAAAAACAGCTGTGAAATGAGTTTCGAGAAAGAAAAAAGGCTTTCGTCTGCTTTTTATAGCCGCGCATTTAAAAAAAATTTATTCTATTCGAATGGGCGTCCATAAATTTTTAACCCCCCCTCCCCCCCGTCCATTTCCGTCCAAAAATCAAAACCCCTCCCCTCCCCCCTAACGGTGGACGTCCTTTATGTACGGCCCCAGTTCTGTTTCACCATTCCTGGTTACTTTGATGTACCACTCAAAAGCATTTTGATAAAAAGCCCAGTTACTGGCCGAGTCTTCGATGAAATCGAAACGTTCAGGCGACTTTATCGAACTCGCCATCTCAATTAATCGTCACTAAGAGGTTTGCAACACTTTATTCAACACGTGGTCGTCGCGTGGTCGTTCAAGTTAGAGCACTTCTGACACCATGTTATAGCTTCAAGTTGAGACAAAGGACTGTGTATTGTGTGGGCAAGCACCCTTTAGCTGCATATCATCTGATCTCTGTTGGCCAACCTTGACAAAGCCGATGTCGTTTTTAGCGAAACGGCGTGGGTAATCGTGGATGGTCTATTTTAAGCGACGAACTTCGGTTCGCGAGATCCCACTGTGTCAGTTCCAGCCATGAAATTAATTTCGCCTCTTCACATACGTTTGATGTTTGACGTTTTGACCACATCAAAACTAGAGCAGCACAAGCTCTTCCACATTATCAACCTACAGAAGCAACAAATAATGAAACTGTTTGGCGTCTTGTTCGGTTATCTACCAATAACCTCTCTGTGTGCGTAGATCTCGAAACTTTTTCGGAACTTTCCAAAGATGATGTTCAAGACTATAACAAGAAAGGATACCCTATCTGCAAGTTCCACACCGGTATCAACAACTGCTCAAAAATCCCGCGCAATAGTAAGATTTAATACACAATGAAGAAAGAAATTTACAGAATGGCGCAGCCCTGAATTCATTTACATGGTAACCAACGGTTTATTCCGCAACAAAGCAACATAAAATTGTTTTTTAGTGTTCACCTGTTGGTGAGCAGACAACACCAACAACAGCAAGATAACCGCCATTAAGAATGTTTGAAATACCTTTGGATGCACCGCTCGTACAGAAGAATGGGTTTTCCAAGCTAGTATGAACGGCAACATAATGGCACCAAAAATAGAAGCAGTGGTCCTACCTACAGTAAAAACATGCTCTCAAGATGTCGACACCACTGCGTGCATACAACATACCTTCGTGGAACATACCGCGAGAAAACACATCATCAGTAGACGTCATCAATCATCGGTTACATCGCATTGCTCAAACCAGCCTTTCAACGGAAATCGCAGGAGAGCAAATTCACAATCTCATCATTGAAACTGAAAAACAGACAGAAGCATCTTCTATGCATTATCCTTACGAATTTTTGACTGCGGCTTACTTCTTGCCTAAGGGTTATTTGCCCTTGCTTACAAATTGTCTACAGTACCGGTCCATTTATAGAACCGCCTAGTTATGGAGCCGGCTCGGTTATCGAACCGATTTTTCTTTTGTTTCAGCGCCACCGTTGGCCGTATTATGAACTATATCGAATTTCTATAACGGGAATCAATGGGTTTTTCCTTTTAACACATGCAAAACAATATTGCTTTAATTGGTTTTATCTTTTTAGGCAATGTTGTACATCGGTTCAATGACCCAACTCATAATTATTGGTAGCAAAGTTATTCATACAAAATGCAATCGAAAAAATTAGTCATTGTGTTACTTTTCTCTGTGCTGTGTTCTGGGTGTCTGAAATGGGAAAGCGTGTTAGCCAATGTGCATAGTAACAACAAACGAAGAAAATGTCTATCTTTGGAAGACAAAATGAAAGTTATCGAAATTATTCAGGGAAAAAATCTGAAAAGTACATCGCGTCTTTGTTTGGTGTTTCGAAATCGAAGATCCATCGAAGTGTTAACAAAAAAAACATTAACAAATTTTCAAACTGGAAAGTGTTTAAGCCGTCAAAACAACAGATGGCAAATGAGTCGCGTTATCCCGAATTGGATGCTGCTATTTTAAATTGGCTTAACGCCATGCGAAATACTGCTTCTAGATGCAAACCACTCTCTCTCCCTCTCTCTCGAGCTCATATTCAAGCTCATGCATCTCATGAAGCAAAGAATAGGGAAATTTTGAATTTCAAAGCTGACGAATCTGACGAGTGGTTCCGCAATTGGAGGGAGCGTTGCTCGTGTGTGTGCTATAGAGCATCCAATGTCTTTAATATGGACGAAGCGGGCTTCTTTTATCGTGCTTTGTCAACACGCACGTACGCAAGCAGTGCGGAAAAAAAAGGAAGTCGAAAATCCATCAGGCGTACAAAGGCTCTTCGAGCAAAAGATAGATTTACGCTCGTTTTGTGCGTAAATGCGACAGGCTCTTGCAAAAGTTCCAAAAATCCCCACAGCTTTCGTGATCAGCCATCTCCAATCCCTTATGTTTGGATAAAGAGCGCTTAGGTGGATCGTGATGTCTACAAGGGTTGGTGAAATAATGTTTTTTTACCTTCGGTACGCAAATTTACCAACGAGCTAGTTGCCCTTTTAATGGATAACTGCTTTGGGCACGACCCAACTTGCCTTGACCCAAACGGACAGGTCGAAATTTTTTTTTTTCCACTGAACTGCACCTCAGTTTATCAACCAAAAAGGAAATGTTGAGCAGATATATTAAGTCGTATGAAAAATTCGACGAGCTTTAGGAATTAGCAAAAAAGGTACTTTACACACGTTAATAACTATAAAATAAGCAAATAAGATTTACAAATAACAATAAATAGTTTACAATATCTAGATTAAAATAAGAATAAAAAATATCTGTATTATCTAATATCATATGTATATTTAAAAATAAAAATCTAAATCTATTATACATATTAAATAATAACAATTCGATCTTTAAATATTATAAATAGGCCAAGCAGGTAGAAAAAATCTCCAATTCGGTCTCTCGGCTAATGTTTTAGATGCTGGACAAATTGTTAAGAAGTGCTGGGAGTACCTGGGGAATATTGATACTATTTATCTATTTATAGTGACGATATTCGGATGATTTAACTGTTTCAGAGCTTCTTTGTTTTCGTTACCAAGACCAAAAACTTCGACCCTTTTGACAAGCATTCAACGGCCTTCGAATTCACCAAGAAAAACTGATCCTTGACCGCCTTATCGTAGTGGAACTGAAACATCATACCAGGTAGCCATGTCGATTGTGTTTACGATCATAAAAACAAATAATGTTCTAATTCGACGGTATTGAATTGATACACAAGCGTTTGAAGTTGTTTGAAGGCAATTTGGAAAGGATTAATCCGAATTCACCCCTGGAGGAGCAATCGGATATTTAACCAACAAACACGAATTTCCTGCTAATCATCCAGTCCTTGGTAATATAATGCATTTAAATATAAATTAAAATGCAATCATTCCTTGAGTTGATTATCGAATATAGGGGGGCAATTAGGTGCTGGCCAATTCGGCCGAGTAGTACAAGCCAAATTTGTCGGCATGGGTCCAGCCAATACCAACGTGGCTGTTAAAAATGGTCAAATCCCAACTGGACAATACAGCGCTGACGTCGCTGGCATCAGAGCTCAAATTTCTCATCCACCTGGGCTTACACATGAACGTTGTGAGTCTCCTGGGAACCGGTACCATAAATCTGATCAAAGGCGAGCGCGAGCTGATGGTCATATTGGAACTTTGCGCCTCATATTGGAACCAGCTTATTTTTTTAAAGCAAAGAGTTGGTTAGTCAGTCGCTGTGGACTACTGGCATAAGATTAACCAATTCTTTTTTTTAAAGGCAAAGTTGGTTATTCAGTCGCCAGTATAAAGAAAGAAAAAGAAGCTTTGAAATGAAGTTTGAAAGCGTAACTGAAGCAAAGAGTTGGTTAGTCAGTCACTCATCATCATAACTCCCCTTACGACGACTTATGACACCATCCAGGGTATGATTAATGGCATTATCCATCCTTCCACCCATCCCGAAGACAGGTAAATGTGTTGGTTTTTCATAAGCAAATTTGTTTGTCCAATTTATTCACCTATTACCTACAGACCAGCTCCCAAAAATGAGGTTGAGATGATGGTTGCCATTTTTGATTGCATCAACAGAATGTGATGCAATGGCTGTTATTGGTAATACTTCACCGTTCATAAACAGTGACTAGATGCCCGGCCTAATCAGTCGGTAAGGATAAACTTTATTATTTTAGTGAGCCAAATAAAAAATAAAATAATATGAAACCTTATTTAGTTGATGAGCGCAAGCTAACCTAGCTGGACTGGACAACTGCGATTTTTTGCCGCTGCGGACGGACGGAGGGTTTCATCCATCCTTGCTCGAATGAGTGATCGATGATAGTGCATTCAATCGACTTGATGGTGACGGGCGAACTTTTAATGCCCAGCACGCAGGCGCTTTCGCAAGGAGCCAGACAAACTCTAAAAATAGTTTAATAATATCTGGAAATCTCTAACTCTAAGTACTCAACTATAAATAAACTATATGCTTCGGAGATTATTTACAACACAGTTGATGAATGAAAATAGAAAGAAAAATTGTTTACAATGGCGAAAATTTACGTAGACAAGAAGGAGTTGCTCGGCCCTATTATTACGTATCCCATGCTGCTGTATTTGTTTGGTCGTAGTTCAAGAAGTTGGCCGGTAGGAGTGCTATAGCAGCCGAACATTCACTCGCCCGTGGGATTTTGGCAAAATTTCTATATTCTATCGGTCCTGTTTTCTCATCACTTCTTGTCTGCACTCTGCAATGACGTAAATTGCTGTTGTAATATTCTCATCATACACATCCCAAAAAGCCAGAAGGTAAAATTTGAATGAGATGACTTCATTGAGCTAGTTTGAAGCGGAAAAGTTTTTTTTTCTGGAAAAAAGTGTTCTTTTTTGTCTATTAATTTGGAAGTTCCTTGCAAAATTGTATGACAACTGGATTTCATTGTAGCAACCTGCTCTCATTAATTCAAACCGACGCACACAAAGGAATTGTAGCAGGAAAATTCGTTCCATACCTTTCTTCTGAGCTTGATTCCTAGAATAGTCCTAAGAACCCTAAGTCTACGCGATTAAAGGACACAACTACAGCAACGTACCATTACTGATATCTGTGACATTTTTTCGAGCTTTTCACTTGAGCCATGCAATTCGAATAAGCTTGAGTCTCTGGGTCTAGGTGAGTTGACCGAAGTAATCCATAAGGAGGGTACATCATCAGGAGCTGACATGATTGAAAGGTGGTTGCATCTTGAAGTTGACCCAAAAGTTGTTGCAGCGCAGGAAGGGGTTAAAGTTTTCCACCGGAACCATGGTCGGGCATCGAAGGTGTAAGCAGTGCAGTGCGTAATTGTCTTTCCACAGTGGCAATACCAGCCGACGATTTGTCAAGGTTACATATTGGAGCCCATAAAAAGTATTAATTTGACCTGGAATAATAATTACGCTAATACCTGCGGTGAAATACTTTTGAAAGATAATTGTAGGCAAGTTCTACCGCTAGTTTTATTGAAACTTACTTTTGACACAAAATATGGCCTCTGCTTCTTCAGGGGAAATCTTCGAACAAAGGCTATTGCTGATGTCGGCCACCAAGAAGGTTATGCTTGACAGCGCCCCTAACGGCCTGCACAATTTTTATAATACTGCTTATCAAAAATAACAGGCCGTCTGACGGGCCTTCCAAATTTAGAAGTCCTTTCTTCGGACGGACTTTAACAAACCGCAAAAGCCTAATCAATTTCAGTTGTCCTATTCAAATAACTGGGTTGTCCTAGGAATAACCAATATTTACAATACCTATAATTTTTTAAAAATATACTGCCAGGGGAATTTATCACTAAAGAAGTGAACTTAAGAGATCTGATTACTATTCATCCAATAGTAATTGTCGTTCTTTCCTGCTTAACGAATAAGACAGTTAATTCGCCATAATTGGCGAAAACACGGTTAAAAAGTGGATCGAACTAACACTGACACTAAAAATTGAAGGCAAAACCAATGAATACCATATTACCGAATATCACAATAGAAAAAGATAAGGAATGTACATGCACTTACTCTGACATCCATGAACAATCTGAATCTAGTAGTGATCTAAGTTTTCCAAAATTTGAAGGTTAATCGATTTCTGGGTATGATACAATGTAGGAATTCTTAAATGTATAATGGTAAAATGATTAATTAAGAATTTTTGGGTAGTAAGGAAGGTCAGTCCCTGGAAAGAACAAGAATGACCTTGTGTAACAATCGAGTAGGGAAAGCAAAGAAGTTATACCGAAAAAATAAAAGAACTACCTGAAGCGAAATGGTTTACATAAACTCGGCTGTTTCTTGATAAAAATTATTCTTATATTAACTCTAATTAGCCACGCTGTTCCAAATTTATTGCAAAATAATTTATCTGCGATGTCATCTTTAAGCTTTGGAAAACAATGAAAACTAATATTTGCAGTACATAGTTTGTATTTGTTACCACAAATTACTAATTACAGCTACAAATTACTGACTACACTTTGGATTTCGCATTCTGACAAAGTACTAAAGAAAACAAAAATTTTAATGGTTTAACATAATTAAACGTAGTTAGCCAAAAAAAATAATTAATACAAGAAGTTAACTTTTAATCGAAGGAATGTAATTTTAGTCTTCTCAAAAAAAGGAAGGAAAGGACTAATGTTACTGACGTTAACGTGCAGGTAACGCAGAAACAGAAAAACGGGGGATGAGAGGATGAATGACAATATGAAAAATGACGGATGGGAAAATGAACAACTGTATTGCTTTGTTTTAAATGTTGGGGGAGGGACGACAATTTTAACCGACGTGGTAACACAGAGAGAGCTTGATTACTTTCTAACTTGATTACTTGACTGATACTAACTAAAGGGGGGCAAGGGCTGCTTAAACGTAAACATAAATTAAGAAGACCCTTGCCACCTACAACCCTGCCCGGGAGGGCAGCACCGAAGGTGACAATTGCCAAATCTAAAGATTCAACTAACCAACGCGCCTAAATTTACATAAAAAATATATTAAGAAAGGAAAACGGGGAACAAATATGATAGATTTCTGAATAACCGGATGGACCAATCAATGCTATTCGCATTTGTGAAAAGGGTCTCTATTACAACACTTTTTAGCTTTGCTTTAAATTTAGTTGACTGTTTACTTCAGTCCCAAATGGTGGCCGCAAAAATGTACAAATATATTATTGTTTTTTCCGTGGTTACCTATTACCTAACAAAAACGGCTATTGGTGATTGCCTATCGCCTAAAAATCGTGAATCCTTTTCATCACATTCGGCCTGCTGGTTGCTCAAAGATGTTATGCTTTCGTATTTTTTAGTGTATATTGTTGTAAACTGTCAACCTCTTCACTCTCAGCAGTAGCACGGCCATAAAACTACAACCTTACTGACCTGAGACTATTTTTTATTGTGGGTTGTGTTCAAAAATAGAAATAACAAAGCAGCTGAAGCACGAGATTAGAGTCCGGAACCAACGGTATTTCGTAATTCAAAACACAAGAACACGCTCGCGCTTACTCGCGCGTTTACACTCGCCAAAACTCTCACAATTACCCACGCGAATACTTTCGCGTTTACACTTACGAATACTCTCGCGCCCTCAGACGCCGTGTCTACTTGTCGTGCTCTTTCTCCCTTGACTCCCCTGCTCCCTCACATCTCATATTATCTCGTCACATGGGGGTGAAGCATAGGTTTTGGGAAGGGGGAGAGAAAGATGGGGTAATGAGGTTGCATAATTTTCAACATTCAGTCTTTCTTGACAAAACTCAAGCGTCCTGGCTTTCAATACTAAACGCGGATCACACTTTATGGCAGGTATATTGCTTAACTATTGAAGGGAAGGCAAGAGAGAATGTTTTTAGGATCGGAAGGAACAAAGATCGTACGAAAAACGGAAAAAACTAGAAACAAGAAAAAAAATAATTGCAAGATGAGTTGAAAACACGGCACTTCAAATTAACGTTTGACGATCAGACGTGACGTGCCACGGAGGAGTAGGAGAACGAGCAGGTCTTATGGCCGAAAGCTTAATAGATAATTTGCCAACCGTGGTGGTCAATTTTTCAACAACCCGAAGAACTTCTTGTCCGGTCAGGGAACTAGATGTTGGATAAGAGTCAGTGGTAACGGTGACGATGTTGCTGATCCAATCTCTGTCTTCCAATCGACGCAGTTCAGTCAAAAATTCGGCAATCCTGTAATGGGGGTTTACCATCATTACCGCTCGATGATTAGGCTGCAATAAAAGACCACGGATAAGGTAAGGGACTATCCGCGGCTCGGTGATAGGCGTGGGCTGTTGCGGTAGATCTTCAGCTTATCCGTGACGTAGTTTACGCCCGAATCAGAAGGCAACTGGAAGCGACCCTCCACCAACACTTGCCAATGTGATTGGGTGAGTTGAGTCTCAAGAGTCTCAGTAACAAGAGAAGAAAAACTAAGTCATGGAATTAGATTGATAAGGCAATCAGTTTAGAGTTCCCCGATGGTGATCCAAAAATCTGTTCTCAAGTAAAGAAAAAATGGGACAATCTCATTAGAGAGGCAAGAACTAAGATTGCCAAGTATAACTCATCGATAAGTGGAACACGTAGTTTATTATTCTATCAGCATATTACAGTTTTACTTAACTTGAAACGTTAACCTAGGTGGAGGCCCTGAATGTCAATTTAAACCGCTTCACAAAAAGAGTTTGAAAAGATGTCATAGGAGTAAACAATTCAGCAATAGCTAATGGAGGTATCGAAGTAAAACATAAAGCAGCTTTTCAATTTTTATCTATTAAAAATTTTTATTATAGGGAGGTGTAGAGAGTGAAACAGCTAGCAGTAGCTGCGTGGTTAAAGCAAGAAAGTAAACACCAACTCCATATGTTTATGACATTGATGAAGATGAGAGCAGCAATCATAGTGTCATAACAACGGATGGGATAGTAGATATTACGTAAGTAACACAAAGTAAATGTTGTTTTACTGACTGAAAGCTAATGTTGTTTTAAACAGGTATAATGGGACCGTTTTTCAATCACTCCGTTTCTATCAATGCCTGACAAAATATTGTTAACTGAAGGTATTAGTTGCAACGGCTGCTCTACACCCAAAACTACACGATCAACAATGAATGCGACGAAAAAGAAAATTTGTCGGTTAAGTGACGAAATAAAAAAAAATGACTTAAAAGGGAAAGATTTATGTATTTAAACGTGTTGATGGAAAGTAGAGCTCGTTTAGGGGTTCCTGTAACTATGGAAGAAGTACCTGAAGACCTCTACGAAATAATGATCAATCTAAAAGAACATGTTTGATTGTTTGACTACTTCATGTACTTGACTTCTTGAATACATTTACATGTGTCGTCAGTGTCTTCCAAAAATATTTTTAGCAATTCTTCTTCTCTTTTCAAAGCCAAGCCTTCGAGTTCTAGCAT
This sequence comes from Daphnia sinensis, assembly GCA_013167095.2. Classification (NCBI taxonomy): domain Eukaryota; kingdom Metazoa; phylum Arthropoda; class Branchiopoda; order Diplostraca; family Daphniidae; genus Daphnia; species Daphnia sinensis. Next base: position 5,826,321 of record CM023197.1, read on the forward strand.
CTTGTTGAGTGGAAGGTTCAGGCGCGTTGTTCCTAGGCATCATGCATTCAAACAATTCGCCTTCTTCGTCATCAAAATCCTGTTGTTTTCTTGCTAAGGATATAGTCTATTGTTTAAACAAGACAGGCCAATACAATTCTGAAAAAGAGATGTTCTAGATTATTTCTCATCAAGCCAAAACGTTTATAAATTTTTCGTATAGTACTTGCATGTACGTTGAGGTTGGACTCTTATCTCGCCATGTAAACAATGAAATCTGCGTTTCATGGCTACAAAAGCTCTTTCAATTACACATCGAGTTCTTTTGTGAGACTAAATTAAATGTTACCTTTGAAATGAAATCAGACAATTCATCATTAGATATCATAAGTAAACAGTGCACTTAAATAAACAATCTCTGTGAGCCATTATACTTCTTCATTGTTGGAAGGAATGCTGAACGGCATGATAAGGTATGGGGTGCAACCATAACCGCTGTCGCCCAAGAGAAATCCTTCACAAAATTCCCCCTGAACACATTGTAGCCCCAGCGCACTCGTTTTAAATATGGTTGAGTCATGTACACTGCCTGGTTTAGTGGCGTTTACACTATGAAAGCGGCCATTAGCGTCACACACACCATATTAAATAAAAGCCGTAAGCTCTATATAATACATAAATAAACGTCCTATCGATGCATACTTGTACGTTTATGGAGTGGTATCCTGTTCTATGTACAAATGCATATTCATGTTGATGAGGTCGTTAAATTCTTATATGTGTGCCATCAATACAGCCAATAATACCAGGAATTCTTGCGATTTCAGCGAATTCTCTTTTCAACTGAACAAAACGAAATCACGCGAAAGATGTTTTTAATCAATAAAAGACTACATCACTTACTTGCAATAAACTTGGAGGAAAACGAATATGGTCATGAGCAATCATACACAATGCTCTTGATACGTCATGAATTGAACGGAAAACTGTAGCCTGACTATATTTCAAAACATTCCCAACCACAGTTTGGAATGTTTCGGTCACATGAAACTGAAGGGCAATTAACACTTGATCTAAAGGAGTAATTCTCCGTTTAGCTTTAGTAATTCTCACTTTAAGAAAAGGTGTCAATAAATCTAGTTTCATCAACGATAAAAAGTATACGAATTTTACGTAGAAACCAATACATCAAGTGAATTACCTGTGATGTGCATGATGGATGGCTTATCAAACCGAAAGATTTTTATAGTTTTCTCATCGTCAAATAGCTCAAACATGTTTCTCCGTTGAGAATAAAATGTTCGATTCCTAAGACGAATTTGCCGATCGTTCTCATCTTCACTATGCGAAGAATTATAATCCGATTCCAAAAGCCGAAGATCTTCTTCAAACTCGTCAATTAAATTGAAGTCATTCACAGTAAAAGTTATGAAATGCACACGCTAAACAAATAGTTCTTCTGCTTATATGTGCCAAACAGGCTTTTGAAGGAAGATTAGGTGTGAAAAGGGAGCAAAATGCTTCCTTGAAAATATTGGATTGGAAGGACCAAGATTAGACTCCAATCATACTTTGGATTGAACCCAGATCTGTTCAGAATAGAGATTGAAGTATGCTTAGGATTGAACTACCAATCCTAAGCAGGATTGGGTTTCAAGCCAAGTTCGGAATACGGCCCCTGGTGGGATCGTTCGCACTGCCTGAAAAGGTGTGGCCGTTTCAAATCTCGGCCGGATGGTGTTGTGGTTTAAGATTGTGAAATCCACACAAATCGATGCCGCCATCTTTATTCGTGGCCAGCACCATTGGATGGATTAATGTTTTTGGCTCCGTTACTATTCGGATTATCTCCTGCTTTTCGAGGAGGTCCTGTTTTAATCTTGGCATGAGAGGGACTGAGATGGGACGAGATCCGCGGATGGCGGCTGGAATTGCACCTTCCTTTAGCTTGAAATGTCATGCTGGACCCGCCATGCATCGTCAGATTCCGTCAAAGATGTGGGGATGGACGCCCGTTAACTTGTTTAGGTCCTCCTTCTTTCTCTCTTCCATCGGGTTAATTCCAACTGTAGCCATAAGACGTGGGAAAATTTTGGAACCAGGAGAATTTCGTGGCTCCTCCTTTTTGATCGCGTTGATGCTTTCGTGAGGGTAACCAGCTTGAACCATACCGAATGCCTTTTGAGTCTTCTTTGATAGCACCGGTTGTTTCAGATCCTGTAATAAATGAAAAGTGGTTTTGATTGATTTACTCCTTTTACCCGTAGGCCAACGGATTGTTGCTTCGACCGTTCCGATGCTGATATTGGGGCTTCCGGTAGCTATGTTGGCGTTGGTGCCCCTGGGTAAGAGATTGGTGTCTCGAATCTCGTTATGGTACATATCGGCCGGAATGGCATCGATTTGTGCACCTGTGTCTGGTAAAATTTGAGTGAATTTCATTCTTACTGCCACTCGGATGAATTCCTGCTTTAGCGAAACCAGGTTCTTCTATGCCTACGACACGTGCTGGGGAATTTGTTTCGAGTGTGACGCTTTGGGTTTGCGGTGGTTTTGTGCTCTTCTTAGAATTTCGCACTCTTGCAACATGAACAATTTTTGTGCATTTGCCGCATTCCTTTCCATTTGCTGGGCATAGTTGACGTGAGTGGGGGGTTTCACTGCCACAGTTCCAGCATCCTTCTGATTTGTCATCTTTTGGCTACATACCGGACGGTCTGTCATTTGCCGATGATGGAATTTTGTGCTGGCGGGTTTTTGCATTTTACCTCGTTTGTATGACGATTTGGACAGTGCTTGAATTGCTGCCCCGTCGCAAGTCATCATATTTGTTGCGTGTTGAGAAACAGCTTCTGCTACACGTAGGATATCAATGGCTTGGTCGAACGTAAAGGTTGCATTCTTCTCAAGGAGTTTCCGGCGGATTTCATCATCGTAAACCCCATAGACTACTTGACCAAGGATATGGGTGGGTTGACCATTTGCGCAGCAGTGGGGGTCGAATTCGCATTTGCGAGCTAGATCACGGAGATCGCATAGCGAATTGTCGGCAGCCTGGTTCACTCGTTGCTTACTTAACGTGAATTGTTGGCACCAGACATGTCGATTTCGTCCTGCATTACAGCGTTCACGTAATTTCTGGACCACGACCACGTGATCCCCCATCTGTGCATCAGTTAGTCCCATAGACATTACGGCCTGTAGAGTTTTTTTGGAGAAACAAGAAAGTAAAATTTTAGTTTTGTAGGCTAGGCGCTCATCATCTTCGAGAACAGAGTCAATGGTTGATAGCGCAAGAAAATGTTTTTCCCCACACGTGATGCACACGGTGGTGTGTAATAAGTAACCAACTGCGCCATGTAAGGACGTAAATTAGCCGAATGAGCAAGACGTCGATGAATGATTAACTGAATACATGTACATACCCATTACTAAGTAACGGGTGTGTACGAGGCATCAATCGTGTATCTACCGTGTGTCGATGATAGACAGAGAGTCATCTGAAGGTGAGGATGGGAGGCAGTCAAGTAGCCGACGGGCAATACGTTGTTGCAATATCGCGCAAGTCGTCACAGTTGGCGACTCAAGTTTCGCCCGGCCTGGAGTAGCGGACAGCACTTCCCATCGACACCACACTTGGGGCAGCCATAACTCGACCCGTCAGTTCCATCGCTAACATTAGCGATGGAACATTATTTTCATTTTTAAACAAATTGTTTAAAATGGGAACTGTTTACTAGTTTTGCAAGTTAATAATCCCTAGTTCCAAAAACATTTTACAAACTGCCAAGGGCAGAATGAAATGGGGGTTGATGGCTCCAAAAATTCGGTATTCCGAACCATCGCCTCTAGATGCGTTGGTAGCGAGGCAAAGCATGGTTTCAAGATCTGTTGCCTGGGCGAAATATAAAGGAAGTTCATTTGGACCTGTAATGGTTTGCACCAGTCAAAGAGTTCGCTCGGATTTCGGCACTGGTGTGAAAATGGTATCGGTCGGTGGTAAATTCTTTCGAAAACTTGTTCCGCAGCTTGTGAATTGTCATCGTAGGAGGGTGAACAATTTTTAACCACTCTTCAATAGTTCTTCTTGGGTGTATATAAAAGAGCCACTAAATCTTCTTCTGCTCGTACGCTTTATACTAGATCTGTCGGCTTCTGCCTATGTCGGTTAGGGTTTCTTTTTTTTTAATTACTATCAGGTTTCCTCGTGGTTAGTTGAGGGTTTGGATCTTGAAAAATGTGTGCTTAAGTAAGTAAGTAAGCTGTGCAGCGCTCGAGCACATCTTCGTGGTTGAAAACAGTATTATAGCTGAAGAAGGTCGGCATTCAGAGACTGAAAAAATCGCCACCCGTTTTATTCCGCTTATCTTAGCAGTTTTAATAACGTCCTCGATGATTTTGCTGACAGGAGACAAAGATTTAGGTATAGGGGTCAGATGAGGGGATGAGGGGATTACATTTTTTAAAGATAAAATAGCTGCGTTCATTGTTCCTGAAAGCATAATAAGTTCTTAAAGCCAGCTCAAATTTTGTGTATTAGGACTTTAAAACTCTCTATTTAAATATTTAAAAAAAGTTATCGGCAAAAATTCGGCAATTCTGCAAGCATCAAATCGGTGATATGCTATCTGAAATAATTTTGTCTATTGACTTTTCTGATCTGCTTCTTCGTTGATGAAGATTTCAACATTTTTGTGTCTTTTTACTCGACTAATGTAATGTGTTCAGCTTCTTCCTTATGTTCCGTGCAATGTGTGCCATTATCGATGCAACACAAACTGCACGCAACTCCCGTCAACTTTTTCTTCCTTGAAATGAACCCATACAGAGTGGAATTTCTGTGGGTCACGAGCTCCACTGTGTGATTTTTATGAGATTGTTGATAAAGATGATGTTAGACCCCACACAGCACAGAAACGAGTTTTTCCGGTTTTTTTCACGTACCTTTAATACTACTTGATGCGGGAAAAACACATACTGAAAAGTACGGGAGACATGTTTTTACGTCCTTTTTTTTGGTGAAATGTTCGTAAAATTATTTTAAAAATACGATTTTTTTTCTTGATTTAAATAATCGTGTTTTTACGTGTTTTCGACGTGTATTATGCTTAAGAAATAATTATTCATTTTACAATAAGTAAATAAAACATCATTCTTAACAACGTGGAATTGTATTTTTTTCAGATTCATTTAAATCAGTACAAAAATTCAAATTATATTTCTGCGTGAAACGAGGATTTCTATAATTTCTATTTTTCTATAATTCTAAAATTTTAATCCAGTTAGTTTTGCGTTTAATTGATTACTCCAGAATTTGATGATTGATTGATCGATTGATTGATTGATTGAATCCAGTTGATTTGCATTCGAGAGCTTATTAGTTCTCACCGGAAACTGGCTACTAGGCAGTGTGTTTCTTTGACTGCCGGGCTTTCATGACTTGGGCAGGAACCAGGAGCCTTCTTCAACAAATTCTTTATTTTATCTTCGATGTCAGACTCTTTTTGGAGTCACCGAATTCCGCCGTACGTCTCACACATTCTTGTTTATTAGAAAAATGTTTTATTAACAGGATATACTAATTTATTTATCAAAATTACGCATATACCTTCAATCAGTTTGCAGGTACCTAGGTGTTCAAACGTCCTTTTTTTGCGTTATGGCCTCTGAAACAGAAATGCTGAACAACTTATCATCCAAAATACGGTGGAAAATGCGGTTAATCACGGTTGCCAGCGACCCGCCTCCCACTAACGAATAAATGTTGATCTAGAGAAAAAAAAAATCAATTAAAAAGATTTATTTTGTTTGCCTTTCTTTGACTTTGTACCAGTTTGCTTTTGGTTGATGGATCTTTTATGCTAATTTCGAACCCTAGAGCAGCCAAACTTTTTAGAGGTAAACCAAGGTTCGCTTCTAATTGTGAAGAAGTTTCTTTTACAATCCCAGCATTCGAACGTGAAACCAGTAGGTCCAGCAGAGTACTTTGTTGTCGCTGATTTATCTTCAAAAGTTCCAGGCTTGCAAAAACTTCTTTTAGGATCTTCTTAATAACTGTACTGTCATCTACTGTATCTATGTATTATTAAGTTAGCGAATGTGACTACAGTGGGTGAAAGGCTAATTTATTTATTTGAAAATACCTTTAAAAACAGATTTATCTGAATTCGCTGTTGAAGTTGGTCTTGGTAGGACTGACAGGGACGATTGACTACGTTCTGATGTTATTGGCGTTGAACAAGAAGCTTCAGTCAAATCTTGTGAATAAAATTCCTCGAAGCCGTCAAATAAGTTGTAACTGTCGTCGGTTGGAGAATTAGGTAGATGACCTGGACCCATTCATCAATACATTGATGATTGTACGGAAATTAAATCAATATTGTTAAGGAAAAAGAAAGGAGAGTAACAGTTTAGGTAGGCATCTTTCAGATGGGCTCGGTCTATTTCCTGGTTTTATACTCAGACATCCAGGTTAATCTAATTCACGCGACTCGCGTTAAAACAGGGGCCTGCATTGCCGCAGCGCACCGCGAACGGCCGTATCACCACGACCGTCCGAACCTGGCCATGTTTTTTGGCATTCCAGCACCAACAATTCAAGAAACGGCAAAAAAATAATGAAAGAGAAAGATTTAAAAAAAGAAAGAAGCAACAACAGAAAAATAGGTAAATGAGGCAACAATAGTTATCGGATTTTCGATTCCATGTCCGGCCAATCCAACTCCCGAGGTGTGTTGTAACGTTTTTGCTGTGTAACGTGAGCAACGAATCGTCGCCACATCTTCTTCTAGGCAGCTGGAAGTGCCTCTACGAGATAAGTTAGGGGTGAGCATCGTTTTGCAATTTGAATGGGGCCAAGAACTTGGGAAGCAGCTTTTGAGTCAAGTGAGGAGAGTATGGACAGTGCGAGCGACGAGAACGAGCTCTCCTATTTCGAAGTTTTGCGACTGTCTTCTTTTTTTGTCGTATTGTTTTTTCATACTTTTCTGTTTAGTTATCAATTTTTCCCGCAAGTTTCTTCTAAACTGGGCCACACGGTTTTGGAAATGTTAAAAGTTTTCCTTGTTCGCAGGCGGCCAGAAAAATTGTCTCTCATTGGGAAATTCCGGTTGCTTTCCATATATGATTTCAAAGGGTGTGACTTCAGTACTCGCTTGTTTAGCCGTGTTGATTGCCAAAGTGGCATTGGGGATCTTGCTGTCCCAATTAGAGTGGGTGGGGTTGACATAGGCCTTAAAGGCCAGGACTAACGATCGATTCATTCGTTCCACTTGTCGGTTCGATTGGTGGTGGCCCGTGATAGCGAAAGATTGTTCAATCCCCCATATTTGCAGCTGGACCTGCAGTAGTTTTGAAGTAAAGCTTGTCCCACGATCGGTGACTATGCGTTGAGGATAACTGTGTTTGCAGATAATTTCGCTTTCTATAAAATTGCAGATGGACCCGGCTGCCTTGCTGATGACGGGTTTAGCTATCACCCATTTTGATAGGGAATCGATGGCTACTATGATGTATTTGTTGCCTGCTTTTGTTTGGGTAAAGGGACCCAGGTGATCCATCCCGATCAGGGAGAACACTTTCTCAGGCGGGGTGACAGGCTGTAGATATCCAGTTGGTAGAGTAGTAGCTGTTTTATTCCGTTGGCAGAAGGAGAACGACACCACATAGGCTCGCACGTTAACGTACAATCCTGGCCACAAGTAGTTTTTGTCAATTTTTGCCTTTGTTTTAAGGACACCAAAGAGTCCGCCATCGGGATCGTCATGTAAGCTGCGGATGATTTCACGTCGTAATAGGGATGGGACGACGAGTTTGAATTCTCGTTCACTGCCTTTCCCCTTCCTGAAAAGTATCCCGTCTTTAAGTGCGAATGACTGCGCTCGGTTTTCTTCTCGTCGATTGTTTTTTGGAGGATCTTTTCGCATTTGTAGAAGCGTGTCATGGATGGTGTCGTCACCTTGCTGCCAAGCCGCCAGGTCTTCTCCCGAGTAGCGTTGTATAGTGTAAATACCAGCGACATTGGTCGTGTCTTTGAATAGCGGAAGACACGTCACAACAGGCTATCGGGATAAGGTGTCGGCAACTTTATTTTCCGTTCCTTTCATGTGATCTATAGAGAAATCAAACTCTTGAAGGATTAGCACCCAACGGGCCAATTTCCCACGAATATATTTTTTTTGCGACAACCATCGCACAACGTTGTTGTCGGTTTTCACCCGAAATGTCTGGCCGTACAAGTAGTGACGGAGTTTAGTGTGGGACCATACAAGAGCTAGACACTCTAATTCGTTTGAGTGATAGTTGGATTTCGCCGACGTTGACCGCCGACTAATGTAGGAGACGGGGTGATATTCATTGGTTACTTGATCGGACTGCATTAATACGGCTCCGAGTCCTATTCCACTAGCGTCTACATGAACCCCAAATTTTCCCTCTGCCGTGGGCTGCCTTAGAACCCGAGCACTCACCAGTAACATCTTAATTGTCTGGAAAGCGAGTTCTTCTTCCCTTTCCCATTTCCACACGGCATTTTTTTTGTAAGTTGCACAGAGGCGTAACTAGCGAGGCAAACTGGTTCAAAAAGCGGCGATAGTAAGAAATGATCCCCAAGAAGATGCGAAGATTGGTCAATCTACACCCGGGTGGGCTTCCCTTAGGGGAGGAGAAGTCGACGATAGCGGCTTCAGCCGTCAGGGGCATCAGCCGTCACCTGATGTTCCAGACACAGTATTTGGTTTTGTGCAAAGACACACTTCATCAAATTAAGGGTTAACTGAGCCTTTTGTAGGGCCAGAAACATGGTTTTCAATTTATCTTGGTGTTCTTTAAAGGTTTTGCCGCAAATGGCCACGTCATCCAGGTATACTAGGTATACATTCCATTTTAAACCGGACAATTTTTGATCCATAGCTCGCTGAAAGGAGGCGGGCCCATTGCAAAGACCAAAGGGAAGACGTGTGCTCTCATAGAGCCCGTCTGGTGTAGTGAAGTCCCCTACTGGAATCTGCCAGTACCTACTTTTCAAATCTAAGCAAATAAATACTGTTGCCCAACCCAAGTGGTCAAGCAAATCATCAATCCGGGGCAGGGGATAAACGTCGCGAACGGTTATAGCGTTTAACCGGCGATAGTCGATGCAAAAGCGGAGCTCGCCTTTCTTCTTAGGGACCATGACGACCGGCGAAGACCAGGGGCTAAAAGACAGCTTGATGATCCCGGCCCGAAGCATTTCCTCCACTGGGTATGGATGGCCTCTCGTTCTAGGTTACTAGCCCGATATGGAGCTGTTCGAATGGGTTGATGGTTACCCGTATTAATTTCGTCTACAGCTACGGTGGTGCTTTCGAGAGGGACATCGTGGAAGAGATCCTGGTATCGGGTGAGAAGAATTTCCACCTCTTGGCGGTATTCTGCTGGAACGTTCTCGAGAGTGTCATGGAGGAAGTCTGGAGTTAATTTTCAGTTTGGTAGTTTCGACGACAGGTTGCCTAATACCTCTTCATCAACAATCGCCCATTCAGCTGGCTCGATTACCTCAACCCCAGGAATTTATTTTTTTGATGGAAAAATGATAGGTTTGTCGAGAGATTAAGGATTACCACAATGAAACAGAGAAAGCAACATGAAATAAACAAATGAAAGCTGGCAGGGTGTTCGGGCGGTCAGATAAAACCAACCGTTCAGGGGCCTTTTTATCCCACTTCTGACACCATGTTAAGGAAAAAGAAAGGAGAGTAACAGTTTAGGTAGGCATCTTTCAGCGACGGGCTCGGTCTATTTCCTGGTTTTAGACTTACACATACAGATTAATCTAATTCACGCGACTCGCGTTAACACAGGTGCCTGCATTACCGCAGCGCACCGCGAACGGCCGTATCACCACGACCGTCCGGACCTAGCCATGCTTTTTGGCATTCCAGCACCAACAATTCAAGAAAACGGCAACATACATATATAACAACACGACTCGATAGGGAGGGAGGTGAAGAAAACGGCCGATACTTAGTTAGGTAGGTAGTTTCGGGTAGAGTCAGGTTGAAAAGAATCACAATTAAAATCCACTTGGTTTAACAAGAGAAAAGAGACTGACTCTTAGTGCAAACGAGAAGATGGGGAAAAACATAAGGGAATTAGAAGTCGTAGCGTCGACGAAGAGACAAGGTCTGCTAAAGGGCGAAGTCGCTCAGATAACGTTACAATATATTGATTTGTTTACGTTTTTGTTGATTTTTTTTAGTTGAAGGGTTTGAAAATTTCCTTTACTACTTCCATCTGGCTGAGATCCGCAGTTCCCATGCTTTCATTTGAAATCGGAAAATCTGGCAGCGAATTTTTTTTACCTGAAAAAATTGTTTAACACAAACCAAGTAATAAGGCACTTACGTTATTCCTTATTGGATTTAGAATTGCTTCCTCAGTGGCGCGGATTTCTCTCTCTCTCGTCTGCCGAATTTCTCGAAGTTTCACTGTCAAATGAACGGCTGTTGATACCGACAGTTGAAAATTGCGCACACTTAGCCACTGCTTTCTTGACTCTTTTTCTCCTTCCGCCATTGTCCACGTCAGTGCTACTTTAGATGAGTTTCTCAGGCTGCGCGAGATGCACGTTCTTCTTGGCACCCAAAAATATATCTGCGACTTTTCAAACAGACATTGACCAACGAACAATTGTTTAACTAATTAACAGGATTCACCGTAGTACTTCAAGACTTGAGCTTTTTAAGCGTCCATTTCTTCTGGGTTGATTTCTTCTTCAACTCCAGCCACATCTATCATTTTCACACGAAGAAGCTGATTCTAAAATGATATTTCACCCATAAAGGAGTATACAGGAGTTAGCATTGGCTATCCCTCTACATGGGGGAGTTGAACCCTTGGTCATGTTCATTTATTCCCTAACGGAGCCCAGCTCCGGGAGCTCACCCGATGGAGACTCATTTATGCAGATTTGCAGCAGTGTTTTATAATGTCGCCGAAATAACTCCCCTTCCGGTCTGCGTATCTTCGTATCTTCCGTACAGCTGACTTCTTCTGATAATTTCTCCACTGCAGTCGCAGCATTGTTCAAGGAGGGGGTGACTCATCTCTGCGAAGAGATAATCACTCTCCGTTTTCATCCGCGACAATATTAGCAATAGAGCAAGTGATTGACGCGTACCCCCTACCTATTTGTGAACGCACTTTTGTGTTCATTTACCTTTAACACAAAATTATTGCTAGTATCCTTTGGTAAATTGGGAAGGTTTCACAAATTTTTTTTTGCGATCCCCTTTTTTCCCTATCTGGATTCCTCAGAGGAAAAACGAACTTGTAACAAACATGGCGAAATCCGCAAAAGTGCGTTCACAAATAGGTAGGGGGTACGCGTCAATCACTTGCTCTATATTTAAAAAGATATTAAAATGTAGCTAGTTCATTTACCTTTAACACAAAATTATTGCTAGTATCCTTTGGTAAATTGGGAAGGTTTCACAAATTTTTTTTTGCGATCCCCTTTTCTCCCTATCTGGATTCCTCAGAGGAAAAACGGACTTGTAACAAACATGGCGAAATCCGCAAAAGTTCGTTCACAAATAGGTAGGGTACGCGTCAATCACTTGCTCTATATTTAAAAAGAAAACTTTAAAAATTGAACTTACCATTAAAAACACTGTTTAAAAAATAAAAACACCTAGATTCTTCACATGTCACATGCAAGTGTATAGGGCTGTTCGACATATTTTTTTACATTTGTTGCCATCGCGGTAACGCAGCAGTCGTCGTTAGATTTCGTCTGCTAGACTGCTACGAAAGAATTGTGCTCTGTAGTTAACTGTTTAACTACCGATCACAATTCTGTCGTAGCAGACGAAATCTAACATCGATTGCTGCGTTGCCGCGATGGCAACAAATGTTAAAAAAGATGTCGAACAGCCCTATAGGAAAAAGACTAAAAACTTGCTTCCTACCTCACGGTGCTGCCAACTGCTGGGTTGCTTCCACTCCCCGGACCACTATGGGTTACAGCACGGGATAGTACTGCTAACTCCTGTATACTCCTTCATGTTTCACCTGTCGTCTGTCGCGCCACCAGCCAACGTCTCCATCAGAACTTCAAACACCGATGTCTTGACCATCACTATTGACAATATGCATAAAATTTCATCCGGTGTTCATGTTTATCTGGAATTGAGCCTACACACAAAAAATACCTTGCGTTTCATCGGTGTAATAGCATTGGCCAAAAAACTTGGAGAACAACTGAGCAGGGCTACTACTGGATTTCACGCATTTGCGGGATGCGATTTCAACCCGGCGTTCGCATCGAAAGGAAAAATACTTCCTCTAAAAATTCTGGAAAATAACTTTGGTTTTCAAAAGGCATTTAGTGAACGTTAAAAAAATGTTTACCAAGAAATTAATTTTACCTTCATATAACTAAGATGTTAATTACAGTTTAAAATAAATCAGTTTTTTAAATTACAATGCATTAATTTATTGAATTATAATAAACTATAAAAATTACGTATTTTTAATTTTAAAAGGATGAAAAATCATTGAAACATTCCAACAAAATATTAATATTCCCATAGCAGTAAAAGATTTTAAAATTTTGCGCTTGCTTGCGGTTGCTTTCCATATATGATTTCAAAGGGTGTGACTTCAGTACTCGCTTGTTTAGCCGTGTTGATTGCCAAAGTGGCATTGGGGATCTTGCTGTCCCAATTAGAGTGGGTGGGGTTGACATAGGCCTTAAAGGCCAGGACTAACGATCGATTCATTCGTTCCACTTGTCGGTTCGATTGGTGGTGGCCCGTGATAGCGAAAGATTGTTCAATCCCCCATATTTGCAGCTGGACCTGCAGTAGTTTTGAAGTAAAGCTTGTCCCACGATCGGTGACTATGCGTTGAGGATAACTGTGTTTGCAGATAATTTCGCTTTCTATAAAATTGCAGATGGACCCGGCTGCCTTGCTGATGACGGGTTTAGCTATCACCCATTTTGATAGGGAATCGATGGCTACTATGATGTATTTGTTGCCTGCTTTTGTTTGGGTAAAGGGACCCAGGTGATCCATCCCGATCAGGGAGAACACTTTCTCAGGCGGGGTGACAGGCTGTAGATATCCAGTTGGTAGAGTAGTAGCTGTTTTATTCCGTTGGCAGAAGGAGAACGACACCACATAGGCTCGCACGCTAACGTACAATCCTGGCCACAAGTAGTTTTTGTCAATTTTTGCCTTTGTTTTAAGGACACCAAAGAGTCCGCCATCGGGATCGTCATGTAAGCTGCGGATGATTTCACGTCGTAAAAGGGATGGGACGACGAGTTTGAATTCTCGTTCACTGCCTTTCCCCTTCCTGAAAAGTATCCCGTCTTTAAGTGCGAATGACTGCGCTCGGTTTTCTTCTCGTCGATTGTTTTTTGGAGGATCTTTTCGCATTTGTAGAAGCGTGTCATGGATGGTGTCGTCACCTTGCTGCCAAGCCGCCAGGTCTTCTCCCGAGTAGCGTTGTATAGTGCAAATACCAGCGACATTGGTCGTGTCTTTGAATAGCGGAAGACACGTCACAACAGGCTATCGGGATAAGGTGTCGGCAACTTTATTTTCCGTTCCTTTCATGTGATCTATAGAGAAATCAAACTCTTGCAGGATTAGCACCCAACGGGCCAATTTCCCGTAAAAGTAAAAGATTTTAAAATTTTGCGCTTGGGATGCGACGTTGCCATTTGAAAAATATAAGGACAGGTGTGGGAAAACAGTTACACACCTGCGTCTAATCCCTATTTGCCCCAAATCTCACCGTCTGTCTCAATACCGCCTATTACAGTTTTTTGCGCTTTTATTTTTGGTGTTAATGTAATTCACCGTAAAACGTTTGGATTATTTATCAAAACCTACACCCCTTCGGGAGGATTTAGCTCCCGAACGCCCCCACTGACAGCCGACAGACGGCCATTTTTAATCTTTGCCCACTGAGAGGAAGCGAACGAACTTCAAAACCTTCTAATAAAAGGTTTTGATAGTTTTGCTCGCCGGCGCTCGACTTCTTGTTTAAGTTTGAACTCTATTAATGACTGGAGTATGAAGGAGGCCTACAATCGGTCTTGGCTCATTTTTCAGTTTTGACCAAATCACGCCAACTTTTGGGGAGTAATTGGTGGTTGGACACCACTGGTGTAATTCATCGGATGCGACATGTCGCAATTCGATTACCCTCCAAACCAGATCGTCAAATCTTCTCTTAAAAATTTGTGTATAGATCTTATTCCAATGAAAAAGTAGTAGTCGAGCAAAAAGTCGTGCGTAGTTTTCGCCGATGCGCACCACAGCGACAGATAGCAGAACTAAACTTTTTATTACGCTTGACTCCACGTCTACTTCAAGTCCTTTGTTCAAGAAGCAGTCGGATATGTTTGTAACACTTGACAGTTATAGTTCATTTCTTTTTCATTTTCATAGTTCATAGTTTCATAGTTCTTTCTTTTCATTTTTTTTTATAGTTTATTCTTCCAGTTACACGGCAGTGATGTTACAGGAATTCTATTTTCAGCACTTGTGGTTGTTGCATTTGTGGTTGTCGATTTATTCTTTTGGTGCTCATGGATGCATTGTTGTAGTAATGCACTGACATGAATACAGCTGTTACCTAGTCTGTTGAAACAAAAAGATACAAACATTAATATTTTAAAGATACACTGCACTGTTACTTTACTTACCCAGCAACACAGTCACAGACAGCAAATAAAATTTTTCCATCGCTTTGCAATGCAACCCATGGTGTGGCTGGCTTAGCAGATAAAGTTTGCGAGTGAGTTATATGGCTTCTGAGAATCACAATTCCATTTGGCAAGGGGAATGCAAGAAGTTTGTCCGAGAAGGTATTAGTCAAGTATTGTTCTGAGGACAATAAATTGTTTATGGCCTCAACTTTTTCACCGTCACTGCAATTACGCCCCACGACTAAATGAATAATCATGGGGTTCTTAGTTATTGGAGGGATTAACGTTTCTAGTTCACTTCCACATTTGAATAAATTTAGGTCCAATACCAACGGATCACTACATTTTAGATCTTCAAGTACTTTACAGTATATTTTAAATTCGTCTTCATCTAAACTTTTGGCAAAGTCTGACACTTTATATGGAACTCGGGAAGCACTCATATTAGAGTTACATCACTGCACACAAAAGTGACAAAACGAAACCAAAACAGAAAACAGGACAATAACATTTGCGAATCTGACTGCTTCTTGAACAAAGGACTTGAAGTAGACGTGGAGTCAAGCGTAATAAAAAGTTTAGTTCTGCTATCTGTCGCTGTGGTGCGCATCGGCGTAAACTACGCACGACTTTTTGCTCGACTACTACTTTTTCATTGGAATAAGATCTATACTACGACATGGGCTTGCTGACTATAAAGGGAAAAAGAAACACATCCTTCTCCATCTTTTTCCACAATTTCCGCATCTCCCGTTATACACTTTATATTAATCCCACCCAAGGCTCCTGCGCTTTAGGCACCACCCCAAAAACTCTCACATTTGTTCACTTCCGAGATTTTTATGCAATGGCCACGTCATGAAGCTTGCATTTCTTCATGCGGAACGTTCGGAGCTGTAAACACATCTTCATTTCGATAGCACTTTCTCCTAGAATTGTACGTAGTGGACTTACATTTGGATCAGGCAAGGTAATATGAAACAGATGTTGTAACTTTCACGTTCTTAGTATTAATTCGACTTTATTTGAGCTTCGAAGTGCAAGCGAGCGAGGTATGGCAGAAAAGTTCCTTCTCGGTCGTATGTTGTTAAGTTAAATCATCATTTTGTTTAGCAATTTTTCTAGAAATGGAATTAAGTCTTGAAGACAAGTGTAGAATATTTCTTTTTTTAAATTTTAAATTTAATGTTACTTACCTTACTTCATCTACCTTCATGCTGTCAGTGAAATCGGTCTTCCTTGCTTGTAGAATGAAATGTCAAAATCATTTGTTACATTTTATTTCTAACTGCTGTCAATGTGTACATCAAAAAGAAATTTAAAATAGTGTTAGCTGGATAGTTAATGGAGACAAAAATGTTTGTGGAGGAAGGAAAAGGAAAATACCTGGTTCGTAATACAAACCTGGTTAATCATCATCCCAGGTTACATTATATTTGGTCGTAATATCTTGTACTTAGCAATCCTTTTAGCAATCTGCCAAAATATTACTTTAATTGATGGTTATTCAGTGTAGTCTTCCGTTAATGTTGATCACATTTTACACTATTCTCTTTAATTTTGCTCGCCATTTCCAGAAGAAATTTGAAATAATATTTCCAGTAAAAATTTTCCTGGTGGAAATTTTTGCCATGTTTTAATTTGTATTTTGAAGTTAATGTAAATTAGCAGGGAATGGTCATCACATTAATTCTCCATTCATGCCACATTTTTCTTTTCTGTTAAAGCAGGCTCTACCAAACTAGAATGTTTCGAGGAAGGATAAGAATGCATACGTGTCGCATCATCCTGTTCACTTCATTGGTGTGGTTTCTACTTGATGTCGCAGTCCTTTTTTACTATTCGGATTCTCCTACTCCTTCTCGAGGTAACGGGGTTGCTGATGGAAATCATGGTGCTGTGCCCCAAAATTCACTTGGCATTCTTGGCGCACAAGCTGCTGGAGCCCATCCAGCGAAAAGAGAGATCCTTGATGATTCTTCTGGTAACGCCGTCAATCATTTTGGTCAAGCGTCTTTACCATCTAACCGTAAAGATGAGGTATGCATTCAGCTATGGCGACATGCTCTTTAAAAATACTGAAATAGGGGCAAAACAATGTGACATAACCACTGAGTTTCTCATTACATAGGTGGTTGATATGGACGAACGTGGGTTTCCTCTTAAATATGCCAAACATGAACTAAAAAAATGGTTGCCAGCTGCAGTCGTCCCAGAACAAGCTGGAAGTCCCGGAGAAATGGGCAAGCCTGTTCATTTGCCTGCAGATCAAGAATCTTTAATGAGAGAAAAGTTCCGTCTCAATCAGTTCAACCTGTTGGCCTCAGACTCCATATCTCTGAATCGCTCGCTACCAGATGTTCGCCTAGAAGGGTATGTGAAATCAATCTTAAAATATGTAAGGTAGACCATGGAAGCCCAATTATTTATTTCTGACCGTACTAGTTGCCGTGAAAAATCTTATCCTGCCATGCTCCCAACTACCAGTATTGTTATTGTTTTTCATAACGAGGCCTGGTCAACATTACTTCGCACTGTATGGTCGATCATCACACGTTCCCCTCGTGAGTTGCTTGCTGAAATTATATTGGTTGATGATGCTAGTGAAAGAGGTACGTGACTAATGGTTTTTGAAGTTTTAAAAACATATCCACACTAGATACATTTTTCATATTTTATTATTATTATTATTATAATAAATATAAAATATATTATTATGATTATTTGGGTTGTCGGGCAAAGATTATCTCGGAAAGGAACTTGAAGAGCACGTAGCTAATTTCCCTGTTCCTGTTCACGTTCTACGTACTCACAAACGTTCCGGACTTATCCGAGCTCGCCTTATTGGCGCAAAACAGGTTAAAGGACAAGTTATTACTTTCCTTGATGCCCACTGCGAATGCACCGAAGGTTGGCTTGAACCTCTACTAGCTCGCGTAGCGGAAAACAGGTAACATTTACTGCTATGTCATGACAGACTTAGGTTTGCTTTTAAACACACTACTGATTAATTATTCCTCGCCGTATGTTCAATGTAGGAAAATCGTTGTTTGTCCAATAATCGATGTAATTTCGGATGAGTCATTTGAATACGTGACTGCGTCTGACATGACTTGGGGAGGTTTCAATTGGAAACTCAACTTCAGATGGTATTATTGTTACAATGATATGTTTATCCAAAAAACATTAAAGTTTTGATGAATATTATTAGGTACCGCGTTCCACAAAGAGAAATGGACCGACGTAACGGAGACCGTACCCAACCATTGCGAACACCAACAATGGCTGGAGGACTCTTTTCAATTGATAAGGATTATTTTGAAGAAATTGGCACATACGATGAAGGCATGGATATTTGGGGTGGGGAAAATCTCGAAATGTCCTTCAGGGTATGTATTCGGTTTATATGGAACGGTTTGAAAGGATACGTAAAGTGAATGCTGGGTGATCATTCTGTTTACGTAACTATCAAAATGCCGCAAAATTTATAGATTATGGTAAGAAAAATTGCTGCATGACGTGACGATGGCGAGTTGTGCCCTTCATTTAGGTGTGGCAATGTGGTGGTGAGTTGGAAATAATTCCATGTTCACATGTTGGCCACGTATTTCGGGACAAGTCGCCATATTCGTTTCCCGGGGGTGTGGCCAAAATTGTCAACAAAAATGCTGCAAGAGTAGCTGAGGTCTGGATGGATCGCTGGAAGGATTTCTTCTACGAGATGAATCCAGGTCTAATCATCTCACGTCCATCTGTTTCTGTTTGCTATGTAGAAACAGCCCCATCCTTTATACTAATATTGATCCGGGCTTCAAATCCAAATCTGTGGTAGACACGCTTGGGTTGGGGCTTTCGGACAAGATTCACACACTAACGGTCTCCATGTAGGGACAATTAGCCTTTTGATCACCCAAAGCAACTGCTGGTTTATGTGTTTAACAGAAACCATTTTCGAGATAACGTAGCTTTGTAGGGATTAAACCTTACCTTCGGATGGTTTGCGAATATCTATTGTTGGGATAGGGGTTGCAGTGGCTATTTGTAGATATAACAGTGGTTTCGTACATATTAACTATCGGATTTTACTAACCAATCTTTAGTGATTCTCTGTGATTAATTGGGTGTCCAGGTTTGGATGTGTGGTGGGTCTGTAGAAATAGCCACCTGTAGTCACGTGGGTCATGTGTTTCGCAAAACTACTCCCTACTCATTTCCTGGCGGAACTGCGCGCATTGTTAACCACAACAATGCACGACTTGCTGAAGTATGGCTCGACCAATGGAAGGAATTTTATTATGAACTTAATCCCGGTAGGGAATCCATTGCTGATGTGTTCTATTTAGTCACCTCAGCATTTTCGGCATGAAATTGCTCTATTGGGATGTAAAGCATGGCAGAACAAGCGTTCATGTTTGTTGTTTTTCGTTTGTTGTTTTTTTTTTTCTTTTTTCTTCTTTCTTTTTTCAGTTAATTTTTGAAATCCAACTCCTGTTTTTCCTTCTGTTTTACTTTTTCGTATTTTCACAACATTGTTTGTTTTGAAATTTCCATCGGTGTCTGGGTATTGCTTCGCGCCTACTAAAGTAGTGCTTCAGTTCCTCTACGCTTCCTTCTTGAATCATTTCCTATTTTGGCTTTTAGAAAAGCATTTAAACAAATCTAAAGCAACTTGACTTTCCCCTATTTTCCTTCTATTGCCTGTTTAGTCAATTTCGTGAGCGGGAAAAATGTTTTGATTTTGCCATTGAATGTATTCTTTAGGTGCAAGAAGTGTGGAAGTGGGAGATGTATCTTCCAGACGAGCTTTGAGAAAGAAGTTGAAGTGTAAAAGTTTCCGGTGGTATCTGGAGAATGTGTATCCTGAATCTCAAATGCCCTTGGACTATTTTTTCCTCGGAGAGGTATTAGATCTTACTATTATTAGAGTTTTTTTTATTTATTTGTTTATTATTATAACACTTTTTCTTATTATTATTTTGATTCATGGTTTCTCTCTCTTCACTCTTTCTCTCCCGTTATTCTTTCCCCTTTTTTTTCATTGTCGCTCGCATTCTCGTTCTTGTATTTTCTGTCTCTGTTTTCTTTCAAATTTTTCTCGCATGCGTAGAACAAAAAGTAATAATTCCTTTTTCAATATTTAGATTCGCAATGCAGAAACACAAACGTGCTTAGATACAATGGGCCGTAAAGGTGAATATAACACAAATTTATAGTGTTATTTTCCAGTTTAAAAGATTGATTCTTAGGCGGTGAAAATGTGGGGATCTCCTACTGCCATGGACTTGGCGGTAATCAAGTATTTGCATATACCAAACGTCAGCAAATAATGTCCGACGATAATTGTCTGGATGCAACTGGAACCGACGGAATCGTTAAGCTAATTCGTTGTCATGGAATGGGTGGCAACCAAGCGTGGCTCTATGAAGCTCAGGTATCGTATTTAAGTGATAAATGCATCAAAAACGTTGGTCACTAAGCAAACCTATCACATTTCTTCAATATTTCTTTACGTTGTAGGACGGTCTGATACGTCACGTGAATTCCGGTCGTTGTTTATCGAAACCAGAGTCACGAGATGTAACATTACCTGTGTTACGAAGATGTGATGGGTCATCAGGACAGCAATGGGTCATGAAGAGTCGATTTAAGTGGCAGGCTACTATAGATGATAATTCCTTGTAAATGGCTTTGTATTTCTACGAACCTTCCAAAGAGAGACAGAAAATGATAGAGAAACTTGTTGTCAGATCACATGTATATAGGTGAAAGGTTGCCATTCAAATAAGATTGGAGCTCGTGATGCCGTCCTTGTAACAACCTCCCATGTTTTCTAAATATGTACCATTTTGTTGTATCACATGACACATTCCATCTCACCAAGACCATTGAAATGCATTCTCGGCAATGAGTAGCAGCAACACCAATTTTATGTGACATCAGGTTTGGTTTACTGGAGTTTGCTTTTGTTTTCCATTGATATAGTTTCACCTTTTTCCCCTCATACACCTGGCGTCTGCTGCGCTTTCATAGGTCCCTTAATGCTCTATAGTACTTTCCAATGTCTTCTAGATCATATGCTAAAACATTAAGAGGTCTCTCGTTCGAGACATTGTGCGTGAAAGCTGTACTTCTGATTGATTGGTACATTTACATAACATTTAAATTATCCAGCGTCAACTTGTTTCGCGTGTCATTTGACTGAATACAGATATTGCATTGCTGCCCAGTGTTAGCATATATACTGCTAAAAACAAAAAAATTATTTCAAAAGGAACTATTTGACTGGCTGCTGCCGTAGTCATACTTTTTTTTGTAACGGCCATTGTCCGCATTTTGAAAATTGGCCACCAGTCAGTACTCACGAGGTACGAAGAAGCGCCTGTGGGTGGGTGGGAGGACGCAAGTTCCCAAATAACTGAGATACCCCGATTCCTGGCCGTTACATTGTAGATCTGTAGATGGCAGATTGATTGCGCCACATAGAAAAGTGCATCGCTCTGCCATCGCTCGGAATCACTACGAAGCGTCTGTGAGAGGTGAGAGCCATCGCTATGATCGATATCTAGTTGGGAAACCTCAACCAGCATGACGGTAGCTTAAACCGCAGTTGGTTAGTGCATCGTTAATGTTACTATGTTAGTAACAACGTCTTTATTATTGAACGATAGTTTTACACTTTTGTACGCCAAACAAAATCACATATTGTTTTGACCTGCTGCAAACTGTGCTATGCGTACCTACTTCAAGTCCTACCTTATTGTGTAAAACTTGCGAAAAGATTGTGGAATGGAAACGAAACAGTCCTTTTGAAAATTGGCCACCAGTCAGCACTCACGAGGTACGAATCTCCCGAAGCGCCTGTTTAACGCCTGGGTTGGGAGGTCGCAAGTTCCCAAGTACAAAGAGAGATACCCCGATTCCTAGCCGTTACTATAGAAGGCTTTGGGCGCGATGCATTTTCTGGTGCAAACTCTCCAAAGTGGGGTTTTCTGTAGGGCTGCGGTTTCATAAATTATTTTCTTTTCACCATTTTTATTATGTAGTTTGTAATTATTTATTTATCTAATACAATGTTTTTACTTTTTTGTCCAACCATCCAAGTCTTGGATGGTGATGGGATTGATGGGATAACCTATGGACACTTGGATTCCAAGTGTCGATAGGTTATCCCATTTCACCGGAAAATTGATTTTTTACGTGAAAATTTAAAGTCAAAAATTTAGAACTACTGTAGAAATATGGTTATATTTTGATAAAATCTGTACATTTTTGTATAAAAAAATGGCCTGCAAAAGTACTTTAAACCGATTCGCTGTTTATCGGGTAGGCCGGTGAGGATAATGAAATTGTTGGAAAATGTCTTCTTCGTACAGCTTAAAATACCAAATATAATATACCAAATACCAATACCAATGGCGTAGCAATAGTTTTAACTCCACCGTTGTTATCTCTGCTTCAAATACCGCTAAGTCCTTTACCCAAAAAATTATTATAATTCGCTTGATACAAAATCTTTTATATCAAGGCGCTTACGGCTTACCGAAACATCTCTGTTGTGAAGCTAGGCTCTCCGGGTGAGAATCGGCTTCCAAAAATAGACAAGATAGAGATAGGACTTAGTTAACTTACAGCGAGCGCATAGCGGCGGTAGAATAGGACACAGCGGCTCGGCACAAACAGTTTATTTTATGCAGAAGCACTGCTTTTTGCCAGGAAATAGACAGAATTTTGTAGGTTTTTTGAGGGACATTTTATACGGGAAAACAAGGTATAAGGTAAAGTTAATTTTAACACATGGGAAAAGTAAGGAATATTTTAGTGTAAATTTAACGCTAAGGTGCGAAAAGGTACCGGGTGAGGTTTTTCGGGTTAAGGTTCTCCGTGGGAACCAAGGTCGCGCACTGGAGGTGCGAAATTGGCGGCGGAAAAAAGGTTCGCGGCTGGCCGTTCCTTACATACCTTACGGCGGTGGAAGATTGCGTCCCGCAATCATGTTGCAGGGTTAAGGGGAAGTGGAGTCATTGTCGAACGAATGGTAACCCGTATTTTCGCTCGGGGAGTGAATTGGAATTTCTTACAGGTGAAAGAGTGGGAATATATGTTGCGGAATTATTACGCTAACTTGGGAGGGGAGCAATGCGGGAGCTATATTATCGTTTGAAAAAATTCTGTTAGTACGAGTTGACCAACAAATTTGTTAGTGCATTTAGAGTGTCTAATGCCGCCACCTGGTAACTGATGGCGCTACTGCAGTTAGCACCACCTGCCCCACCTGAATATTTGTTACACAGGGAAACATTGGCTGTTGAATTTTTATGCTACTTGGTTGTTGTTTTTTTATTGTCGTTGAAGGGAGGCTTGTTGGTGAGGTGTTCCTGCTTGCTGCACTGCAGGAGGAATGTTTAACTATATTCTCGGGGGACGTATGGATGACCATGGCCGTATCCCTTCACGGCTTTCTGGCCGAGCTGGTTGTACCGCCTCACTGTCGCCATGGGCTGGCGGCGTGGATCCGAAAAATGGATTTGAGATGTTTACTTCGTTTTCATCTGTTGGGACGTCTAGGGAGAACGCCTCCTGATAGTCAGGAGTTTTAACTATGTAATCCTCTGCTGGTGTAAGATCCTCTTCCTCTTTTTCTTCGATTACTTGTTTTGCGGGATTTAACCAAAGTCAGGACAGGGGTCCTCCTTCCAGATTGCACTCGAAGCGGACTCGCTTCGACTCCAATTGGTGTTGACCATTTATTCAGCTTTTTTAAAAGAAACTAATCGGTCTGGCACCCCTGCCGCGCCTCTAGTGGGGGCTTAGGGTGCCGTATCGCCTCAGACCTTCTTCAGCTCTTCGCCCGAACAGTCGCCATCATGGCGCACTCCAGTAAGAAACCACGCAACCGAGACCGTAGCCATCAATATCGGAGCCATCCTCGCTCCAGAGCCGAATCCTTTGATTCTAGAGTGGAGGAAAATCCTCACAGAGCTGGTGGTAACTCGCCAGCATCTTCCCCTCAAGATCGGTCGCGATCGCGTGGTCGATCGTCTAGCAGTTCAGCGATTCTATCCGCCTCGTCTTGCAGTGTGAGTGACTCCAGTGCTTCTCGTAGCCGCTCACCCCTCCGCCGCAACCGTTTCTCATGTGAGTCTCGCAACTCAAGCCGCTCTAGCAGCCACTCGCGTTCCTCGAGGAACCACCACCATGCTTTTCGTAGCCGCTCCAGGAAATCATCCAGCCGCCACTCTTTGGATCTCCAACATATACCTCTTCCGGAGGTTAGTCCCGAGGAAGTGGTTACTCCCATCACGTCAGCCACCGTGCCGGCAGACAAGATTCGGGCCATTCGGAAGTGGATGACGGAGGGTTTTCCAGCCTCCGAGGCTAAAGCCTTGCGCGAGATCTTCACCCCCTCCTTCGAGGGATCCTTTTCGCTGGGATGCCCGCTTCTCGACGACTCAGTTGCCAGATCGCTTCGCCGTGCTAAAAATACTACGGCCAGGATTCCTGATTTTCAAGAGAAGATTTGGCAGTCTACGCAGTATAAGGTGCTGGACATTGCCCGTCCCCTAATCTGTCTCTGGAGCAACATGACTCCCGCCGACCCGGCGGCCAAAGCCGTCGAATCCGCCCTACGCCTCTGGGCTGTGGCATTCTATGAGATCACCAAATATCGGCGCCGCAACATACTTCGCCAGACAGCCCCCGATTTCATCCCTCTGACGGAGGCCGCATAGCTCGTCGCAGCAGCAGTACATCCCCAGGAATTCACATCCATCCAGAGGCCATTCGGCGAATCGCCCTAACAGGTATAGCATGCCTATTCTTTCACTAATAAGCACACCAAAGAAATTAGACGAAGCCCCAGTAGGGGGTAGGCTCTCTCTTTTTTCGGCCAATTGGGCCTTGATCGTTGACGACGTTTTTGCCACTAGCGTTGTATCAAAAGGGGCGTACATAGATTTTATCAACCCCCCCGTTCAACACCTTTTACCGAAATGTATGTCAATGACCACTTTAATGCGCCATACCTGTGACCAGGAAGTAAAATCCCTTTTAGCAAAGAACGCCATTCGTCCGGTTACTGACATCGAATCCCCCGGGTTCGTCAGTCCCCTATTCGTAATACCCAAAAAATCGGGAGGTTACCGCCCAATTATAAACCTTAAGTCTTTGAACAGTTTTGTGCGCTACGAGCACTTTAAGATGGAGTCTCTAGCTACAGTACAGGATTTAATACGCCAAGGAGACTTCATGGCTAAAATCGACCTCCAGGATGCGTATTTGTCGGTTCCCATTGCCCCAGAATTCTATCGCTTCCTTCGCTTTTCATGGAATGACAAACTGTACGAGTTCAGGGTTTTGCCCTTTGGTCTTTCATCAGCCCCTCGTTTGTTTACGAAGCTATTACGCCCGGTAATTGGTATTTTGAGAGGAATGGGACTTAGACTCGTCGTCTACCTGGACGACATCCTTTTCATGAACGCGTCTGAAGAGGGGTTACGAAAGGACATCCATGCCGCTCTTTCGCTATTCCAAACCCTGGGCTTTGTTATAAATTTTGAGAAATCAGTCTTACAGCCTCAAAGAAATTTAGAATATCTTGGCATGGTCGTGAACTCCGAGTCCTTATCCTTGGCCCTTCCGACAGATAAAAAGGGGAAACTAACAGCCCTCTGCCAACGCCTTTTAAAACGAAAGTCTCCTCCTTTGCGAGATGTAGCTACTTTACTCGGACATTTTGCTTGGGCTATTTCGGCAGTCCCGTACTCACAAGTCCATTGTAGAGGTTTGCAACGTTTTTTGAATTCACACTCGCTCCTCAGCAGTCTTGAGGCCAAATTTAATCTATCGCCCGAGGCGATTGCGGACATCAAATGGTGGGTCAAGGCACTTCTGAAATCCAAAGGATGTACCTTCGCATCGAATCCGGATCTTACGATCTACGCAGATGCATCCCGTTTGGGTTGGGGCTTCCATTGCGATGGCACTTCCGGTAGGGGCCCCTGGACGTCGGCGGACCTTCGTCGTCACATAAACGAATTAGAACTTCTGGCAGCGCTCTACGCGGTTCAATCTATGACTAAGAATTCTCGGGGACTATCCATCCTCCTCTATTTGGACAACACGACCGCCGTCGCTTACATTAATCGTGGTGGTGGTACACATTCTAAGCACTTGTGTGAGTTAGCAAGACTCCTATTTGATTGGTGCGAGGATAGAAACCTTTTCATTCGAGCCATCCATTTGCCGGGGGTACAGAACACCCAAGCGGACGAACAATCCCGAATTCTAGTGGACTCTAGCGATTGGCGTCTCAGTACCCCGGTCTTCAACCATATAATGAACATTTGGCCAGCAGAAGTTGATTTGTTTTCATGTGCATGGAATGCCCAGTTGCATCGTTTTAATTCGAAACTGCCACAACCCGGAGCAATGGCCTGTAACGCGTTCGCGATATCCTGGGCGAATTTTATTGGTTACGCTTTTCCGCCGTTTTGTTTAGTGTCACGCTGCATCTCCAAGATGCAGAAGGAGAAGGCGGACTTAGTGCTAGTATGCCCCTTCTGGAAGAGTCAACCGTGGTTTCCCCTGCTACTGGGCCTGACAATGGACTTCCCGAGGATAATTCCACCTTTTCCCAGTCTATTAACCTCTCCGATGGGAGAGTCACACCCGCTGCTATTGAGCAGGCACCCTATCACGCTATCCGTTTGGAAGCTATCAAGCAACGCCTCCGCAAGGGAGGCTTTTCGGAAGGAGTTATCGAACTCCTCGTCGCAGCCAACCGACCTAGCACCACGGCCGCATATCAATCCGCATGGACAACATGGAGTAGCTGGTGTCTACGACGGGGCGGTGATCCCCTACATGCTCCTCTAACAGTTGTGTTAGAATATCTAGTCGAACTGAAAGCAGCAGGCAAGGCTTACAGCACGATCAACGTGCACCGGTCAATGTTAAGTTGCACCCTACCTAACGTGGACAGCTCGCCTCTGGGTCAAAATCCGCTTGCTAAGCAACTAATGAAGGGTTGCTTCAATTCAAACCCTCCGCTACCCCGCTACAATAGCACCTGGAACCCTGATGACGTGTTGTGTCATATGATGACAGTAGGTCCAAACGAGTCTTTATCTCTGTCTGCATTGTCTTATAAACTTGCCACCTTGGTGGCGTTAGCCACCTTGCTCAGAACAGCAGAGCTTGCCTCTATCTCATTTTCATCAATTCACTTCTCTAATCTTGCAGCTCAATTTAATCTCTCACAGCCTCGCAAATCGCAGCGCACCGGTGCACTGCGCTCCATATCTTTGCGCCGCTTCACGAACCCGCTTACCTGCCCAGTAACTTGTATGGAGAACTACATAGACCGGACTGCTTGCTTAACGGAGTCACAAAATCGCTCCTATCTCTGGCTTAGCCTGCGCAAACCGCATAAACCGGTGGGAGCTTCAACCCTGGGTCGCTGGATCAAGCTATACCTAAAAGAGGCGAACGTCGATCCTTATTTCACTGCCCATTCCATCAGGGGCGCAGCAGCGTCGCACGCTGCTTTAGCAGGCGTCCCCATTGATACCATTCTACGCACGGCAGACTGGTCAAGGGAGTCAACTTTCAACCGTTTTTATAGACGAGACATAATCGCTCCGTCGGTGGCAGAAGCCTTTTTCCAGACATAGCTTTAAAGTCACCAATTGGAGTCGAAGCGAGTCCGCTTCGAGTGCAATTGTAGATTGCTCGAGGCGAAGCCGACGAGCAATCAGAATTGCACAAGAAAGGAGGAGGGAGACTCCAAGAGTCTCCTTATCCCTCCCGACCCTGCTCCCCTTTTGTTTGGGTGGCCATTCTACCTCCGACATACGCTTACCAAATTTTCTTGTTCTTGTACATTTCAGACGCCGCACATATCACCGAGAGGGCCAGACAAATCCTGGAAATTGAGGAGGATCCCTCTTTCCTGATCACTCCCTGTCTGCGAGCAATACTCATCTCGGCCATTATTGTCACCTAATCAAGCTGCCAATCCAGAAATTTCCAACCTGTTGTTGCTGTTTATTATCAAGTTCAGAGATTGTTCAAGTCCTATATTATGGTATTACCGAAATGGTCCTCCTTTTGTTGTTGTTGTTCCGTCTTGTCGGGCTCTTGTTTTCGCTTCATCAGTCTGAGGCGGTACGGCACCCTAAGCCCCCACTAGAGGCGCGGCAGGGGTGCCAGACCGATTTGTTTCTTTAAAAAAAGCTGAATAAATGGTCAACACCAATTGGAGTCTCCCTCCTCCTTTCTTGTGCAATTCTGATTGCTCGTCGGCTTCGCCTCGAGCAATCTACAATTATAGCTTCTAGCAATGGTTTGATTCGGTTAGTGTGAACTAGCTGTGGGGCTCTCCCTGGTGTTGCCTGTATTTCCACTGTGTGATTTGGATTAATTTTTGTCACTCGGTATGGGCCTTGGTATCTGGGATATAATTTACGGCTGGTCCCGGTTTTAACGGTTCGTACATCGAGGAGTACTTCCCCTATTTGGTATTCGAACATTTTTACTCGTTTGTTGTATTGTTCCCTTTGCTGTGCTCTTGCTTTTTATAGGTTTTCCTTCACGAGGTCGAAAGCCTTGAAGAGGCGCTTCGTGGTTTGGCTCTTGTAGTCTTGTGGTGTAATGGGGTCGGAGGGAGTTGGCTGTAACCATCGGTCGATAGGCATAACTGCGTCTTGCTCATGAGTTAGGAAATATGGCGTTTCATGCGTCGAAGAGTTGTTTGAATGACGACAAGCGAATGCGACGTGTCCTAACATGTCTCCCCAATCTTCGTATCCTTCAGAGATGTATTTTCTTAGCATTTCCAAGACAGTTTTATTGAAGCAGTCGGTTAGCCCGTTTGTTTGTGGGTGGTACGCAATGGTGGTGCAATGCTTGATGCAGAGGACCTCGTAGAGTTCGTTGAATAATTCCGATGTAAAGTTCGTACCACGACCTGAGATTACTACCCGAGGGAGACCATGATAGTTTATGATTCGGTCCACTAAGGTTTTACACGTTGTTACCGCAGTTTGGTCTAGAAGCGCCACAACCTCTACCCGCTTGGTGAAGTAATCCGTTATCACAAGTATGTGGTTGTTTCCTGCGAATGATGTAGGGTTGATAGGGCCCAAGAAATCTAGCCCCAATTTTTCGAATGGTGCTTGGGAAGACTGGAGCGAGTGTAGAAGCGCTGTATTTTACAGTATCGTACTGTGTATTTTAGGTTGCCGATCATTATGGCCCATCTACCTAATCTCCATTTAATCCTTGAAGGTCTGGGGCCATTGCAGGTGCCGATGATCGCTCACTACCACGAAGTGCTCGTCTTGTAGGTAGTATTTGAAACGTTTTATACTGTAAAGATCCGCCGACCTAAACAAAATTCAAACGATAGAATTTAACATGTTGCTTTTATTGCCGTATCTTCTAGCCGTTGCCCTGGTTTTACCCAAAATTCGTTGCCCTGGTTTGACCCGAAATTCGTTGCACCGAATGACCCACTTTCTACTTTTATTACTCAAACGGTAAGGCCAGTCGCCTTCCGCCTGACCTCATATTTTTTTATCCGCCTGAACTCGTTTGGCTTTCTATCCGACTCTCTTGCGGTATAAAAGACGGACAAACTTCACAAGCGAGGCAGTCGCAGTCGGAGTTGCAGCGAGAGACCAGTCGCAGTCTGTCAGCGGGTCGGCCGAGTTGAGATCAGTCCGTTAGTCTCCTTTCGATTCCTCCCTTAGCCTTTTCGTTTTGCCGCTGTATTTTTGTAACATCCTTGGTGTCAAAATTTAAATAAACATCAGCATCAAAATTGTTTCAATACCGAATATCAGGGCTGTTGCTTCTTTTTCTACCGTCGAGTATTTTCTTCCGCCGTCGTTAAGATAGTCTACTAGCGCACGCAATTGAGTTGTCTTTTCCGTCGATCTGTTGAGACAGTACAGCTCCGAATCGGTGAGCGCTTGCGTCCGTGAAGATCGTGAATTAATTGCTGAAATCCGGGTACGGCTGCACTGGTTCCGTTATAAGGCTCTTCCAGAGGGCTTCAAAGCCTTTTTCTTCCTCAGGTCCCCACTTGATTTTATCTTTTGATTGCCCTTTAGATTGCACGTAGTGGGTGTGCGATGGTTGAAAATTTTTCAATGAATTGACAGTAGAATGAGGCGAGTCCTAGGAATGATTGGAGTTCTCTCACGGTGCGTTGGCGTTTATAATTGGCTATCGCTTCAATTTTTGCTGGATCGGGGGCGAATTCTACTGCCGATATGATGGAGCCAAGATAATATACCTTATCTTGCAAGAATTTGTATTTTGATAGGTTCAGTTTTAAGTTAGCTTTCTCCAGTAGTCAAAAAATTTCTTGCAGGTGCTGGACGTATTCTTCAATGGTTTGTGAAAATGCTATAATTTCGTCTAAGTAAACGAGGCAACTTTTACCGAGGACGTTTGATAACATGAATTTCATTAAACGTTGAAAGTTCCTGGGACGTTTGTTAGCCCGAATGCTAATCTATTCCATTCGTACAAATTATTATCCACGATAAATGCAGTTTTTTGTTGGGATTGTTCATCCATCTCTATTTGCCAGTATCCTGAAGCGAGATCCAAAGTGGAGAATAGTTTTTGTCCTTGCAGGAGGCCTAATACATCGTCGATTCTTCGTAGCGGGAACGAGTCTTTCTTCGTGATGGCGTTTAGTTTCGTGTAGTCGATACAGAGTTTCGCTTTTCCCGATTTTTTCCTTACCAAAACAATAGGTGTTGCTTATGGAGAAACGGATGGCCGTATAATTTTGCGTCTGAGCAGCTCCTGGATGATTTCCTCCGCCACTTCTTTTTTGTTCTGGGGAGTTCCGATAGGGCCGTGAGCGGATAGGTCCTTTGCCTTGCTTGTCGATCATGTGCTTGACTAGTCCTGTTTTTCCGAGATCTTCTGTTTAAAAAGCAAATAGATGGGCGTGATTTTCGAGAAGCTCTAGTAGGACTTGTTTTTCTTTGCTCGGGATTTCTGGCAGGGCTTCGTCGAAGACGTTGAGGTCAATCGGCGAAGCCTGTTTTGGTAGGAGCAGTAAGCAACTATGTGTTGTATTTTTTCTTCGGTGAAGACTACGGTACCTCATGCTAAAAACGCCGGTATCATGATTTGTTTGTCGGTCTCGTTGATGATGAGGAATGAAATAATGTGTTCCTCTGTTTCTTCGAAACAAAGTGTTAAGGGCGGACTCGTGGCTTACGTTCGGGTAGCCTCATCTTGCAAGTTTCGGTATTCAGTGTGCGAAGTTCCTGATGACTCTCCAGGTTCCCTTTTACAGCTATTGAACGAGGTTCAATAATTGTGTTCAATGTTATTTTCCATGAATATTTCTTTTAGAGCTCGTTTGACGATTTCATAACAGGTTGCTTCGACTGGGTGGTCAATCTGGTACTGTTCCATGAAGTCTCCGGCTGGGCCAACTAGCTTAGATAGGAGATATTAAATTTTTTTGGATTCTTCGAAATCGCCAAAGTCTTGGGTGTTTTGGAAATGCCATTGCCAGGAGTTGAAGTTGGTGTTGTTTCCCGGTGTGGAGAATACACTAATTTGTGTTAGTAGTCGTGTTGCTTGTATGTCAAGTTCACTGATCATTGATTGGCGGTGCCCGTAGTAGGATTGTGGCTGACGTGTGCTTGTAGTCATGTAACTTGATTGGGGAGCTATTGTAGATGCCATGTGTGGGTAATTCTGCCTGGGTGGGGCTACGGCGCTGCTCACAAGTTGGGGCTCGGTGTAGATGTATGCTGGGGAGGGTTTATCGTTCGGGTTGTGTTGTTTTTTGCTAGCGTTACTACATAGCTCGCGGCTTCGTCTGTTGACTAGTTGTTTCTGTTTAAAGCTCGGAATACTGCTACTAAGTCGTCTTTGGGATTTCCTGAGTTATTACTGGCTTTGGGGCGCGGGTTATAGTCCATGGTGTTTGTGGTGCCGATTCTTGCTGTCGTTGTTAGTTGAGGTGTAAATGATCTTCCCTTTGGAACAAGAGGTGGAGGCTTTCTGCATTTCTCGGCGTTTCCTTATTTACCACTGCTGTAGGTCTTAACTCTCTTTCTGCTTGTCTACTTATGTTTGCCTCTCGCCGGGGTTTCTTGTTCCTGGCTTGCTAAAAAGGGGTTTCCTCCACTGGTTGCTCGGATCGGGTGCGGTGCAAAGGCTGAGTACGGTATGTCTGCTTTGAAGCTACTTGAGTTCTGTCTGGCCTGTGGTTACTGGCGAAGGGTTTGGATCAAGAGCTTCTGGTATTGGAGTGAGGTATGTTTTGAGGCTCAAAAATCTGAAGAGTTCTCTTGGGGTATAAAATTGTTCACCGTATTGCTGTATTACTGCACGTTATGATTTTCTGATTTGTTCGTAAGATAATTCAGGTTGACAATTTAATTCCCTCAAAAATTGTAGTTCTTGTAAAATTTCTTCTTCCGTTACGTCTTCAAGTTGTACATCAGCGTATCGTTTATTAAAGCTAGGTGTGCCCGTAATGTCTGTTTTTAGTACTGAAAGGCTCTCGTCAAAGAAAAGTTTTGTTGCTTCGTTTTCTATTTCCTGCTGGCAACGATCTTCTGCCATAAGTGCTTGAACTAGTCTTTGAACCTTCAAAAAAGACGTTTCGTATTGGTCGCTTTCTAGGTGCGTTGTTTCTTCTTCCCTAATTTTATCCCACTGAGCAATGAGGTTGTGTTCTTCCACTTCGTTGTCTGTTAGTAGATTGATGTTGCTAGGTAGATTCATTATCTAGGGCAATTTGTTGCGGTATCTGAGAATATGATCCTGATTGATGGGCAGTGTGGATGCACTGCTTAAATAAATGCATTTGTTTTCGTTTCGAAACGTGAGTTCGACAGTGCTGAATCTAGACTCAAATACGAAGTGATTCGCACACTTGACAGCATTTAAGAAATAATTTTATTTTTCTTTTGTCAGCTTTTCGCTACCTTTTCTTGCAATACTTGTAAAGCTAGCACATCGTGACAGAGACAACATCAATTAGCCTTCCAACTGCTAAAGTTTGCTTTCCCAGGTAGTGTGGTAACTTGCTATTCACATTTTCAAATTTCATTTTACTACGGTGTTGCAGTCTTAAGTGTCTTGTTTGATCTGCAGTATTCAAATCTCTGCCGACATCAGCCGCCAGCGGCCGGCTGCGACAACACTGCTAGTCCACATTAGCTAACACTACAACATGTTCCCCTTATCACACGTAAATATGGAGTGCTGGTAAAAAGCATTGTCGAAATGGGAGGAGTTGGCGAAATACACTGGTACAGGTACTTCCGAGTTCAATCGTGTTGACAGTGAAGCAGTATACGCAGTACCAGTATCGTCTCTACCTTAGAATAGGTAGCAATTTCTTACGACGATCCGTTGGTAACCCGGGTTTTCAACTTTTCGAAAAACGGGGCTGAGTACTAATAATGTTGCTGATTTGGTGATGTGTTTTTTGTCCTTCAAAATACGATTTGTCGTTTTTCCTAAAGGGGAATTCCATGAATAACGTCACGCTCTGAGGGGGGGGGGGGAGGGGGTCTCGATTTTTGTGACGAAATGTGAAAATGGGGGATAGGGGATTCAAGAAATTGTGATGTCACAGCATGTGATTTTTTTGCCATTTTTGTCATTTGTATTCAAAAATAAGAAACACATTTTCTTAATCGCCAAACAAGTCGAGAATGGTAAAGTGGTAATTATTGAAGTTATCTAAAAAAACTGCCAGTTTATTCCTGTAAACAACATATGAATTACCCATGGAAGAACGATGAAAAAATTGAAAAATTTTTTTATTGTCGTGCTTTCTAAAAAAAATTTTTGAATTGATTCGTGGCGCTGACAGTTGATATTACGAATAAACGTAGAGAGAGAATTTTCTAGTAATTAATTTTTTTGGGGGGGGGGGGGGTTTACTCGTCATCATAGTGATATATTTTCTAGGGGAGGGTCTAAGCTCTTGTGACCAACTGTAACAATTGGTGGGGGAGGGGTGGATGGGCTGTTTAAAAATGGCAAAAAGGCCGTTACATAATATTAAACGTGCCCGAAAAGCGTTATTGTTGGGTTATTGGGGGCTGGGTTGGGGCGGTCGGGGCGACAGAGTGATTTTCCACCCGGTGGGAGCCTCTTTTGCGGAATTGTTGTTTTCCTCCATGCAGAAAATCGTTTATCGCTAGATGGCAGTCCCACCGGGTGGAAAATCACTCTCGTCGCCACTGTCACCCCAACCCACAGCCCACGTTTTTTTGTCTAGTAAACCCCGCAAGCGGGTATCCCATTCCCGAGAGGAAAAATAGCCATAGTTGGAGGAACTGTATTACTTCGTGTTAAACATAACAATAAACTTTAACAACATAACATAACAACATTTAATAATAAATAGGTCGATTTAATAATTTAATTAATCTTATAATTTATTCGATCAAGTAGCGTAAATGGCACCAAATCTATGGCCAAGTTTAATCTCCGCTTAGTTTTGAAGTTTCAACTCCGAAGACAACTATACACTGTTACAGTACACTGGTTCTGGTAAGCATAGGCCAGCAAATTACGCCCCCTTTTTAAATATAGCGCCTGACTCCGCCATATTTGCAAATGGCGTCGGGGTAATCGGGTTAACCCCGGGTTTTGTCCCCCCCCCCCGGCTGACGTAATGCCAAACCGATTCAGCCCCGATTACATTTTTCCAGGACGGAGCGAGGGACCCGATTAGAGCCGATCGGGGCCGAGCCCTAGTTTGGAGCTTCTAGGCACAGATAATGAGCACATTATCGCTGCCGTAATGAGTTATGTGCTCATTATCTGTGTTCTAGGAATCGGCCCAATGGGTAGGTATTTGGCCAAATGGGTAGGTATTCTCTTCAAAAAAATTGGATGGGTAACGGATCCTGAGACTCTGTGCCCACCACCTACCCGGGTTTCATTTGGGTAACGCAAATTCGAACCGTTTCCTTTACCTGGTTTCAAAACCCGGTTAGCCCCGATTTTCTACCTGAATACCCTGTTTTTTCCCCGAATTCCCATGTTTTCCCTGAAAACAAGTCACGCTTTTTTAATTTCTGCCACAGAAAAGTTTTTTTTTCCTACTCTCCTTTTTTAATTTTACTCGAAACATTGGAAGTCGCCATTTTCCAAAATGGCGGTGGGTATACCCGGTTTACCCATCAAATCCGCCCAGTCTACCCATCTTGGCAAAAAGCCTACCCGGATCGCTCATGGGCGACTTTTTTTGGCGACGAACAGCGGGTAAACCGGGTTTTCGAGAACCGGGGCCGAGCCCCTACTCCGAACCGAAGCGGCCTTGTATCAAGTTAGCCAGAACTGTCTTCTTTTAATGCCATCTGTTTTTGAATGGACAGACGGCCCCACAATATCTTTTTATATATTTTGATTTATATTTCCCGGTCGGAATTGTGGAATTGGGTGCGATCTCAAATTTTGAGTTGCGTTTTCGTAGTTCTTTGTACCTTTCGTTGTCACTGTGAGATCGCTAATGAAATGGTTAGACGGTTTACTACTGGTACACTAGATTATTTCTAAACATAATTTTCCTTTTTTTTTTATCTCAGTATACTTTGGTGCATAAGAAAGAGGCTGCACATGACGAAGGAATTTGGAGTTGTTCCTGGACCAATAAAGCCGAAGTGTAATATGAATCATTTTGAAAGTATTTTCTCAAAATCTTTGCTTCTTTTTTCAAAGTTTTTTTTTTAATCTCTAGAGGTCCGGAAGAATCTGATTATGTAGTCACAGGTGGGATTGACGATGCTGTAAAAGTTTGGGCTTGGAGAAATGAACAGCTAGAACTCCGCCATAGACTGGAGGGTCATGCATTAGGGGTAGTCTCTGTTGATACAAGCTTTGATGGGAAATGTGAGTTTGAAATTTTCAATATTAGTTATTAACATTCCAACTCAAATTAGCCATCCGGCCAGTTTTTGCTGCCATTAGCCTACTCTGTTCTTGTAGAATTACTACTGTAATATTGTGCTAAAACAGAAAATTTTTTTCCACTTGCAGTAATAGCCACAAGTTCGTTAGATTCGTTTGTTCGCATTTGGGAACTGCAAAGTGGAGAAAAAAGGCAAACTATAGAGGCTGGTCCAGTGGATGTTTGGAGTGTTATGTTCACACCTGATTCAAAGTACATTATCTCTGGTAGTCATGCTGGGAAAATCAATTGGTTTAATGTAGAAACTGGCAAGCTTCATCAATCGTATGATACGCGAGGAAAGTTTACTTTAAGTATAGCGTGTGTAAGTTAAAATCTTCCAGTTATACAAAATCCGGTGTTAAATTGTCAATTTGGTACCCATGCAGAGTCCTGACATGAAGTTTGTTGCAAGTGGAGCAATGGATGGCATAATAAATGTGTTTGACATTGCTACTGGGAAATTAGTGCACACACTGGAAGGTATGTTAATCCTAATGCATGTTGAATTGATCGCGATCATGAATTAGCAACTTTCTTATCTAAAGGACATGCACTTCCAGTGAGATCGCTATGCTTCTCTCAGAATTCTCAGTTGTTATTAACAGCTTCAGATGATGGACAGATCAAGATTTATGACGTGTAAGTACGGAGTGTTACTAAGATTTCATGTGTGAAAAATCTGGGCTCCTTTTTTCTATCAGTGCTCTGTATTTTTTCAGGCAACACGCACAACTAGCGGGAACAGTTTCCGGTCATGGCTCATGGGTACTAAGTGTTTCAGTCTCTCCTGATAATACACGCTTTGTCTCCGGAAGTTCCGACCGAACAGTCAAAATTTGGGATATGAAGGCGAAGCAATGCCTTCATACATTTACTGACCATACTGATCAGGTTATTATGTGTTACCTTTATTAGTAATATTGCAGAATCTCAAACTTTTTTCTGAAGGTATGGAGTGTTTGCTTCAATGGAGATGGGGAACACATTGCATCAGTTTCAGATGACAGATCAATCAATGTATACAGCTGCCCATTATGAAATACATGACGTTTCCGTCTATACGCCTTGAAAAGATTACCACCATGAACATCTTTTCGGGAAATCTTATTGTATTGAAACTGAAATAAACTAAACACGTGAAATATCAAATTGAGATGCGAATCCGACAGTGGTTAAGCAACTTCGAAATAAAAACAAAACTCACATCAGCCACTATACTCGACACGAAGCACAAGGAACACCAATTCAACATGAATAACGAAAACTGACTTAGCACGCACATCCTTGGCTATCGCCAGGATAGTCCTGTTCAATTAAAACCTTATTAGTGAAAATTAATTTTTGTTGTAAACGAGATACTTACTTTCAACTGTATGGTTTGCCTTCCCCTACCAGTACCAAACGCATCTTCAACTGCTTGATCCATTCTAAGCATTACTTTGTCTAACAGAAGCTCTACCGCAGCATTAACATTTTGGCCAGTTGCCGCAGACGTCTCCAGGTAAGACAACCTACGTAATTCAACAGCGCGTTACTCAACAATTTTGGCTATGGGCTATGCTTAGTATCGTGTCAGATACGAAACTTCTTGTAAGGATATATCGACTGAAATACGTAAAATAGACTTACTAACAATAAAAGGGCTTGGTTCTAAACTAATGTGATTATTCGACTTATTTCACGAATAGTATAGGGTCGCAGTATCGGGGATTTTCCAGATTTTACGAATGAAACAGGGGAAACTTATTCGGATTCCATTTCAGCAATCTGGGTCGGACCACCTATGTTTTTAAATGGCGTAAATCATATCGACAGCCTAGTTATTAATATCGTTGATCTCCAGAAAAATCGACATATGCTTAAGGAGTAAATTCTAAGTTGTTACGAATATTGCTATCTTAACTCGATTTTTAATTAAGTTTAACTTTGGAAGTAAACTAAGGACAGTTTTTTTTCTTAACTAGTTTTTTCTTTTTACGTAAAATTTGTCACAGGTAACTTACTAACCCATATCGAGCTGCCGTTTCCTTTACTTCTTCTTCAGACACTTCTCGTTGATCATCAAGATCTGCTTTGTTCCCACAAAGTACAATATCTGGATTGTCTGTATAAGCATGAGTCTTGAAAGTAACAGAATTGCCATTATATTAAACAAAACAAAAAAAATGTTCACCACACAAAATTACCATTTGATAACTTCTAAGTTTCTGGTGACAAAACCATCTTCAAGCTATTACTATTTTTAACTATAATTACCTTTAACTGCTCTAGCCAGCCACGAACAGATAAAAATGATTGTTCATTTGTTAAATCAAAGAGCAATAAAAACCCCATGGAATCTCTAAAAAATGCTGTTGTAAGACTTCTAAACCTGCAGAATGCAACACAACTCTCAATAAAAACTTGCTAGAACCATGAAGGAATTAAAACATATATCCATATACCTTTCTTGGCCAGCGGTATCCTTATAAAAGATACAAAAAATTATTTTATGATATATAAAAGGGATAATCTTTATTGGTTACCCATAATTGCAAATGAATTCTCTGACTTTTGCCTTGCATGCCTTCTACAGTTTTAGATCTGTATACTACACGCTTTTCCCTAAAATCTATTCCAACAGTTGTTGTAAACTTTGAATTGAATATACCATCTGTATACTGATACAGGAAACCTGTTCAAAGACCTAGTTAGTATTTGCATTATATGAATAATACAAAGGTATGTACTTGTCTTCCCAACTCCAGCATTTCCTAAAAGTCAAAGTTTGAATTGTTTCATAACAGTTCTTAAAATTTTAATTTCATTATATTTGTAGGGTTCATACCTAGAGCTAAAAACTTTAACAAATAGTCGTAGTCCAATCGGCTGGTCGGGAGCGATTTCTTTGCCATATTATTATTTTTGGATACTGGAAGAATCCAATAATAACTCGGCCAGAGTTGTAATTTTACACTTTTTTTTCAAAAATTAAGCATAACAACAGGTGGTACTAAACTTCTGAATACGTTTTTCCCAACACACGCCTACTCTATTCTTTACCCAAAGGATAGGACGGGACTAGGATAAAATGCGGACGCGGACCGCAGACTGCGAACTGGAGAAACTGCGGACTTTTACTTCCAGTGCGGTCTAGTGTCCAGATTACTATAGAGCAGTAAAACATGCTGCGTTGCGCATTTTCCACAAATGCGAAAAATCTCATTTGTGTCTAGGGCTCGGCCCCGATCGGCCGAGATCGGGTAAACCGATCTGATCTACCCGAAAAATGACCTATCTGTTGAGGTCGGTTCGGGTCTTCCTGAAGCAGATCGGTTCCGGTGCGGTTTTTCGGGTAATCGGGTAAGATCTGCCGCCATTTTGGAAAATGGCGGCTTAATAGAAATTACATCTGCCGCCATTTTCCAAAATGGCGGCTTAATAGATATCGGGTTAAATATCCGGGTAAAAAACCGGTTACACCGGTTACACCGGGTTTTTTAGAACCAAAATTGGGAAATTTTTCTTAGAACCGGGTCCAGAACCGGGTCCAGAACCGGTTTTAGGATCTGGGTCCTTTTTTTGTTAGGAACCGGTTTGGATCTGTTTACCCGCGGTTTAGACAATGGTCGATCTGTGATCTGTCGGTTCCAAACCGAAAATCAAAGTTACCTACCCGATCGCCAAAAAAGCTACCCGATCGGCGCGGGGCCGAGCCCTATTTGTGTCTAAGTTGTCTGTAGGGCTCGGCCCCGCGCCGATCGGGTAGCTTTTTTGGCGATCGGGTAGGTAACTTTGATTTTCGGTTTGGAACCGACAGATCACAGATCGACCATTGTCTAAACCGCGGGTAAACAGATCCAAACCGGTTCCTAACAAAAAAAGGACCCAGATCCTAAAACCGGTTCTGGACCCGGTTCTGGACCCGGTTCTAAGAAAAATTTCCCAATTTTGGTTCTAAAAAACCCGGTGTAACCGGTGTAACCGGTTTTTTACCCGGATATTTAACCCGATATCTATTAAGCCGCCATTTTGGAAAATGGCGGCAGATGTAATTTCTATTAAGCCGCCATTTTCCAAAATGGCGGCAGATCTTACCCGATTACCCGAAAAACCGCACCGGAACCGATCTGCTTCAGGAAGACCCGAACCGACCTCAACAGATAGGTCATTTTTCGGGTAGATCAGATCGGTTTACCCGATCTCGGCCGATCGGGGCCGAGCCCTAGTTGTCTGCTGCCGGCCTGCCGCTGCAGCCTCTTATGGAGAAACCGTCTTCTTCCCGTTAAACAGTAAGTTTTTAACTATTTATTCAGGTTTTCCCCTTTACTTCCAAGCAATGGGTAGCCTATTCATTTTTTTCATTTCCCATATTTTTTTCTAGCCCCAGTTCTACCTAGTTTATTTGTTTTTAATTGTTGTTTTAAGTGGCTCGTCTCTTTTAGCCGAAGAATTTCGTTTGCTGCCAGAAATTCGTCTGCTATAAGGGATGAGGAACAATCCATTCTCAAACATTAACTAATTAAAAATAAACTAGATAGAATTAGGGCTCGAAAAAATATATCTATTAATTTAAGTTAAAGTTATTAATTTAAAGTTATTGCACAAAAATTAATGCAGAATTAATTCCCCTTTTACAAATTTAATTCGGATTTAATGGAATTATTCTGCATTAATTTTTGTGTGATAAAACCTGGGATGAATTCTATAGAAGGTCGATCAAAACCTTAAAGTCGCCATTAATTTGTCAACAGAAAAATAACTTAGAGTATCTTTCCTTGCACGATAAAATGGAACAAGACGACGCTTTTTGGCTCGGCGATTTTCGGCTCGCAATTCATTATCACCCCCCTTAGAGAAATCGTGAAAATTATCAGTTAAATTACCCATATCCTCTAAGAATTCATCAATGACGTCATTACAATAATCGGCCATTGTGTAAACAAACGCAACGCCACTGCCTATTCTAACTGCTACTTATAGAACTTAAGCCCGTAAGTCAGTTTCGAGGCACCTAAAAGGTACCTTGAGATTCGAGTACCTTGAGATTCGAGATACTTAACTTAGTTTTAATGCTCGACTTTTGATTTTTCAAGTCCAAGTTTCTTACTTGAATTGAAATTTTTTGGTTCGGAATTTGTTAGCCACCGAAATAAGACGAAACGAAAACGAGATGTGGCTAACTCAGTGGCCAAAGGGGCCACGCTGCGATGTATTACACGACACGAGGTTTTACACGGGAAAATTCAGGGCGACAGGTTGCGACTGTAGCCACTGCGAAAACGAAAAAGACTAACCTCGTTGCTGCATTTTCCTCCGTCATCGACTACGGCGGAAATGCAGGCGAGGGAAAAAACAAAAGAAGGGCGCTAACGCGACAATTAGCTTTAGGTGATAATGGGGTGGCGGAAGTGTGAGGGAGGGTAACCTATTACAAAAAATAAAGGGTTAGTTCAGCCAAGGTCAGACAAGTTCAGACTTGTCTGCCCCTCGGCTATGACAAAACACGCACACACACACACACACACACATACAGACATACAAAAACGAAAATTAAATCGTATTTAATTACTTAACGACTTCTGTCGTTAACAGCGGGGCCTGTTACTGATTACAGAAAAAACAATCATATATCAGTAACATCAGACTCTAATAAACATAATTTAGACACCGGGCGGTGGTATTCGCCAGTAGAAGTCTTGACGTACACCGATCGGACGACTCCATCTGGGCTGGGGATGACTCGGGTTACACGACCAATGGGCCAATGTCCTCTAGGAGAATTCGGGGCCACCACAAGCACGGTATCGTCCACTGTCAAATTCTTCTTATCGAAAAGCCATTTTCGACGGTCAGTGAGCGTGGGCAGGTACTCTTGAAGCCATCGGCGCCAGAAGTGTGTCGTCATGACTTGCATGGCCTCCCAATGTTTTCG
Organism: Daphnia sinensis; assembly: GCA_013167095.2. NCBI lineage: Eukaryota > Metazoa > Arthropoda > Branchiopoda > Diplostraca > Daphniidae > Daphnia > Daphnia sinensis. Next base: position 5,867,877 of record CM023197.1, read on the forward strand.
AGAATACAGTTTCTCGTCCTCAATGACGTCGTCTTCTGTATTCGGCGAGTTCTGCACCAATAAAAAATGATTAGGCGTAAGTGGTTCGGGATCTCGAGGTTCCACACTGACGTATGTCAGTGGACGTCCGTTCAGCAATGATTCGGCCTGAATCACGAAACCACGTAAAAGCTCTTCGGTAAGCGGACGTGATTCCACAATGGCTTCTAGAGCCACCTTTGCTGATTTGACGAGGCTTTCCCAAACGCCTCCGAAATGTGGCGCTAATGGTGGTGAGAAATGCCACTCAATTTCTTGTTTCACCATTTGTCCGACAATATTCTGCTCCTTAAGACGCTCGATGCCTTGTTGAATTGCTTTGTCTCCAGCAACGATTTGCGTTCCATTGTCGCTATACACGACTGACGGACGACCTCTTCGAGCGGTGAACGAAGCGAAGGCGATCAGAAAGGAAGACAAGTCAAGCGAGGCTGCAACTTCCAAGTGTACCGCTCTAGTGTTGAGGCACGTTATCAGTAAAACATAACGTTTTACTTTGCGGCGAAAAATGGTGATGTTGCAGGGGCCGAAATAGTCCATTCTAACATGGGTGAAAGGACGTTGGAACGGAACAAGACGATGACGCGGAAGCGGGGCCATTAACGGAATGCAGGGAGTAGCTCTATGCCGTTTGCAAGTAAAGCACTTGTGCAGATACCTTTTGATAGCTACTCGTCCTTTGATGATCCAGTATTGAGACCTTATTGAGCTGAGCAGTCTTTCTGGAGATGGATGGAACAGTAGATCATGCTCTCTCATGACGATTAAACGCGTGAGTGGATGATCCTGGGGCAGGATTTTAGGATGCTTGATGTCGAACGAAAGAGGAGCGTAACTTAAGCGACCTTCTTACTCGCAATATTCCTTCCTCATCTAGAAATGGCGATAAAGTTATCAGCGTCGAACTTAGTTTTAAAGGCCTTTTGTCCTTTAAAGCCTCTATTTCCTCAGAATAGGTCTCCAATTGTGCCGATTTGATGCAAAAATTGGCAGCGCGCTGGATGCATTTCACACCAATTCGCGAATTGTCACGATTCGACGATTTCAATTTCGAGTTGAAAATAAAACGAAGAACCCATGCAACAATTCGCATCACTAGATCATAGTTGGAATTTCGTTCCAATAATGAGCGGATCCTATTTTCTTCCGCGGGGCCGTAAACGAGCCCAATCCAGTTGGTGGCTGATACCTCTGGATCTTCGACAGAAGATTCAGGAAGCTTAATGGTTACCGGCCAGGCCTTTTCTTCTTGCTGCAAGAAGGCTGGGCCATTTACCCTACGATAATTGTCCATCATCTCATCAGGAAAAAGTCCTCTGCTGCACTCATCAGCTGGATTTTCGGTACCTGGGACATGTCTCCATTGCGTTGGCTGAGAATGCTGTAAGATTTCTGATATTCGATTAGCGACGAACGTTTGAAAGCGACATGTCTTAGAGACTATCCACTGAAGGACAGTTTTAAAATCAGACCAATAGATGATTTGATTGAGTGGAATACGTAGAGTCGATTGAATGAAATTCACAAGGCGTAGTGCCACAACTGCTCCTTGGAGTACTAATTTCGGAACGGTTAACGGACGAAGGGGTGCCACGCGGGACTTTGACGTTACAAAATTTACGGCGACGATATTATTGCGATAGATTACTCGTAGATATACTACAGAGCCAAACCCGACGGTGGATGAATCGCAAAAGGCATGCAGCTGAATGTCTTGGACGTCACTGGACGAAGTTAAAGCTCGCGGGATCTTGAATGCTTCGAGCTGGCTAAGATTAGTCGTCCATTTGTTCAACTGGTGTTGAATTAGTTCGGGAACTTGGTCATCCCAGTCGACATCGACAAGCCACAGTTCTTGAAGAATTCTTTTGGCGCTGAGGATCACTGGTGATAAAAACCCCAGTTGGTCGTACAAAGTGGACACTGCACTCAAGATCCGACGCTTAGTGCTGGCTTCGACGTCGGTTTTAACATCAAATATGAAGCTGTCGCTTTCGCTCTCATACAAAACGCCTAAGGTTCTCTCCGTAGGTAAATCTTCTAGATCCAGATTCAGGCGAGGTTGATTACGATCACCTTCTGGAACACGAGACAGTACCCGTCGAGATGAAGAGAGCCATTGGTTCAGATGAAATCCTCCCTTTTTTAGCAACGCTGTGGAATCTTTGACCGCTCGACTAGCCTCCTCTTCAGTGTAAAAAGAATCCAGAAGATTATCTACATAGAAGTTCTTGTAGACTCGTTCAGCGGCTTCAGGAAATTCTTCACGATGTAGGTCAGCAATATGTCGAAGCACTTGGGAGCAGATAAAGGGGGATGAAACCGACTCAAAGATTTGCCTCTGCATTTCATATATGGTGGGTCTTTTCCGTGAGCCAGGTGGACGCCACAGGAATCGTAGAGCGGAACGGTCTTCTTTCTTCACGCCAACTTGAAGAAACATTTGCCGAATATCCCCAGATAGAGACACCGGTTTTTCTCTAAAGAGTAGGAGGGTTGCACCTATATCGTTGATAAGGTTGGGACCCTTTAACAGCACTTCGTTAAGTGCAACTCCTTGGTACTTGGCCGAAGCATCGAAGACCACCCTCACCTTTTCGGGTTTCCGAGGATTTACAACTCCATGATGGGGAAGGTACCAATTTCTCCCAAAGGTGTCCTTCAATTCACTCTCTTTGATAGGCCGTGTGAATCCTTTTGCCACATAGTCGTCGATAACGGCTTTGTATCTCTCCGCAAAGTTAGAATTGTGCGAGAATTTGTTTTCGATGGAGAAGAGACGACGCAATGCACTGTTGTAATTGTCGGGTAGTGCGATGTCATCTGAAACCCATGGTAGCCCTACTTCATACCTGGTTCCGTCGGATTGAATGGTTTCGTCGAATTTCTTTCTCGCTAGCGTATCTTCGGCTGATTCTAGCGGTTGAGCTGGAGTTACAATTGGAAAGCTTTCCGTTTCCCACAATTTCTCAACTTGCCGTAAGAGTAGCGATTCCGTCGGTGATTCTTGTACGTGGTAGCAGATTTTTTGCACCGCCAGCAATGGTTTGTTTGAACGACAAACCGTTGAATCGTGCTCCTGCGTCCCTAATGTTAGATCGCCAACGCAAGTCCAACCAAATGGCGTCAGTATTCCAAAGGGAGCGTCGGTTCCAACCCGAGGAAGTCTTTCATCGAGACGTAAATGCAACCATTGATTTCCCGCTCCAATCAGGATAGTTGGTTCTCCAACTTCAACCAATTTTACGTCTTTAAGATGAGGGTAACGACTTCGAATCTCCATTAACTCCTTCGGTGGGCATGGTAACTTTAAGTACTGGGTCGGCACAGTAGAAACCTGCTTTAAATCAGCTTCGAAGGACCTATCACGAGCCTTAACAGTCAGACTGACCGTAGTTGATTGAAACTGCGGGTCTTGGCCGTGAAACGACCCAAAGGATACATTCTTTGCATTTCCTTTGCATTTCAGCTGTCTAGCTACATCCTCTCGAATCAAGTTAACGGTCGCTCCTGGATCTAGAAAAGCGAAAGTTTCTATTTCCATCCCGTTAGCTTGAAGTAACACCGGAACGATAGCCAGGGAAGTGTTTATGGCCGTGTCCCTGTTTTTAATGGTCATTGCTCGACCATCCGACGATTTCGATGATGGCTGACTTGCGTTTTTTGCTGTTGAAGCATTCGCGGGATAAACTCGCGGTGCTCCGTGCAATAGAGGGTTGTGCCGTTGACCACAGTTACCAATGTTGCAAACGATTTCGGTAGGACACTCGGTTCACCGATGGGTTCCAATCAGACACCTAAAACACAATCGTTTCTCCTTCACCCATTCCACTCTAGCTGTGACGTCTAGATCCTTGAATGTGGAACAGGTTTTGATCGAATGTGCGTTATCACAGTAGAGACATTTCTTGATAACGCCTTTCTTCAGCGACGACGAGTTATTTTCCGAAGGATGACCTGGCTGTTGATTCTTGACCGGCGGAGATGTGGAAGTGTGAAAAACGACAGGACCTTTACCAAAGAGAGGAGTTGGTTTTGTGGAAGGCTTAGCACTTCCTGATTTCTTCTCCTTCTGTGGGGCTGGAGATCTATGACTAGACGGCCTCGTCATCAATTCACCCATCACCATTTCGTCTATCCATTTTGCGAGATCCTTTAGGGTAGCTCGCGTTGGAGTCATGCGATAGACTTTCACGCCCCAGCTACTTCTCATCCGCGGAGGTAGACGAGAGACGACGTGTTCCAAAGTCAACCCCGATTCCAAATCTTGCTCATAGCCACCGGTCTTCAGAGCATGCGTAGCTCCATGAAGCGTTCGGTTGAGCTCGGCAAGTGCCTCTGAATCATCATCTCGGATTGATGGAAGATTCATAAAAGCCATCATATGGCTCCGAGCAACCACTTGTGGTTGGCCATACCGCTTCTTCAGTTGTATCAAAGCATCATAATAGGTGGACGGATTGTCCAAATATTCGGCTATGTACGAACGAACTTCTGTAGTAAGCAGCTGCTTTAAGAAAGCATGGCGTTGAGCATGCGATGGTAACACATTATGGATCATATCTCTGAACGACGAGATAAAGGTTGGCCATTCCTTTGGATCACCATTAAATGGTGTGATCTTAACTTGTGGCAATGCGTTCATTAGCCAATTAGGGCTGAATCCCCCTGAAGCTTCCCTTGGTGGAGGTGTGCGATTGTTGATCCAATCATCGCTGCTGAATGATGTCGTTGGAGGGGGTGGTGGATCACCTCTTCCCGATGACTCTAATGGTCCAGGATTATATTGCGCCGCGGGCGGGTCGCCAATTGGCGATACAGGTCGAGGGGTTTCGAATCTGCATCGAATGTCCCTTCTATCCATCGGATGTATTGGCACTGGATCATACGTCTGTGAATACGGATCGTCGCAGCGATATTCATCCACGGTAAAGTAAGATTCTTCATCCACTTGGCTCCGAGTAGCACGACTGCAAGTAGAAGCTGGCGAGTTACGTCGATCATCAAGGTAGTGGTCTACCTGTAGTGATACGTCACGGACACGAATCTCTTTACCTACAATATAACTATAGGCATCTGTCATCGGCTTCTTAGCTTCCCATAATCTTTGATTGTTAAAGAAATGGGCATCTCGCACTTCATCCAAGCGGCTTTGCATTTGAGTCTTCAAATGTTTCAATATGGAGCGACGGCCACGGTTATTAATCATTTCTTCAATTTCGCGACACTGTCGCTCAAGAATAACGACTAATGTGTCTCGTTCGACACGTGCCACTTCAATTGCTCTGAGTCGTTCTTCCGGTGTAAGAACTACTCGTTGGCTGGGATTCGTTGAACCACTTTGGCTGCCAACTCCAGTATCACGTCGATTTGGATGATCCGGAATACCAATATCTGGCATACTAGTTATGCTGCCGTTACGTGACCGTGATGAAGCCATGTCGGAAGGTGTCGATGATCAAAAGTGCGCAAAACAGATGAAGTGTATTATCAATCGACGGCCCTGTAAAGGTATCGACGATTGAAAACGGGCGAGACGGACGAAAAGGCACTGAACAATCGACGGCCCTGTAAAGGTATCGACGATTGAATATATGTGCGAGACGGGCGAAAATGGAATTGACAATCGACGGTCCTGTAAAGGTATCGACGATTGAAAATATAGGAGACGGACGAAAAACGAAATGTTCAATCGACGGCCCTGTAAAGGTATCGACGATTGAACATGTGTGCGCGACGGACGAAAAACGAAATTAACAATCGACGGCCCTGTAAAGGTATCGACGATTGAAAATATGAAAGACGAAATCGAGATGAACAAAGGACGGCCCTGTAAAGGTATCGACGATTGAACAAGTAGACGGACGAAGCGAAATTAACAATCGACGGCCCTGTATAGGTATCGACGATTGCTCATGTAGAAAAACGGACGAAAACGAAAATATCAATCGACGGCCCTGTAAAGGTATCGACGATTGATATACGCACAGACGAAAATGAAAGAATCAATCGACGGCCCTATAAAGGTATCGACGATTGAAATGTGCATAAACGAAATCGAAATGAACAATCGACGGCCCTGTAAAGGTATCGACGATTGAACATGTATGATGAACTCCGAAAATTACCAATCGACGGCCCTGAAAAGGTATCGACGATGGTAAATAGGACGAAAGATGAAACTACTGACAAGAATTGACCAACCACCCTAGGTCGGACAAAACTGCCAGCAAAGAATACTTACGTCCTGTGTTGAAGTGTTCAAATGATGATCCGGAAGACCCAGGGATGAATCGACGATGGCGAAGATGAACACGAACGATGAAGTTTCCCGGTCGATGCACCAAAATGTTAGCCACCGAAATAAGACGAAACGAAAACGATATGTGGCTAACTCAGTGGCCAAAGGGGCCACGCTGCGATGTATTACACGACACGAGGTTTTACACAAGTAAATTCAGGGCGACAGGTTGCGACTGTAGCAACTGCGAAAACGAAAAAGACTAACCTCGTTGCTGCATTTTCCTCCGTCATCGACTACGGCGGAAATGCAGGCGAGGGAAAAAACAAAAGAAGGGCGCTAACGCGACAATTAGCTTTAGGTGATAATGGGGTGGCGGAAGTGTGAGGGAGGGTAACCTATTACAAAAAATAAAGGGTTAGTTCAGCCAAGGTCAGACAAGTTCAGACTTGTCTGCCCCTCGGCTATAACACAAACTTACACATACACACACACACACACACACACACACACACGCATAGAAAAACGAACATTAAATTACATCTAATCACTAACGACTTCTGTCGTTAACACTACTCATGAGGTTTCTGCGGTTCCATTGCCGCGTCCTTCCATCCTCTTGCTTCATGAGCGAGGCTTCTGTATATGGTTTTACAAATGTCAAAAATTCTTCACATGTTTTCGGTTTCATCGGATAGATTTTTCTAAGAAGAGCTGGTCGAAGTCCTCGAAAAAGATGCTCCAGTCGGGTATGCTTCCGACATATTTAGATCGACCAGTCTGCAAAGGTCGAGGATTTCATAATAGTACCTAACGGTTGGTTCATCCATCCCTTGTTTTCTACTCCTTAGTCTTGTCCCTTGAAAAAGACCGTAGTTATCCGGTTTGAACTATTTTTAAAACATCGAACGAAGACCGGTAACTGCAGATATGGCAGGATTTCCTCCTGCAGCAGGTTGAGCCGTAGTATCTTCCCAGTCATTCGGGACTCTTGCGCACAGGAACCAGTTTTTTGCAGTATCATCTAAGTACATGCTGAAGTTATTACGTTTTTCAGCGTTACCCCATCCATTATGGGCAGAAATGTTTCATAACGCTCCATTCATTGGCACGCATCTTCATCCGGACTACCTCGAAAGACAGGCGGACTAATAAATTTTCTGACAGCTGCCATAGCTTGTCTTTGCTGCAGCACAATATGCCCTGATGGCACTATAACTTGTTGTCCACCGACTGAAGCAACTTTACTTGCAGCTCTCAAAACGACCTCGGTTTCTGGATTCGAGTCTAAATCTTCAGTCTCGACTGATTCACTCTGGCTGTCAGCTTCCTCAATTAGGGGCTCTCTTGAAATGGTGCCTTCTTCACCCACGACAGTATTTTCCAAAACCGTTGAAGAACACGTTCTGCACCTGCAAGAAATTTTCGGACTATTGGAGAAAGCTAGCTTAAAATTAAAGTTATCAAAATAAAAATTTCTGCAAGATAAGGTACAGTATGTTCCAAAAAAATTCGACTATTCCCTTTTAAACAATGCCACTCTCGGCATAGCAAACCATTTTTATGAACTGCTACAAATTTTCTTTCTACATGTCTACCCGAGATAGATTGAAGGAAGGGAAGTCTTGTTTCTATGGTAACCGATGATTTACTTGTGAATTCGCAACCTTGCGAAGAAAATAGCTCAAATGTACAGGTGTATACATGTGTAGCATGCCGGAAAACGATCAACATAATTATATAATTCTTAAGTATCACCACCTTACATTGCTTTTCAGATCCTCATGTTAGGCGTTTTTGTGGAAAACGCTTAGCGTTTAACGGTACGACCTGCGAATGCGACAACGCCTTACCTCCGAAAAATAGGTTTTTATTTGTTCAAGTGTCGAGTATTTCCTTAAGAACACATAATTTTTAAAGGCCAAAGACGGTTTGAAAAAAATGAAGTTTCATTTTAAATGAAGCGGGAAAGGGATTCACGTTCAGGACCTTCATTATGCAAGTGATGTGGGGCAGTGAGCTGCGTTCGCCCCAATCTTATCTATAATTATCCCTTCGCTAAAAAGTTGAGTTTTATAGCAACAAATCCATTTCCTTGTTTTTCCAAGACATATGATGCAGAGTACAAATGTTACAAAACATGATTGCAGCCAATGACGTTTTCGAAACCCATTTATAGTATCCAGTCGTAAACTATACAAGGGGGCTATTACGGCCGCTCGAGCCTCGTCCATCCACCGCCGGCCATGAAGAGCCCTTCATCCTGTCAGCCTTCCAACGTCTAGTTGACTTCCACGGTCTAGTTGTGTGACGTCGATTTTCGACTCGACACTCAATTCGGCCATCGTTAAATTTTCTCTAGTCCAATTAAATTCGAGAAATGGAATTTGGTGTCATTTACATTTCCAATTTTTTAGACATGCAATATATTGCTGTTACAAATTAAATGCCAATGATATAGCATTATATTTCCCCAATGTGATTTACAATAACACATTCAAAACACAGCAAGAGCTGTGTACTTGTTTCGTGTAAACAAAAGAAAGAAAAATAACGCTAGGAAAAGTACATAAAATACGTCAAAATATGCCAACTTGAGGAAAAGAGATCAGTGCCGTTATTGTTTTATGGTATTTCTTCAGTGGACGCTATCTTTTAGGAAAGATAAGATAAGAAAAGATAAGATAAGATAAGATAAGATAAGACAAGATAAGATATCATAAGGTAAGGTAAGATTATAAAAAAGATACCATACTTTTGGTATCTTTCCTGCATCTTGTATCATGTAAAAGTTCAGGGAAAAGTAGTATCTTTTTCTTTAGGTAAGTCCATTTTAGCCTAAGGTTACCAAAAACATACAAGATACTTTTGACCCCACCTAGCGGGAGGAAGTCCAGCTACTTGGAGCAAATTTTCACTCAATTTTTCGTCATGCCTTTTTTCTTTGTCTGCTGCTACTGATATTAGCAATGCAGTTGCATTGCAGACTACAGAGTAAACGCATACAGCACACTTGTACACAGCCCACAGAGCGTTTGACGTGAAGTGACAGAAAATTTTCTTTTCTTGTTTAATTTACGACAGTTACATTCTTCTAACCACCAAACAGGCAATTTAATTCATTCAGTTTTATAATTGTTCTCTATTAGCATTTCTTTGTTATTGGGATATTGCGATTTTTGTTGCATCACTATTTTTTCTTGTTGTTCCTATTTCCTATCATCTGTGACAGTTTGAATTGTAATGTTCCATTTGCCGGTGACAGTGAGCTGTGTGCCACGAAGCAACTTGAGTATTGGAACTTTAGTCAATATCGCTTTCTGATCCTTAGTGAAATAGCCAAGATGTTTTAAGCGTTGCTGCAACGTCAGGTTCTGTCGAACGGGCATTCAGTGTGGCTTCCGATATATTGACGTGGCTTCCGATATATTGACGGCCAACGGTCTGCCCTGAAATCCGATCTTGTTTCTAACTTTAAGTAGTAAGTCGTTTCTAACTCATTAATTAGTAATGCTTGACTTAACGTAGGCCATTTGAATCAATGAAAAATAATGCTGAAAATGCATTGCCGCGCAGAAATTCAATGAAAATTCAACGCGCATTTTTTTATTAAAGTTTCCTGTATCTTATCTTATCTTATTTTATCTTGAGCCTCTTCAAAAAAAATTTTAAAAATATCTTATCTTAACGATTTTTTAATACTATCTTGTATCTGAGCATTTTTTCGGTATCTTAACTTAACTTTTTTTAAATATCTGTATCTTTAGGGTTAAATAAAATAGGATTCACTGTATTCCTTCCACAAATTTATAATTTTTTAGTCCACGGGCGTTACTTAAAACGGGTGGGCAACAATATTTGTCGGGAAAACTTTGAGAGAAAGGACGGGCAAGGGCAACGATAGGGTAGATGAGTAACTGCAACGGGCGATTAGGAGACAGGGAATGGATTAACTATGAAAAATTGGACATCGGGAAGATGGAACGTGTGGGTCTGGAGTGCAGTGATTATGTTAAAGGGCAACTAAAGTGCACATTTTGGCGGGCAGTGAGTGGGACTATAGGAAGATACTGTGAAGGGGTAGGCGAGTAAAAACAAAAAGTGAGTCGACGGGCAAATACAGCAGGCGTTTTGGCGGGAAAAATGGGTCGATGGGCAGAGACTGTGAGGAGGTAAACAAGCAGAGGTAACGACTGGGTTGACGGTCAACTTCAGTGGACATTTTTGCGGGGCGGCTGACAGGATCAACGACCGGGTCGACGTAAACCTTAACAGGCTTTTTGGTAGGCAATAAAAGGGTTGTAGGGCAGAAACTGTGAGGCACAGGACGGGCAATGGCAACGAAAGGGTCGAAGGACTACTACAGAGGCGTTTTGGCGGACGGAGATTGGGCCGACTGGCAAAGTGGGGGGTCAACGGACAGAGAACGTGAGAGTTAAAACGGCCAGAGACAACGAATCGGTCGACGGGCAACTACAGCGGGCTTCTTCGCTAGCAAAAAAAATAGGAGGATTTCGGTTTTTAAAAAGATTAAAGCTTATTCGACGGGGAAAAACAATGACTTGAACTGATTGGCAATCAAAAATTTTGAGAAAAAGCAAAAAAATACGCTAGCGCAACCTATCCTCCGTCCCTAGACGGGCCCAAAGATACTGTTCGGTATAAGCTATGCTTGGCAAACCTAAACCCTCCGGGAAAAGTATACGGGACGCTGTTTAGGGCCGAGAGCCTCGAAGCCCTCAGCCGTTTTGAGGGACAAGGCGAAAGAGCCGGCCATTCTTGTCTGTACTGTTCGACTGTGTAAGGTATTATCTAGGGCTTAACAATTAGCATATCAATGGGAACTTCTAGTCTAAGATAGCTGTGATTAATGCATTGTACCTGATGATATATTATCCAATAGATTGAGTTATGTTATGCATACATTATTGAAACTCAACAGGTTATGGGCCCAGATCACACTCAGGTGAATCAGGATGACTGACAGCCCAGACAGAAAACGTAAATATTGTTACGGGTAAACTTGTTCAGTACACTCGATGATGAAAACCACTTGTAAAAAGCACCATAATGCTGGCCAACGACACGGCACGTGAACAAGACGGTGACCTTCACCATTGGTTATCTATTCTAATTAACTAACACTACACTAACCTAAACCAATGGTGCCTTAGTGGAACTAACACATTCACACACATACAAGCAAAAGATTGAATCACAAGTAACGAGGAAACATGAACATCCACTCTATGTGAACTCCAGACGAACACTGCAAAAGAATCTGGATTCTGGATTAAATGCAGAGACGCTTGGCGACACGAAGCCATCTAGTGCTCATCTATAAAACAAAGGCATTAGTAAACAGAAATGAACAGACGAAACGTGATATTTCTCCCTCCTACGAGAAATGATCGTCCCGATCATAAGACGACAAAATGCAACTGAAAATCAAAAAAGTCTTAGTTCCCCATTTTTTTTTTTTTTTTTACCTAACTACCTAAGTACTATAAACGAACTGAAACTAAGTGCACATCTAATTCAACACACACACAAGAAAACACATCCATCTCGGAAGCTTCCGCACACACCTGGAAGGAACCATCTTACCAGTAATACTGTAGTAAATACTGTAAGGAACCATCTTCCAACCATCTCTCGCGCGCTCAACGGATCCACAGTGAAAGCACACCTCTTCGTCAAAACGAAGGCACTCCTTTTCACTCTCATCATAAAGGGACACCTCTTCACAATACAACAAAACAACATAAATCTAACAAGCCAAACAAACACAATAAAGCCATTAACACAATTAGAACACAAGTTCTAAACATTGGCCACACAACAAAATAAAACTACAAATCAAGTGGAGTCGGGGACTTCAATCCTCGTCGAGAGTGGAGAACATGTCCTTCAACTTGTTCATCAAATGCGGACGCGTCTTTTTTGCACTTTTTTTTTTTTTAAGTCACGGTTTGAGATTGCCGATCACACTAACGCACCACTCTAGGCGTCTCTTCTTTCGCTCGTTGTCTTTCTGATGTCTTCTTTTTGATAATCAAAACGGGTGTCTTGAGTACAGGTGATTTAACACTCACTTTTCCACTCGGCGCACTATGCCTAAACGGCTTTAGATGAGACACATGAACACAATCTTGATTTTTCTTTCTTCCGTACAATGCCCCCCCCCTTTTTACCACCGTTTCTAATTTGACTGTCCAGCAGGAGAGGAAATCAACTTTTGGGACGAATCGTTCGATTCCTGTTTGTTTTGGGACCCACCATTCTGTCTACGATTGTTGCATTCACGTGAGAAATGCCCAAGATCCCCGCAATTGAAACATCCCTTCCCTTGAGGGCAACTGCGCGCAATGTGTCCGGTTTTTCCGCAATTGTTACAAATCGGCCTCCCGTCAATCGTCCTCTTATTCGGACGATCCCTATTTCGCCACTGGAAATTTTGACCTTTCTCTGATGTTCGCATTCTTGAACCAAATCCCGATTCTCCGGTGTTTTCCATCGCACATGTGGCCTGTTCCAATTCACGAACGATGGGGTCCAAACTCCTAGAGACCTCATCCCGAACGAGCTTTTCAATATCTTCTTTTTGTGTTACGAACGACGCAGGGGTGACATTATTTACGGGAATAGATCGTTCAGCCATCAGCGAGGCCTGGCAATGAGCCTGCAGACGTCGGAATAGCTCGTTGGTGGTTAACTGATCCATTTGGGGAAACACCTTTTGCATTAACGTCGGTTCCATATTTTGAAAAATGAACTGGATTTTACGCTCTTCGGTCATTCCCGGGTCGACTCTTGAGCATAGATAGATCATGTCATAACAGTATGACATGACCGGCTCATCGGGTTTTTGTTTTCGCGCTCGCAATCTGGATTCCAGTTCCATCGCATAGTTGTGATGCCGAAACGCTCCTTGCAAAGCTGCCATCATCCCGTCATACGTTTGGGGACGAGGTTGTAGGCCCGATAGCCATGTTGCCGCCACCCCCTCTAAACTGAATTCAATGTGTCGGAGTTGTTGGATAGGACCCCACTGATTAAAAGCCGACACCCGCTGAAACTGATGGATCCATTCCATCACGTCCTCGTGTGGTAACCCGCGGAAAATTGGAGGATCCCGTTCTCTAAAATTTCCCACGTGAATCAAGGGAGGTACGACAGGGGCGTCCTGAGGTGGAACGTTGCGTGGAACATTCAATGGAACATTTTCATCCAGCCCGCGACCCGGTGGCTCAATTTCTCTATGACCCGCTTGGTCCTGAAGAGCCTTGTTTCCCTGCTGCATTTTTATTAAAAATCAAGAATGCCTAAAAAACCGATCCAAGATCCGATCAACCCCAATCAAATGCAAAAAGAAAAACAAAAAACAAAAACAGAGAATTACGCTATCGACAAATGAACGACAAATAGGGACGAGTTAGCGACTCCAATAAACGACGGTCAATGTACGCCCCAACCCGCCAGCTAGTTTAAATTCCACCCAAAGCAACTAAGGGAAGGAACCCCAATATCGGGACCAATACTTTGACTGCTGAGTATTACAGCGCGTAACAAGTCGGAGTCAAACCTCTCACCTGTAAATTAAAATCTTTTCAATTAGAGGACGCCACTTACCAGCCTTTGGGTCTGGTTCACAAACAAATCAAAAACGGATTATCCACTTCCAAAAGACCCAAAAGCCAATAATCCACGACTCAAATCTAAATAGAAAAGCAAAAGAGAATTAATAAACGAATATCAAAAAAAAAATTATGAATCAAAAATTCTCCGCTCGCAACACAAGACCAACGTCGGTAAGACGTAATTAGGAAAAATAATAGATGGCTCAGCGCCGTTGGATGACTCAGTACCCACGCCACGCCAACGTACTCAACGTTGATACGTCGATTCCAAATTTCCAATCAATTTAATTCTCCACAATGATGAGCCTTCAAAATTTAAAAAGAAACAGATAATCGTGTCAAACAAATAATTTGGAACGATACTTGACCACAAAACAGCAGCGAAGCGTTGATGTCGAACGGACGAACGATGCAACGTAACATAAACGTTGACTATGGGACGCCTTAATCTCCCAACACAAATTTTTCCAAGTTTTGTTTCACTTACACAAAATCACAATGTAAATTGTTCTCAATCAACGAGTGTAACTGTACCCTGCATCTCCACCATTGTTACGGGTAAACTTGTTCAGTACACTCGATGATGAAAACCACTTGTAAAAAGCACCATAATGCTGGCCAACGACACGGCACAGAACAAGACGGTGACCTTCACCATTGGTTATCTATTCTAATTAACTAACACTACACTAACCTAAACCAATGGTGCCTTAGTGGAACTAACACATTCACACACATACAAGCAAAAGATTGAATCACAAGTAACGAGGAAACATGAACATCCACTCTATGTGAACTCCAGACGAACACTGCAAAAGAATCTGGATTCTGGATTAAATGCAGAGACGCTTGGCGACACGAAGCCATCTAGTGCTCATCTATAAAACAAAGGCATTAGTAAACAGAAATGAACAGACGAAACGTGACAATATGTCAAATTCAATGGAATTAATTTTCCACAGGGCAGTTATGCCGTCATGCTCAAACTAAGGAAGAATAAATTCATAGACGGTGTGTTTGGGAATGAAAAAAAACCAATTGAGGTAATACGACATTTCACTGATGTACTGAAAGAAACCCAAAGTACAGCATGTGATATTTAGTACTAGGCTGACTAGATATATTGTGTCACCAGTGACGTTGAGGGGTATCATTTTATCAAAAACTAGCTCGTATCATGCTTAAAATTCCTGAGATCCATTGACTGTGTACCCTAGAAACACAGGTAACTAAAAATGAGATAAATAGTTGAGCGCACACGCTCAACTATCGTTGACTTGTGCGGCGCTTAAATTTTGTCGCTTATTTTATCGCTTTTTTCAGTGTGATACCTAGTGGAAAAAATTTATACTTTCCGTTTCATTTGCTACCTATTTTCTGATTTGCAAACGTCAATAAAAATCAAATCTTAGGTCGGTTCTTTTTGTATCTGTGTCTGTTGAAGTAATAAAGTATCAAGTATCATACATTCAATAATCAATAGTGTATCATTTATTTGGTTAGTACTTTGTAATGTAATTGCAAATTAAAAAGAAATAGTGTAAATTGTAAGGACTCTCGAATTAGAAATAAATGTCCTAAAACTTAAGTTGTCTTTTTTTGGAATTTTCGTGTGCCGTGTCCCTTCCCTTGACCCCGTTTCCTCCCCCGCTATTGATCCTATCGTTTTATTACCCTCTGCCGTTTGACCGAGGAGTCAATGTTCCCCCCCCCTTGACCGCTGGGCCTTGCTGCGCACCAGTTCACATTCCTTCGTGAACTGGTGGCGTATGCTTTCTAATTTATTACCCACGCTAACCTTAGCGTCCCCAAGCGTACGTGGGGTATAAAACCCAAATCTTTGTCACCCCTCGAGTTAGTCTCTTGTTAGCAACGGTGTAGCTTAGTTCGTAGTGAACGTTGTTGTAAGTGTTAGAAAAATAAACTGTCTTCCACCGAGCTGTCGTTCCGTGTTCTGTTTCTTCCGACTCGACCCGCCATCGTCTACCCGATATCGCGCCCCGCCACGCTGCTGTGACCGTCGCCGACCCGACCCGCCCCGTCTACCCGATATCGCGCCCCGCCACGCTTCCGTGACCATCGCCGACCCGACCCACCACCGTTCCGACCGCCGCGTGTACGATGTCCAACGAATTGTAAGTAACCCCTTGCCCTATCCTTCCTTTCTTTCCTTTCGGTGATCCTTCCGCACCCGGGCAGCCGACGTGACTGGCTGACGGGTCTTAACCCACGTTTTACCACGCACGACAAGACGACCAGAATATTAGGTTAAGCTTTAACTAACCAGTTCTCTGAACCCTCCACCCTTCTTCTTTTCTTTGCATGCAGTTTTGAAGTCAGTCACGTTAGACGTGGCTGACTAATTATTGCATCTGGTGGCAGCGATACCGAACCGTTTACCTCGCCTTTGCCGTCTCACGCGCTACTAACAATTCGTCCGTTCAGGCTCCGCGGTACGGGCACTACGCGTTGCATGTGCATTCAATGAATGGACGTGCGTCGGGTAGTCTTCGTGTAGCGTGATTGAACGTACGAGTTGTCAACTTTTTTGTTGTTGCGTTACTTATTGTTGTTGCGTTACTTTTTGTTGTTGCGTTACTCATGCTTGCGCGTAGATTGCCTGGGGGAGGTGGGTAACCGTAATCACTCACGCGGGAAAAATTCACGAAGGAATTTTCTCTGCGACCCCAAACGCCAAAGCAAACTCCTTTCTTTTTTTAGCAACCTCCCCAGTTCCAGGAGACCCCCGTATCCAGTAGCATCGTTAAGCAAGGTGTTCACGCTAGATCACGCTGAGTTCCGCGGACTCACGTTGGTTTCCGAACCACGAAATTTCAAGGGAAGATCGTCTCACAGTCTAGTTCCGTTGTCGCGTCACCAATTCGGGTAAAATAGTAATGGTGAAGGACGATAGTAGCCCGGGAAAGAAGATTCCGCTTCTTAAGCGTTGGGGGAGGTCCTTTCGCCAATCCTTTCCCTCCTTTAGGACGGGCCCAGGGCCAAACCAAGCAGCAGCGAGCCAGAAGTACATAGAGGATCAGTTAGAAGAGTTTGTTGACAGCTGTAGGGGTGACCCAGGACCTGGAGAGGGATATTTCACACCGCAGGAAATAAGGGAACACGCAAACGCTGAGGAGTGGGCACACCTGGGCGCCCGACCAAAGAATACACCTCCCCAACCCACAGC
This sequence comes from Daphnia sinensis, assembly GCA_013167095.2. Taxonomy (NCBI): domain Eukaryota; kingdom Metazoa; phylum Arthropoda; class Branchiopoda; order Diplostraca; family Daphniidae; genus Daphnia; species Daphnia sinensis. Next base: position 5,884,984 of record CM023197.1, read on the forward strand.
CCCCGTCATAAATTTTGAAATAACCGACAACACAGCTCGTAGGGAAATCCAGTTCGCCCAGCAGAAGAACGTCCTCCAGAACCACGCTCAATCCTTATTTAAGGAATACAGCGACACGGAGGAAGAAAGAAGAGAGCTACTACGCCAAGCAAGCACTCTCCTCCACGAAGCAGACCCCTCCCTCACTCCCAGCAACCAGAAGAGGATCTCGTTTCATAGTCAATATTGGCACGCCCGCATTCACGATATCCCGGAAGAGGAGCTGATCTTCGAGCTCCAGCATCATCTGGAGGCCAACGGCCGAGTCCGCATGAGCGACGAGCACACCAGGGTCTCTCTGTTATCCTTATTGGCCCTATACCCCTCCCTTGATACCCCAGCAAAGCTTTTTGAATTTTTAAACCTACGGACGGGGTACACGCCCATTCTACCTCGTTCGTACGACAGCAGCAGTGATCCCGCCCCCGCCATCGACGCCCCAACTCCACCGATAAGAACCGACGAATTGCGTAACACCGAGGAGCGGCTCGTCGACGTGCCGACACCAGATTTTGCCAAACCCGCCCCAACCTTACCCAAACCAAACGAGTTCAGTCCAATAACAACCTCAGATTCTAACCCAGACGAGGAACCGCCAGTAAAATCCACCCCCCACCAAGAGACAAACCAATTCGCACCTCCGGCTTCAACCAGCTCACCGATTCCCAATCAGAAGAAAAACCAATTTACACCCCCAGGATCAACCAGCTCCCCTATTCCCCACCAAGAGGCAAAGCAACCCCCTGCACCGGGTCCAACCAGCTGTCCTAACGCCCCACCCGCCATGTCTCACCACACCCTGCATCCGACACCAGTATCCGGTCCTCCATGCCCCGCGTCCACGAAGACACCGTCGAACCGAAAGGTGTCCTTTACACCGGTGCTCCCCGTATACGGGGCGGGAGCAAACAAACCGCTCCCGATACAAGCAGGGACGTTCTTCGATACCTACGAGAAGGAGCTTACCCGACTCCTGGAAGCTGGCGTAGAGACCAAAACAGCGATCAGCACCGCAAGAACTCTCACTCAAGCGGAGCAAGACCAAACAACGGGAATCACAGGCAACGCGCCAGGAACCATCAATCCCCACCCGACTTCAACGATCCAGGGGGTCACCCCATTATCCGTACCCCAGTGGGGCTATAACAACCCCCCAACCAACCCGTTCGCCCCATCGGGGCAACCCTTCCAAAGTCTTGCCCCCCCAGGTTTCATAGCTTCAACCCCAGTAAACCCGTCAGCCAGTGGACAACAAAACCCCCACTGGCTAACCAACCAGCCACCCCCCACCTCGTACTCAGGGACCCCAAACCCCACTTTTCCTACAACCACTACAAGTGTAGCTTTAGACGACAGAACGCGAATGGCCCAACAGGAACAAGCTATGCAAGCGTTCAGCTCGGTGGCGATCTATTGCGATAGGCAGAGGTCTGGTCGATTCGACGATTGGGTGGCTCACCTAGAAGCCACATTAGACTTGGGAAACTTCGAAGAGGCGCGTAAACTCCGCCTAATGCGTTCCAAGCTCTACGGGGAAGCGGCCGAAGAGTTCGACACATTCAAGCTGGACAACCCCATTCGGTCTCAAGATTACGCAGCCGTGAAAGCACGACTTCTGAAACTATTCCACTCGACCGAAACGCGCTCCCAGAGAAGCGTCGAGTTCCACAACATGAAGAGGGAGCCAGAAGAAAACATGCGTCGTTACGCAAACCGTATTCGCAAGGCATTCCACAAAGCCTACCCTATGGAAGGCGTTTTAGATTCGGCAACAGCTGCCTCCCGAGAACAGATGATGATGGACCGATTCATCGAAGGGCTCCAGCACGACCTACAACCCCGGGTGAAACACAAACAGTTTAACTCCTTCGAGGCACTAATTGATAAGGCAGAGCTCGCAGCAATGGCGATCGAAGAGAACCAGACCCGTGTGCGGATACACGCCGCATACGGTTCACCCAATATCCCGGGTAGCCGAAACGAGCTAGCAGGGGTTCTTGAAGCCCTTGAAAAGCTGAACCTAAAAATTGACCAAACCGTAGCCGCCCAAACGTCGGAATTTCAGCAGAGTATCGCGGACGTTAAACGACAGCTTGTCCCACGGCAGCAGGGCCCGAACCCGAAACCCAGGGACCCTAATCCTGGACAGCCAGAAGTCCTCAGAAAAGCAAACTTGTTTTGTGATTTCCACAACACCTACGGGTTCCACACGACAGAAAATTGTTTCACGAAATTCCAGCAACGAAACGATACCTGCACCACTTGTCGGGGAGTGGGCCACCGCCCCAATTTCTGCCCCACTATCAAAAACCCGAGACCCCCGCCCCCCGATGGAAACCAAAACGAAGCGCCCCAAGCACGAGCAGGCGCCCTGCGGCCTCCGGCGGAAAACTAGAAACCACCGAACCGCATGTTGGGCCACTCGGTGGATACCCTAAGCCCCAACAAATCGTCCAGTCCGTATCCAAACCCACCGCCCCGAGAATAAGGTTGCTAATAGGGGGCTGTTCTGTGAACGCCCTAGTAGATAGCGGAGCAGGAAGAAGCCTAATTAATAGCACTCTCTTCGAAAAAGCTTCGAAACAAAGGAGCCAACCTACCGTATTCGAGGGAGGTAGCCGTAGACCTCTTTGATATCAGCAACAGGCCCCTGATCTGCCAGGGGACTTTAGTAGTAAATGTTCTCGTCGAGGACGAGAGGCCCCGTGAACCCTTCCAGCAAGAGTTCATAGTCGTTCAGGGAATTATGGAAGAATGCGTACTAGGTTTAGACGCTCTTTACCAACATGATTTCGTGATCGACGGTCGTGAGCGGCGCGTTTATCGAGCGAAGGAGTCTGATCAACTCCAAGACGTAGACCAGCCGATCATGATGGCGGCTAGTAGATTGAAGATACCTCCGTCATCTGCATGCTTGATGGAGAGCGGGAATAGCGGCTTCAAACTATTCCCCGACACCACCTGTTGCTTCACTAAAGACTCCCGACTACCCCCCGGACTCCGAGTAGACCCCTACGTCTCGACGAAGCCGAACGAAAGATTTTTCCAGATCGCCTTAATCAACGAGACAAGCCAAACGATCGTTCTTCCACGGCACACTCACTAGGGCGTGTGGCTTTCAGACCATGTGCTCGCGTGGCTTCCTGTGCCAACAAACCAAGCAACCTTCCGCCCGAGATTCTCGAAGCTTCCCTACCCGATGTCGCAGAGGACGTCAAGAACAGTTTGCGCAACCTGCTCTTGGCAAACAAACATGTCTTCGCCTTCAAGACCAGCGACTTGGGCAACACAGGGCTAGTTAAACATGTAATCGACACCCAAGGACTGGGCCCCATCCGCCAGAGACCCTATCGAGCATCCCCGCACCAGAAGGAAGCCTCGAAGAAGATCATCGAGGAACTACTCGCTAACAACATCATCCGCCCTTCCATTTCCCCATGGGCTGCCCCAATCGTACTGGTAAAGAAGAAAACAGGCGACGACCGCCTGTGCATAGATTACCGGAAACTAAACGCGGTGACGAAGAAAGATTCCTTCCCACTGCCACGAATCGACGACGTATACTGGATCTGCTGCATGGCCAACAATGCTTCTCAACTTTGGATTTAGCGTCCGGATACTGGCAGATCGAGATGGAGGAATCCTCAAAGGAGAAGACTGCCTTCATCGTGGAAAACAACTTGTACGAGTGGAATCGCCTCGCATTCGGTTTGACCAACGCGCCAGGCACCTTTCAACGCCTTATGAATTTCGTTCTACAGGAGGAGATCGGCAAAACATGTTTGGTTTACCTGGACGATATAATCATCTTCTCAAAAACCACAGAGGACCACATCAAGAACCTTAACAGGATTTTTGAACTGCTAGACAGAGCTAACCTCAGGGTAAAGCTCTCGAAATGTAAATTCCTGGCAAAATCGGTGCAGTACCTGGGGCACATCATCTCCGCAGAAGGCGTTGCCCCAGACCCCAGTAAAGTCGACGTCCTAGCAAACTACACAAAACCCCAAACCGTCAAGGATTTGCAGTCCTTCCTAGGACTAGCTTCGTACTACCGCCGTTTCATCAAGGGCTTCTCCACCATCGCCCACCCGCTGTTGTGCCAAACAAAAGGAAAACCGAACGACAAGGTAATCTGGGGAGCGTCGGAGGAGGAAGCCTTCGAATTCCTCAGGAAATGTCTGACGTCGGAACCGATACTGGCGTACCCGGATTTCTCGAAGGAATTTTTAATCTACACCGACGCCAGTGATTACGGCCTAGGCGCGGTCCTATCCCAGATGCACGACGGAAAAGACAAACCAATCGCTTACGCCAGTCGACACCTCAACAAAGCGGAGGTGAAGTACTCAACCATTGAGAAAGAGGCGGCAGCAGTGATTTTTGGAATCAAACGTTTCCGCCACTACCTCCAGGATGAGCCCTTCACCATCGTCAGCGACCACAGGCCACTTCAGTGGTTACAAACCTTCAAGGACGAAACCGGAAGACTAGGAAGGTGGTCAATCATATTGGCCAACCTTAAGTATTCCATCAAATACCGCCCTGGTCGCGTTCACGAGAATGCCGATTTCTTTTCTAGACTTCCGGTCCAAGCAGTACAAGCCACCCCAAAAACCGAGGACACCATGTTCCGCGAACAACAGAAGGACCCCCTCTGCCACAGCATAAAGGACTATCTGGAGAACGGCACCCTCAGCGAAGAAAACAGTACTCAGATCTGGGCGAAAGAAATCGATCTGTTTTCCATATCTAATGGATTGTTGGTCCGCCGCAACGAACCAACTTCGAAGAAGAGACGACGTTTTGCACAAGACCAAGTGGTAGTCCCACTTAGTTTAAGGAAACCCCTACTACAGGAGTACCACGACTCTCCGCTATCCGGTCATTTAGCCTATCAAAGGACAATCCTACGCTTACGGGACAAATACTACTGGCCGACAATGCTGCCCGACGTTAAGGAGTATTGTTTAGCCTGCGAACCCTGCGCTCTTCAACGACGATCGAACCTCCGGGCTTTCCTAAACCCGCTAGATATAACATCTAAACCTTTCGAGCTGCTCGGGCTAGATTTCCTGGGGCCCATCCAACCCCACTCTCTGCAAGGAAACAACCACGTCCTTGTCATCACGGACTACTTCACCAAATGGGTGGAGGTCATCGCTCTACCAGATCAGACAGCCTTGACCACGAGCCAGGCGTTAATGGACAAGGTCGTCTTGTACCATGGCCCTCCAAAAGCTATAGTCACAGACCGTGGCTCGAACTTCACATCGGAACTCTTCTCCTCTCTGTGTAGGAAATTGCAAATTAAGCAATTAAGAACCACAGCCTACCACCCCCAAACAAATGGACTTACAGAGAGATTCAATAAGACGGTAGTGGAGATGCTACGTAAATACATGGATCAAGGATTCCCAAAATGGGAAGAGATGCTTGGTCCGGTAGCATTTGCCTATAGAAATTCTGTGCACTCCTCCACCCTGGAAACGCCATATTTCCTAAATCACGGCCGCGACCCAACGATGCCCATCGATCAATTTCTGCTTGCACCATCCCACAACATCATCACACCTTCGGATTATAAAAGCCAAATTATGCAACGCTTGCATGAAGCATTCCTTTTAGTAAAAGACAACCTAGCCTTGGCTAAGGGAACAACAAAGGGCGCAGTACGATAAACGCGCTCGACAACAAGAATTCAGGGTGGGCGACAAGGTACTTATTGACGTTAGAGCACCAATGATGGGTACCAGCAAAAAATTAATTCCGCGCTTCATGGGTCCATTTCGCATTCTAAAAGTCAACGACAATCACACAGTAGAAATCCAGGAGTGCGCCGGCAAACAAACTCAGTTAGTCCACGTAAACCGGATTAAGCCCCTCTACGAATCAATGATCTGGAAGGAAGAACCCTGCGTTGAATTCCAGGACAACCGTAAGGAAGACACGTCGCTTAATCTGACCCGCGAACTCGAACTTCCGGCCCCGACCGATGAAGAGCTCACAGAAAGGGATGACTTCAACCTCATAGACCTCCGGACAGAGCTCCCAGCTATCGAGGAAGTCGAGGACGAAGACTCCCCGCCGACCGAGACGCTAACCCCACCCCGCCCCAGGGATGTGCCTCGCCCCGAGCGTCGACCCGGTCTTCGACCGTGGAGTGCTCTTAGACCCCCGCGCCACTTAGAATGACTCCTACTCCCTCCCTCACCAGTAGTATTAGATCACTTAACAACGTTCAAAAATTAGAATAGGAAAATATGCGTAGCTAAGGAACCCTTCTCTCTTTATTACCAATTACCGCGAACTCCCTCTCCCTTGTACCCACCATGACACTGTTAGGTTACGTAGAATAGGCAATTAAAATGAGTTCTTAGTTCTTCAAACCCACCTTATATATTTGTATGTTTAGATTAATTGTGACATCCCTATTGGCACTCTTCCTCCTTGTCCCCTCGGCGGCGTTCAACGCCACTGTCTGCAACTGCGACAATGCGGTGAATCTAGGGTTCCTAAAAACAGACGAAGGGGAGTGTGAGTATCAAGCCGCCCCAACCCCTCCGAAACCAATCACGTACGCCGTATACTCCACGCTCCCAGAAGTCAAACGATTCGCTGGGCACACGTGCAGCATGTGGGAAGTGACGACCACTGTCTACAAAGACTTCTGGCAGTGGAACCACGTCTCTCACAGCCGCAAGCCAATTGAAATCGACGCCGCGATGTGTCGCAGGATGAGGGATTCACGTCAGTGCCGCGGAAAAGCCATGGACATCATTGGGCCGGAGACCTTTGCGTTGGAAGGTTACCCGTTCGTCGAAACCTCTTGGCTCCAGACAACAACGGAAAAGATGACCAATTGCCGACTAGAGGAAGTGACCCTACAGACAGAGTGTCCGAACTGTACTATTAGTTCCCCACTTGGCGACATACCGGGAGCAATCAGCGGCTCTTTTAAACATAATCTCGTCACCCTCGTATGGGAGGATTCCTGGAAGGAGTCGAAGCCATGCGAGCTGAGGCTCGTCGAAAAGGGCCTGGGCGTTAAATACACAACGGAAAACGAAACCATCTTCCGTATACGTGATCCCGCAAAGCAGCTGGACTTCATCTATGTAACAAAAAACAGTTCCGTCTGCGGTAACGAAAGCCTAGCGGCCTTCTACCCGGTTCTGGGTATGGACAAGGTCGTCATCGCGGTCCGAGACGCGCCCAAGGAAGTTAACAACAACGAAACAAAATCGAATCGAACAGAAGAAGCGATAGGACTGGCTTTAGCGATGCTAACGCGGTCCGAAATTGAGTACGCAAGTCACACCCAGTACATCAGAGATTTCGCCATGGATATCTCCAACCATCTGGCTCGAGAGATCCGAAACCTGCAGTGTGAAAGTCGCAAGGCCGCCTATCACGCAGCTACAACGACGGCCCAGTACGACGGCTGGCTTGCAGCCTCGCACCTAGACCTTCCCGTTTGCACAAAACTGCTCGCAGTCGGTGCCTCTGTTTCCGTGCTACAATGCACGGCGCAAAACGTCACCTTCGAGACGGTCTTCACGTCGTGTGGAGCTCAACCGAAAATTGGAAATCAAACCATCAGCGTAGAAGGCTGGGAGCTTACCAAGTACTCCGAGTGCTATTGGCACGCCAACTTCGTTAACTTTAACGGAAAGGCGCACACCTTCAAGAATAACACTTGGACGCCGATAAACCCGACCTTAATTACCCATGGGCGTCGGCTCATCGATGCAGCACCGCTAGAAGTCGACAACTCCCTCGGAATGATTATGCAACTACACCCGACCGTAATTTCACACCCCTTAGCCCCCTCCAAGATTATGGCTGACATCCTGGCCTACATCCAGATGGGGTACGTCACCGAAATGTCCGGGGAACGGCACGTGGATACTATCCTCGTCCACCCAGGGCAAGCTGAAGACATCTCGTTCACGGCAAGAATGGGGCGCTGGCTCCGAAATTTTGGCGCCCTGTCTGGAATAGGCGTGTCTATAGCACTGGCCTTCCGGTTCTGTGGATTGGGCTCGTTTTTGGGGGCCTACATTCCCTGCTGCAGATACTTCAACCCCTGCAGTTGGCTAACCCCACCCCAATCCATTCGTCATGACATCGAGCTGGCTCCCCAAGTGAACCCAGGAACCGCCCCGAGTGCACCGGTTACCATCGTAAACATCCCGACCCCATCCGCACCTGCCGGAGTGAACGTTCCGACACGGCCTGGAATGACATATCAACCCCCACCGACCGCCCATTCACTCCGCTTGGCTCAGCAACGAGAAGCAGCAGCCCTCTTGTCGCACCGCTGATGACGAAGCGGACCCTTATAACCCTCTCATCTGTCCCCAACCAGCTCTCTTCCTTAATTGCACGCGCCCTACTTGATTATTTCCGCCTTATACCCCCTTTTTTGCAATATTCTAGAATTAGAGTAAAGTAGTTAGTTAGAACCCTCGTGATTTGTCAAATATGCAATGTACCCCCTTACCCCACCGGATCATTTCACCCCACGAACCCTTCGATACCAAACCTCCCTAATCCTTACCTAATTCTACCCTTAGGCTCCAATCCTTCCTCCTCCACTTCATGGACGATCGGAAAAACCAGAAAGGTGGACAAGCCGCCTGGATCCCCGACTCCGACGAAGAAGACATCCTCTACTGCGCAGACTACTCGTCCGACCTGGAGGAATTCCAATACGTGCCGGCCTGCCCGGATGGCGAAGAGGACATCCTGTATTGCGCGGACGACCCCTACGCCGACGAGGTTATGTATGACGCGGATGTCTCCGGGGACACAGATGGCGCCTCCCTATTTTCGGTAGCCGACAACTGGGAAGGAAATTCCTTCTCCTCCTGCACCTCAACCATCATCCTAGATCCGGCCGCGCTACTTCAGGACCGGGCCTCACCGTACTGCTTGTCACCGGCCAGTGACATCCAGGAACGGGGCATACACGTTGCAGCACTAAACGACAGCATCGCGAGGCTTCGTGGCGAGCAATGCAACGTCAGCGTCGTCAGCAGCCATTACTCCCTGGACTCAGACGAAGAGGACCTGGCAATGGCGCGGTACGTCGAACGAACATATAGGCTCCCATCCCAAAGGGGCCGAGAGTATAGGTGCCCAGCTTTCAAATTGAAAGGCTCCCAAACCGACACCGGGAGCGAGGAAGGAGGAGGCTGGCCACGGTCGTCCACCCCAAAACCAGACAGAAGTAGCTACTGACCCCCGGTAATAGTTCATCGAGACACACCGAGTTGATTGCGGGACGCAATCTTCCAAGATGGGGAGTCATGTAAGGACTCTCGAATTAGAAATAAATGTCCTAAAACTTAAGTTGTCTTTTTTTGGAATTTTCGTGTGCCGTGTCCCTTCCCTTGACCCCGTTTCCTCCCCCGCTATTGATCCTATCGTTTTATTACCCTCTGCCGTTTGACCGAGGAGTCAATGTTCCCCCCCCCCTTGACCGCTGGGCCTTGCTGCGCACCAGTTCACATTCCTTCGTGAACTGGTGGCGTATGCTTTCTAATTTATTACCCACGCTAACCTTAGCGTCCCCAAGCGTACGTGGGGTATAAAACCCAAATCTTTGTCACCCCTCGAGTTAGTCTCTTGTTAGCAACGGTGTAGCTTAGTTCGTAGTGAACGTTGTTGTAAGTGTTAGAAAAATAAACTGTCTTCCACCGAGCTGTCGTTCCGTGTTCTGTTTCTTCCGACTCGACCCGCCATCGTCTACCCGATATTGCACCCCGCCACGCTGCTGTGACCGTCGCCGACCCGACCCGCCCCGTCTACCCGATATCGCGCCCCGCCACGCTTCCGTGACCATCACCGACCCGACCCGATATCGCGCCCCGCCACGCTTCCGTGACCATCGCCGACCCGACCCACCACCGTTCCGACCGCCGCGTGTACGATGTCCAACGAATTGTAAGTAACCCCTTGCCCTATCCTTCCTTTCTTTCCTTTCGGTGATTCTTCCGCACCCGGGCAGCCGACGTGACTGGCTGACGGGTCTTAACCCACGTTTTACCACGCACGACAAGACGACCAGAATATTAGGTTAAGCTTTAACTAACCAGTTCTCTGAACCCTCCACCCTTCTTCTTTTCTTTGCATGCAGTTTTGAAGTCAGTCACGTTAGACGTGGCTGACTAATTATTGCAAAATTCAAACTTGGACGTTCAGCTCAGTTCTTTTTATTTGTGAAATAAATCAAGGCAAGAGATAAGAAAATTGTGAAAAAGACTTGTGATCACTGATTTTATCGGTGTGTCATTCACAAAATTACCATCTCGCGAGCCAACACTGAAGTGTGGAGAAAAAAGAATTGCTGAAACATCTCGAAGGTAGAATCGGGGAAAATTTAACAAAAGAAGAAAAAGAAGAAACAGTAAACATCCTCAAACAATTCATCCATTGCTTCGCACTAAACGAGGATGATTTGGGATACTGTTCAGTTGTCAAGCATAACATCAATACCGCCAATGCTTCCCCAATCCATCAGCTTCCTTACAAGAGTGCTTGGAAAGAACGAGTTGTTATTCAAAATCAAGTGGAAGGAATGCTGCGTCGAGGAGTCATCGAACCTTCTGATAGCTCTTGGTCTTCCCCAGTGGTGCTTGTCAAGAAAAAAGATGGCACATGGCGATTCTGTGTAGACTATCGCAAGCTAAACGCAGTGACGGTGAAAGATTCCTATCCCTTACCACGTATAGCGGACACATTGAGTCGGCTGGAAGGCGCCACATTTTTCTCAAGTATGGATCTTCAGTCGGGATATCATCAGGTTCCAGTTGTTGACAGTGATAGACCGAAGACAGCCTTCATCACTGCAGACGGATTGTACCAATTTCGTACCCTCCCGTTCGGTTTAACAAACGCCCCTGGAACCTTTCAGCGAGCAATGGATATCATCCTAGCCGGACTTCGTTGGTCAACGTGCCTGATATACCTAGATGACGTCATCATTTACTCAGCAACCTTCCAACAACATTTGGAACGACTTCGTTTAGTGCTGAGTTGCCTTTCTCAAGCCGGATTGAAATTGAAATGGTCAAAATGCTCATTCATGGAGCACACATTAAAAGTATTGGGACATCTTATCTCAAAAGAAGGTGTGGCACCAGACCCTGAAAAGCTGGAGGCAGTTCAAAGTTTTCCATCACCTAACGAAGGCCATTCAACCGCAAACAAGGTGAAAAGAGTACAAAGCTTTCTCGGCTTGTGCTCGTACTATCGACGTCACATTCAAGGTTTCGCATCAATTGCACGCCCACTTACTACACTGACGAAGAAAGAAATTCCATTTACGTGGGGAGAAAGTCAAATTAGCAGCTTCAATTCTCTGAAACAAGCACTCACTTCGGCACCAGTGTTGGCGCATCCCAACTACGACTTACCAATGGAAATCTTCCCTGATGCCTGTGGTTATGGCATAGGAGGTGTACTGGCTCAACGAATTGAAGAAGCAGAGCGTCCCATCGCATACGCCAGCCGCCTTCTAACAAAATCAGAAGTGAACTATTCAATTACTGAAAAGGAGTGTCTCGCACTAGTGTGGTGTCTTTCCAAGTTTCGATGCTTTGTGTGGGGTTGCAAAGTGAAAGTGGTGACTGATCATCAAGCTCTTTGCTGGTTAATGAGCAAAAGAGATCTAGCAGGTCGTTTGGCACGATGGAGCTTGTCGCTTCAAGAATACGACATAACTATTGTGTACCTCAGTGGAAAAACGCATGACAATGCAGATTGTCTTTCAAGAAATCCGCTACCAGTTGCACAAGAATTAGAAGATCGCTGTTTTATGGTGGGAGCAATCACCCTCCCTGGCCTTTCCGAAACCGAAGATGAGGGTTTTGCCGAAAAACAGAAAGCTTGCCACAATTGGAACCAGCTAATTGTGAAACTCCAGAACGGAAAATCAAGAGTCAAGAATTTTGTAATTCACAACGGGAAGCTGTACAAAGAAACCCTTAAGAATGGAAAGAACTACAGAAGACTGTGCGTACCTGTAGAATATCTTGAAAGAATTCTACAAGCCTACCATGATGACGTCATGTCTGGACATCTCGGCATCAATCGCACTTTACACAAGATTGGTAATCGTTTCTTCTGGCCAAAGATGGCCCTTGACATAACTCGTCACGTACAGAGTTGTGTACATTGTCAAAGCAGAAAAGGAGTCCCAAACCTGGAGGACTCTTACAATGCATCAAAGTTGAGAGACCATTTCAGAAAGTAGGCATTGACCTACTAGGTCCATTCCCATTGTCTACTCAAGGAAACAAGATGATAATCGTGGCAGTTGATTATCTTACGAAATGGGTAGAACTAAGAGCCATGCCCACTGGAAAAGCAGATGATGTCGCAGAATTTTTTGTTAATCAAATTCTTCTACGTCATGGAGCCCCAGAGCAAATCATTACAGATCGAGGAAAATGTTTTACCTCTGATCTAACGCAAGCTGTTGTAAAGAAACTGCACACAAATCATAAGACAACTTCAAGTTACCATCCTCAGGCAAATGGAGTGGTAGAAAGAATGAATCACACATTGGCAGCTATGCTTTCAATGTACGTCAGCAGTGATCAACGTGATTGGGATCGCACTCTACAATATGTGTGCTTTGCATACAACACAGCAAGACAAGAGTCCACGGGGTATTCACCATTTTTTCTACTCTATGGTCGTGAACCCCGACTCCCTATTGATTTGGAATTGGACGCTGATCCCAACCCATTGTTGACAGAAGGAGACGCTGCAATGAGTTACGCAGATCGTCTACAAGCTGACTTAATTGAAGCCAGAGAAATCGTGCAGACAAGAATGGAGCAAGTCAAACAAAAACAAAAAGAGGCCTATGATGCTCGTCATCGAGAACTATCCTTCCAGGCAGGTGATCTAGTGCTCGTCTACAAGCCATTTCGTAAAGTTGGAAAGTCAGAAAAACTTCTTCGCCGGTGGTTAGGTCCATACAAAGTGTTGCGACAAACTACACCAGTGAACTACGGAGTGATATCGGCAACAGGCCGAGGAAAAGCGGATATTGTTCACGTTGCTCGAATGAAATCTTTTCACGAAGCTACTTTGGACTGGCAGTCACCACAGACAGCAATCTCAGATAACACTGAGTCAACCGCAGAAAACGTCCAACAACCAGAAAGTGAACAACGAGAAGAAGCACAAGACTCACCTGATTGGATCGATTCAAATCCCTATACCGAAGAGGAATTGGCAGTGCGTGAGGAAATCAACGTGTCACCAGACACTACTGACAATGAAGTGCCCTCCTCTCCTCCAGACCAGATCTCTTCAAATGCATCACGAAGGCCCATGCGGAATAGAAGACCTCCAGCTAGGTATCTTACCTTTCTATTGCCGTTCTTCATCTTCTTGCTGACTCCCTCAACAAGCACTTCACTTATCCTGAGAGAAAACGCTATCTTCAAACAACAGGCCGACGTTGCTTTTAGTGAATCATCGTGGACAATCGTAACTGACCTGGATTTTGGGCCAGTTGACGCGGCCACCGCATATTTGAAAGAAAAAATTCTCCAACAACAGGAAGTGGCAGAAAGGTGGAAAAATCAAGGATCAAGGCCTCAGCAGATAGCAGCAAAAAGAATCACCAGCAGAATGCAGTCTTTCCTAAAAGGAATGGAGAACGCAGTAGATCGATTAACAAATATCAAAAAAGCCCTCAATACAAACCAAAGAAATCGGCGAAGTCTCGTCGACGGGGGAGGAACAGTCCTCAAATGGCTTTTTGGAGTGTCGACACAAAAAGATTTGGAAGAGCTGAATAATCAAATTCAAAATCTCTCCCAAAACCAACGAGAAATAATCCACATTGTCGACAAGCAAGCAACAGTCTTAAATGAATTACTGTGGGAAACAAGAACAAACGCAAAGTTAATAAAAGAGCTACGAGGCCAATACTTAATATACTGAGAAACGCCACTATCAACATAATGGAAAAAATAACTGACATGGAAGACTTAGAACTGAGCCACTTCGAATATTTTTTCCAACTGGATGAAACATTTGAAGCAATGAATCAGATCTTGCAGTGGCTACAACAACTGGCTGATAGTCTCGACGTCGGTTTTAGTCTTCTAGCCAACGGGCATTTGGCGCCTCAAATTATCTCTCCAGCTAAATTCAACAAAGTCATCAAAACCATCAACGGTCAATTGCCAAGAGGATGGTCTATTTCTAGCAACGAACTTTGGATAGCTTCCCGGGAGTCTACTGTCTCAGTGGCGGCCATGGAAAATTCATTTCGCCTCTTCATTCATGTTCCTATCTTTGACCATGCGCAGCAGTACAAACTCTTCCAGATCATCAACCTACCAGGAGCAACAGATAATGGAACTCATGGCGTTTTGTTCGGAAACTTACCAGATTACCTTGCCGTGTCAGCAAATCTCGAAACATTTTTGGAACTTTCTAAAGATGATTTTCAAGATTGCAGCAAGATAGGACGCCCTCTCTGTAAATTCCACACCGGCATCAGTAAAAGAACTGCTAGAAAATACTGCGCAATAGCTGTGTTCCTGAATGATACACCAAGAATTAATACACAATGCAAAAAGAAATTTACGGAATGGCGCGGCCCAGAAGTAATTTACCTCGGAAAAAAACCAATGGGTTTATTCAGCAACAAAGCCGCATGAAATTGTGTTTTCATGTCCACCTGTTGGCGAGCAGCCACCACTAAGAACAGCAACATTGCCTCCAGTAGGAATGTTTGAAATACCTCTGGGATGCACCGCTCGTACAGAAGAATGGGTATTCCCAGCTAGCATGGAAGGAAACGTAATGGCGCCGAAATTACAAGCAGTTGTCCTACCTTCAGTAAAAATCTTCTCCCAAGATGTAAACATCACGCCTACCAAGAAACATCCTTTTGTGGAACTGCCGCGAGAAAACACGTCATCAGTTGACATCATCAGTCAACTGTTACAACGCAATGCTCAAGCCAGCCTTTCAACAGAATTGACCGGAGAGCAGATTCACAATCTCATCACTGAAAATAGAAAACATAAAGAATCATATTCCACACGTTACCCTTACGAATTGGTAACGGCAATTATACTACTCACCCTAGGGATAATCGCCCTAGCCTACAGGCAATACATCCTAACGGTACGACTAGCCGTACATGAACAGTACGACAACCCTCCACCCGGAGACCGCGGGAGGGATGAGGTACAAACGCAAGATGTATAACGAGCTACTACTAGAAGAAAAGAGAAAGACTATTCGGGATTAAAAATCAAGTGTATTTTTTCAAATTTTCCAAAGAAGAAGTTACATTATTCTTCGTTTAACTGATCCTCGACGTAGTCAAGGAGAGAAGTTAAACTATGGGAGAAATCCCGTAACAAACGGAAGTCTTCTTGTCCGGGGTTCTCCACATCAAACGACGCTAAAACGTCGTTCCACGTTGAACGCGCGGCGAGACGATTGTCCATCTCGGCCTGCGTTATCTCCGTGTAGAATTCCGAAGTGCGGAGTCGGATGAAAAATGTCTTCATCTGACTCAAACCACCAGAGAAGACGCGAGTGGTGCAGTGAAAACAGTTCCCGGTATTTAGCATAACCGGAATACTTGCTAAAACAAAAGGAAGAAAGAAAAGTTTAATTCAGAGAAATCAAGATTGTGAAAAACATTCTTCTTACCTGAAGTAATAGTCACCAAACCAAACGGTGCTCACAGATGGTGAAAAAGTTAAGCGAGCACCAGTTTGGTAAACTTCTGAAAGCACGTTAAAAAAGAACACTCGGTCGCTGGAGTGCAACCGGCTGTAGCGGCTCCGCTGATTGTCGAATGTTGCGTCGACAAACCGCACTAATGCACACTCAAACGCACGAAGATTTTCTAAAACGTTGGAATACGTAAACATTCTGCCGTGGAAGCTAAAAGAACACTGAATTTGCAATCTGGAATAGTCATCTTACTTTTATTCTATTGTCATTCCTCTTTTCCGATAATTTGTTATCAATGTTTACTTATGACCTTCGTCATAGCTTAGTTTTATTTTGCGCTATTACCCTTTCTTTGGCTATCCCTTTATTACTCTAGAAAAAATCTTCAAGTTCTAATGCCGTTCCCAATTTCCCATGTTTTATCGTGTCATTTTCCTTTCTATGCTATTCGTAGTACAGTCGGGTCGCCTGTGTTAAAGAAGGGGGACCTGTCGCGGAGGGACAATAGCAGAAATGATATCTTTTCCTAGAGAAGCTACAGCTGACGCTGTAATTACGAATATGGAAATTTGTTGTAATGTCATCGGGCATTACTCTTTATTAAGCAGAAATTTTAAAAATAGATTAAGAAAGTACGTTAAGTTCATGTAACCTTAGGGAAGGGGCGTCTTTTCAAGGCTAGTATAAAACCCACTATTTTCTCTCCCTCATTAGTTCTTATTCCGCTAGACCCGTAGCTACTAAGTAAAAGAGTGTTATTCTTTTTCTCGCATGTATTTCATCTGTTTTGTGTTACAATACATCCCTTTAAAGTCAAGTGCGACAATATGTAGTCCAATGTTGATTGCAAAGACGTGCTAAGCTGCAAAGGAATCCCGTTCGAAATTGTTGATATCAAACGTGTCGATGTCGATTGATTGTAGTACCGATGTAGGACTAAATGTAGTCAATGCTGGTGTCTGTGGCTGTGGGAAATCGGAACTGTTTGTGGTTGATGATTTTCCTGTATAAAAAGAATTAATATCAGTTCTCTGCTTTTTCTGTGATGATCTTTTTGCCATTTGTTTAATGGAATTATCTTCTAAGCAGTGGATAATCTGTTCTCTTTGAATTGGGTAGATAGGACAAGCACTAGCTTCTAGAGAAGGCGGCGACGACTCTAGCGGTATGTTGCTGCAAATGTCAGCAATAGTATAAACAAGGAAATCGTCAATCGCCACATCGTTGTAAGTGCAGGAGTTCACTGTTTCTACCTGTTTTCCTAGTAACGAAGGGGTTTCGCAGTTTGGTATTTTGACGGTTTCTTTACAAATCATCTGTTTATCCCTCCTTTCAGCATTAAGTACAATGTTCGTGGAATAATTGTTAGCCGCAGAATTAAAAACAGCTGTCTCTTTTGTCTTATTGACGTTCTCGCAATAAAAAATAGATTTTTTACATTTAATTATTAGAATATTCAAAGAAACAAAATATTGTTTGATTTCTTACCTTGTTTCCCATTATGTGGAAATCGAGTTAATCGATGCACCTTCCTATTAACCGTCTTATGGAGTGGGAAGCGTGAACCTATTGTTGTAAGGTGTTTTCAAACAGTAAAACTTTAGTTTTTGTAAGATGAGATTCACGTTTCACATATAATATTTTACCTTTTGCAATTGTGTTTAAAGTAGTAGTAGTTTCTATTGAATCGCAATAATTGAGAGTGGATTTACTATGTGGCAATGAAACTATTATAGTACATAACTGATTTTAATATTTATTGCAAATTTGCAATACAGTTTGTGTTGTTTGAAATAGTTGTGTTACTATTTGTAGTCAAACTCCGATTTGAATTATTGGTAGTAGTGGCTTTGATTTCGAAACTAAGAACTTACATGTTGGAAGTTGTCCCATGATTGGAAATGGTAGTCCACTAAACAGATAGGTTTCCATATACTCTTACTGTTGTTCGATATTCGTAATTAACTCGGGTTGATAAGGTCACTGAATTGTATTCACTTGGTTTAAACAACGTGCGAACTCTCTCTTCGCTCGACGCAGGGCAGACTGCCGCCCACTCTCAGTCCGCTGGCTTCCAATGAGTGTGCAGCGTGACCTCTAGCGGTCAAGTATACGGACAACAGCTTAACAAAAATGAAAACGAAAGAACGGAATAGAGATCTGACAGGCAACACGCAATAGAGATATGACAAGCAATGTGCAATGGAAAACAACAAGAATTTCTCGGCCGACATGGATGGGGATATGACAAAGCGTGGTAGTGAGGGGAATACGTGATGATGATGATAGGGCCAAGGATAGTATTAGTGTTGTCCCGACTATTTTAGACACTCGGAATGATGCACGGTGTGTGCTGACGGCTGCTACGCCGGAGGTTGGAAGCGCCGTGGATTAGCGGTTTGACGGCTGCTGCCTCCGTTTCGCCCCCACCTGTAGGGCCCGGGTTGGGGTTGTTAGGTTGTACCGTCGGATTGATTGTTGTGTCTGCTGGGGTGGGAGCTGTTGTCTCATCGGTGGTCGTCGAGAGGCGTCGGCGGAGAAACCGACGGTTTCGCCATAGCACGGCCCCGCTGGCGAATTTAATCCTATACGATCGATAGCGTCCGATGCCTACGATGATTCCAACGTCGCTCCATAGTTTAGTGACGGGGTCTTGCACCCGCACGGTGGATCCGATGGGAAGCGGGGATTGATCTCTTGCCGACTCGTCATAGCGTGCCTTGACGGCGTCGTTGATGGCCGTTTGTCGATCTCGCGCCGCCATCTGCTCTTTCCACTTGACCGCGAAAGTAGATCGGTGAGCCGGGAGGATGCTGTGCTAGGGGTGGCCAAAAACCATTTCGGCGAGAGTCCGCAGTCTCGCGGGGTGTTACGGAATTCGATAAGGCCCTGTAGGAAGTCGTCGGATGTCAGGTCGCCGGAATTGGGATATTTTTGCGACCAGATCTTTGACGGCCTCGACCGCCGCCTCCGCGTGGCCGTTGCTCTGTGGG
This sequence comes from Daphnia sinensis, assembly GCA_013167095.2. Classification (NCBI taxonomy): domain Eukaryota; kingdom Metazoa; phylum Arthropoda; class Branchiopoda; order Diplostraca; family Daphniidae; genus Daphnia; species Daphnia sinensis. Next base: position 5,903,748 of record CM023197.1, read on the forward strand.
TAATGGGGGGTCGAATTCCCCCATGTAACGCCCCACTTCTGCAAGACCGTCTGAAAGATGCTGGCGTTAAACTGCGGCCCGTTGTCTGTTCGGATGCGGAGTGGAACGCCCAGATCCACAAAATTGCGGACAATCGCCTGCGTGACATTACGCGCCGTAGGGTTGCGCATCCAGCGGTGGGTCACGGGACATCCCGATAGGCGATCCGCGTGGACGAGTACGTCCAGGTGCCCAGATTGGAAGGGATCAGCCGAAGTGTCTTCAAAGACGCGGAACGGGAGAGGGTCCGCCATTAGTGGTTCCTTCTGTTGACTGGCGAGGCGTTCTTGACAGGTTGCGCATGTTTCAATCATCGTCTGAATATCGTTGCTGATGCCCGGCCAGAACACCAATTGGCGCGCCCTGCGCGTTGTGCGTACGATTCCTTGGTGCACAGCGTGGAGCTGTTGGAGGACCCTGTGCCGTGCGGGTTGTGGAATAACTATGCGCACGTTAAACAGGATGAGGCCATCGTCGATGCTGAGGTCATGGCGAATTTTCCAAAATTGGACGACGGAAGTCAGTAGCAATGGCTTAGCTTGCGCACAGCCAGATTCGACGAACGATTTGAGAGCGATATAGTCAGGGTCTTCGGCCGCGGCCGATTTGAGCTCGAGGAGGACCGGATCGCTCAAGGAGGTGTCAGTGATGTCACAGCCGTTGTCTAGGTCGACAACTTCACCTGCTGAAATAGCCCGGAGACGCTGGACGGCTGCATGATGGGCGAATGGTTGAACGTCGGCATTGGCGTCCTCATCTTCTGAGGAGGGGTCATGAACTGGAGACAGAGCATCGGGAATCGCGTGCGCCCTGCCTTTCCGCCAGACGGTTCTGAAGATGTTGGGTGAGAGCCGCTCCTTAAGGCGCTGTAATTTAGGGCTCTCCACAGCGTCAAGGGTATATGAATCCAGAATGGTCACGAGGGCCTGGTGGTCCACGACTAATGTGAATATTGGCAGCCCGAGGACTTACAACTTGCACTTGCGGATGGCCCACTCGACGGCTGCCAATTCCAATTCGAAGATGGCATAGCAACCCAATCCGTGGGTTCCAAAACCGGGGAGATGACGCCGGCCGCCTCCAAGTCGTCCAGCTGCTGCTTCACCGCCGGGCGGTCCGCGTACGCGATGGGCCGGGCACCCGATACGTAGTATTGCACTGCATTGTCTGCGAGGTGGATTGTCATGTCAGGTCCGTTCATGCATCGTAGGCCCGAGGATTGATCGAAGACGTCGTGAAAGTGGCCCACTATGGCCGCCTTGATGGCTGCGATCTGTTCGGTAGAAGGGCGGGGCGGACTGACGAGGCCGGCGAGAAAGGACATATCGACTGCCGTCAGGTGAGTTTGAAGATTTTTAATTGATGTCGGGGTGCACATCTGTTGTATCGGGAGCGGGTAATCCTTGTGTAGAATATGCAAAGCGATACAGTCGAGCCAGCTGAGTAGGACGCCGGGGCATATGACGACAGTGATGATAGCCGACTGGCTCCCGTATCTGACGCGGACGTCCCTTTGCCCGATGGAGAGGAGGGGCGCCGACTTATCTGCCATCACCAGGTCAAAAGACGACGAAGCGGACGGATTCCGTTAGGCCGCCGTGAGGAAGTCCAGGCCGCCAACGTTCACTTCCGCGCCGGGATCGGGCGTAACATTCCGGAATGACTGCAAAAGGATGTCGTTGTCATCTAGTAACTCCAACGATATGAGCGGGGTGCGGCGTTCGCGATGAGTCGCCTGTATATTTCCGATGAGTAGCCGTGCCATTCGATTCTTCTGCCCGGCATTACTATCTGTCTTTGTTCCCCGCGGTGCCACGGCTGCCGTCCATGCGTCCGTTACCGCCGCCACTTCTTTCCTGACGCGCGCCGTAAGCGCTGCCGCGTGTACCACCGGCTTTGTTTGGGCATTTGGGCGTAAAATGGTTGGCTTTGCCACAGATGTGGCAGTTCTTCCCAGTGGCGGGGCAGGTTTGGCATTCCGATGTGGAATGCTTTCCGTGTTGTTTGTTGTGAACTGATGAGACGCCAGATGAACCACTAAGAGCCTTCTTGTTTGTCCGGGCCGACTCTTCGCTCCTACACAGGTTGACCGCCTCCTGAGCGGATGGAAATGGGCTGAGCGCAAGGAGCTTCTTTTTCGTCTCGAAGTCGCGGACCCCTGCTATAATTCGGGTTGCCAAGCGGCTGTCGAGATATGTAACGCATAGATCGGCCGATTCCGCGAGCCGTCGGAGCCCGATGTAAAAGTCATCAAACGTTTCGGCCGTCGACAGCGACATTACGTTTGCTCCGCATGTAGTCAGAAATCAAGTTGAGGACGTCGTCTAGCGTCGTGTTGGCCGTAGGCGAAATGTTGAGGACCACCTCTACCACTTGCTGCATGGAGGGATCGAAGCACATGCGTAGGACCGCCATTTGTTCACCGATAGGGTAGGAGTGAAGCTGATTGAGGGCTGCGTCGCACATCACACGTCGCCGTTAAGTTTTTCCATAGCCGAGGGACCCAGGAGCCTTCGTTGGGCTGGCTGTGGGCCCTGTGGTGGTGGGCCGGGGCGGGTGGTCCTGATGGGGCGGGTGGCTCCGGTGGTGGGCCGCCGACTAGGGCTGACAACTGGAGTGTGATGGTGTCCAGTTGCGCCGTCATATTGGTCTGACCGGCCTCTACAGCGTTGATACGATTATCCACGGCCGCCACCGCATCCAAAGCGTCCTGAATACTTGCCATCGCGCCCTGATTACTACTGCGAGGTGTTCGGTGTGAACTTCACTCCCGCAAGTTATAGGTGTGGGTCATGCACAACGAGGGGTATAGTCGGAGTGATGAAGATAGTCGACCCAACAAGGAGGTGGTGTCCGAAATGCGCACCAAAAGAAAAGGTAATACAGCCAACGAGAATGTGGTTGCAAAGTGGCCCGCAGTGTACCGGCCGACTAGTCTGAAAGTCGCTCGAATGTAGGCTGCCGGGACCGACTATGGTATAGACAGTGAACCACAACCATGGCAACAGGAGAAAGACTGACGTGGTGAAATATCACGCTATAATGGCGCCAATGCGCCGATCCGTGATAGCCAATATGGCGGCGCAATGGCGAACCAGACCAAGATGGCGGCCTCCCAGACATGAGACGAGCAACCACACAAGGGCAATGAGTATGTCGCGCCGACAGGAAATTTGAGAATCACAAATGACTGAGTGAAGCACGTAGGTAGGGGAAACTAACTGCGCCATGTTCGATATTCGTAATTAACTCGGGATGATAAGGTCACTGAATTGTATTCACTTGGTTTACACAAAGTGCGATCTCTTTCTTCGCTCGACGCAGGGCAGACTGCCGCCCGCTCTCAGTCCGCTGGCTTCCAATGAGTGTGCAGCGTGACCTCTAGCGGTCAAGTATTCAACAACTGTGTCTAACGATGTGGAGAACGAGGGTAGAATTATACAATGTGGAAGTTACACAAAACTCGAATTTTGAAAACACATTTTCATAGGTAGTGCGACAATTTTTGGGAAATGTGTTTGTTTAATAGTACCTTGATAGTGAATTTTCCCAGTTAGTGGCATCGCAGTCAATTCCGTGTTTACATTCTGTGACATGTTTGGAAATAAAGACATTGTAGTAAACATTGGAGATTGCTGCCACTTTTGTGCTTTCCAGTAACACCTCGAAGTGTATGTCAGTCATTTTCATACGTCTTGCAGAGTAAATCAGACCTCCTTGGCTGAAAAGTATTTTCACTGATTCAGAAGATGGTGTCACGTTATAGCGTCTTTTAAAAATTGAAAAAAGAATCATTATAACAGTGTAAATGAAAATCAACATGTTAACGATTCACTTATAAATTTGTTAGATAATTGGAAAGTCACAAAATTAATTCAAGTTGCAACACAAATTGAGGTAGTTAGGCTATTGATCTCATCATCAGATCGCTTATTGTTTCTTTTTTTTGTGATTGAAGCAAACAAATTTTTCTTTCATTACTTTTTTGGACTTGGACCAGATAGAGAAGATGAAAAACCATCACTGCTTTCATTTAAAGTTCAACCCAAGTTCTACTTTACTGTCACTGTCAGTGATACTATACATTCCAAATATATAATGTTAGCATTGAAAAATATTTGGAAATCGCTTACAAATTTCTTTGCCTTAAAAATTTGCATGCACTTTTAAGTTACCTTACATTTCCACTTGCAGTTTCAACTTGGGCTACATTTTCACTATCGTTTTCAGGAAGCTTCTGATCACACGTTTCATCTGCCATTGCATTCACTCACGAGTTAGGAAATTAGTTTCTTATTAGGAAATTAATTTATTCTTAATTAACAAGTTAAAATCGAATTTTAAATAACAGGAAGTGAAATGACAACTGCGTGACAACCGCATCGACAAGTTCGCTGGAACTTGTCGTGATTTGACTTGAAATTGTGAATGACTTCCTGTGGAACGCGCTTGGTGGCCCTGAAAAGTTTAAGCTGGAAGATAAGCGTGCACCGCTCATTATTTTTTGAGCGGTGCGCCGCACAACTTATTTTTAGTGTGTTAGAAGAGTAATGGTGAATTCAAAAGCATTTCTGAGATCGATTGTGTGGCCCAAAGCTAAACCGAAGATAAAGAAATATGTTAAAACTGTTGTGTATATTTAACTTATGAAATTGCAAGTAATGTGATCTTTAAATCATCTTTTATTCTCTAGATGATCGAACAGGTAGATGGAATAGTAGTTGACGGTGTAAAGCTGTCAATCGTCACGATTCAAGATGCAATTGACCGATGGAAAGAGAAAGACGTAGATGCCTGCATCCATCATATTCTACAACATAGAACCGGCCTACCGAACGGTGATCGAAGGTTCCAACACTGCACACGAATGTGGAACAGGCTGTCCCTCCAATATGCCGAACCATCTGCTGCTAACGCCCCACTTCTGTTACCAAAAGTCCACCAATATAAAATGGACCCCGATCACCCAATTATGGCCCACATTAACAGACTGAGAATGATGGCAGACGAACTCAAAAGTGTTGGGACCGCAATCGACGATGGTGAGAATTATACAAACACTACCATCAAGCTATCGAAATTTCATTTCAGCCTGGGAAAGTATTCCACGGTTCGAACAAACACTTGCCAGCCTCACTGCCAGACTAATAACGGAAGAACTCAGTGGTAAAACCTATGGAGTCATACCTGCAGAAATTTCTTTCTTCGCATCACATCCTTCAATGGTTCAACAACAACCAGAAGCCATTGCAGCCCAGTTCAAAGCAGTTGACAACAACCACCTTTTCAATCATTCTGATGGCCAACAACACAACGCCGTGGTCAACCAAGTCACAGAAGAGGACAAGCAAATTATCGCCATGGCAACTTCCATTTCAACCGCCGTGACAATGGCAAAGATGGTAACAGAGGCTGCTGGATCTGTGATAGAACTAACCAAAAGTCTTCTGCTACTACAAGAAAGACAGCGATAGAAAAGAAGTCAGAGGCAATTAACATGACAAACGTCGAGAACAAGATGACAAAAATTACAACAACTCTTTTACGGCTTTGTTTTCACTAGGCTTAATAGCACGAAAATCCTCCGACTGGTATGCAGACTCCGGGCCGACACACCACATGTCCGACCAACGATCAAACTTCGGTTCATTCAAAAAAATCAACTCTGGTACCTGGAAGGTTAATGGCATCAGCAGCACAGAACTATTTGTCCCACCCCTCAGCAAAATGATGTCGTTGAAAGAATGAATAGAACGGCCATGGAATCCGCTCACAGCAGTCTACACATTAGAAGCAGCAAACTCACCAACCTCTTCAAGAAAGGCGGCCGGTCAATCTTTGAACGCTTGGGTGAATTCCTCAAAAGCGCTATCTGCGTACTGAACCGCACTCTCTCGTGGAACCCATCATCTAATTCCTCCACAAAAACACCCCACAATAAAATATAATACATAATAAATAATAATACATAATACAAAATAATAATAAATAAATTAATATAGCCAATTGATATTAGAAAATAACACCTACACAACAAAAAGGAGTCAACTTTTTATTCCAAGGATTCGTAAACAACTCTGAAATGTTAGTTACCGCCGAATGAAAACAACAAACAAACGCGCTTTCTTATCGGTGCTTTCGGTGCACACCGATTTAGCACCGTTTAGCACCGATAAAAATTAATCGGGGACGTTCGGTACCCGTAGGGCTCGGCCCCGCGCCGATCGGGTAGCTTTTTTGGCGATCGGGTAGGTAACTTTGATTTTCGGTTTGGAACCGACAGATCACAGATCGTCCATTGTCTAAACCGCGGGTAAACAGATCCAAACCGGTTCCTAACCAAAAAAGGACCCAGATCCTAAAACCGGTTCTGGACCCGGTTCTGGACCCGGTTCTAAGAAAAATTTCCCAATTTTGGTTCTAAAAAACCCGGTGTAACCGGTTCTTTACCCGTTTACCTGGACGTTTACCCGGATATTTAACCCGATATCTATTAAGCCGCCATTTTGGAAAATGGCAGCAGATGTAATTTCTATTAAGCCGCCATTTTCCAAAATGGCGGCAGATCTTACCCGATTACCCGAAAAACCGCACCGGAACCGATCTGCTTCTGGAAGACCCGAACCGACCTCAACAGATAGGTCATTTTTCGGGTAGATCAGATCGGTTTACCCGATCACGGCCGATCGGGGCCGAGCCCTAGGTACGGGATGGCGACGGTAGAACTCCAAAACAGTAGAACTCCAAAAACAGCAGAACTCCAAGACATTAGAACCCCACTTTCAAAAATATTTTTAAAAATTGTTGATAAATCCGACAATAGAACTCCATGTACAGTAGAACTACAAAGACATTAGAATCCCTCTTTAAAAAAGAGTAAAAAAAAAATAGCGTAAGACAATAGAACTCTTCTGTCCGACAATAGCACTCCAATGCCCGACAACAGAACTCCAACGATTGTTATAAAATATAAAATGCCCGACAGTAGAACCCTAGCAACCGACAGTAGAACTCTGTATGATATTTTTTTTTTTTTTGCCGGACAATAGAACTCCAATCATTTAAATATTGGATTATTTACCCGACAGTAGTACCCCACCACCCGACAGTAGAACCCCACCACCCGACAGTAGAACTCATATGATTTAAAAAAGATTTGTTTCTCCCCGACAATAGAACCCCAATGATTTAAATATTATATTTACTGCTGGACAGTAGAATCCCAACACCCGACAGCAGAACTCCTAATATTTAAAAAATATTTTTTCCCCCGACAATAGAACTACCACGATATAATAGCAAGGTACACGATCGCCGTATCACTCTCTGTAGGGGAAAACGGCGGGTGTTTACTACGTGGTTCTTGGATTCCCCGCCAGGTTCGCTAGTCTAGTAGGCCGGTCGTCTACAGGGGAGATAGGGCAAAACACAATTTTTTATTTTTAAAATTTATTTTTTGAAATTCACCCAATTTTCAAAAATTGCGCCCTTTGCGGCGTTGCCTATTTTTCAATTTCTTGTTTTGTATCGTATTTATATTGTATATTTGTATCTACATGCTAATAACAAACAAATGTTTTGCTTTAAAAATACATTGTACCGGCCTCAAAAGTGACTCACTGGTCGAGTCATACGAAAAACCGGGAATGGTTTTCCAAAATAAATAAAAAATTCCCAAATTGCACTGTCGTTTTGGTTTTGGTCCCAAAAAATCGGGAATGAAAAGGAGCCTTAGTGCATTCACTTTTCTAAGGTACGAACTGGTAAAAAATAAATTTAAAAAATAAAAAATGGTGTTTTGCCCTATCTCCCCTGTAGACGACCGGCCTACTAGACTAGCGAACCTGGCGGGGAATCCAAGAACCACGTAGTAAACACCCGCCGTTTTCCCCTACAGAGAGTGATACGGCGATCGTGTACCTTGCTATTATATCGTGGTAGTTCTATTGTCGGGGGAAAAAATATTTTTTAAATATTAGGAGTTCTGCTGTCGGGTGTTGGGATTCTACTGTCCAGCAGTAAATATAATATTTAAATCATTGGGGTTCTATTGTCGGGGAGAAACAAATCTTTTTTAAATCATATGAGTTCTACTGTCGGGTGGTGGGGTTCTACTGTCGGGTGGTGGGGTACTACTGTCGGGTAAATAATCCAATATTTAAATGATTGGAGTTCTATTGTCCGGCAAAAAAAAAAAATTATCATACAGAGTTCTACTGTCGGTTGCTAGGGTTCTACTGTCGGGCATTTTATATTTTATAACAATCGTTGGAGTTCTGTTGTCGGGCATTGGAGTTCTGTTGTCGGGCATTGGAGTGCTATTGTCGGACAGAAGAGTTCTATTGTCTTACGCTATTTTTTTTTTTTTACTCTTTTTTAAAGAGGGGTTCTAATGTCTTTGTAGTTCTACTGTACATGGAGTTCTATTGTCGGATTTATCAACAATTTTTAAAAATATTGTTATGAAAACGGGGGAATCGGGTATAGAAAAGAACACAATAAATCTGATTAGCTCGGTCTTTATTTCCTGACATCAACATAGCGAGTAATATACCGGCCACACTTCGCCGTGTCTGCCTGTACTCGCCTCGTCGGCCATACTTATGGTATTCCGACTCCTTACACATACACAGAATACTGGCGAGTCCTGTACCGGCCACACTACACCGTGTCTGCCTGGACTCGCCGACGAGTCCTATACCAGCACATACTACACCATATCTGCCTGGACTCGTCCCACCGGCCATACTGTTGGTATTCCGGCTCCAGCAATTACACATATACGATTTAAGACAATAAACAGAATGAAAACAGACAAACAAAGGTAAGGTACTCACTCACAAGAGTAAAACAAGATAGCCGGGCTATGGGAAGGAGTACCGAGCTGTTGGCGACGTCGTCTTAGTACAAGGTTGAACAACCGAGTGGCCTTATCAATCCAAAGGCACCAAAAAGGAACTCTACTCAACGTCAGAGAGACGTGAAAGGCCAGAAGGACTCACTCGACGATCCTATATCGTCGAGTTCCGTGGAATAAGGACAAACATACAAGTAAAATAGGGGAGCAGAAAAGGGGGGGGGGTAATTCCGGGAAAGGTGTGAACGTCGACAAGTTGGCGGCGATCATAACAATATTTTTGAAAGTGGGGTTCTAATGTCTTGGAGTTCTGCTGTTTTTGGAGTTCTACTGTTTTGGAGTTCTACTGTCAGCAAGCCCTAGGTACCCGATTAACGGGCAGAGTTCTATCGAAATCAGGCACCGCTGGAGACTTGCAGACGCACTACATCATCTCTCATGTCTCAAGTCTCATCATCACATCATTTCACATGAAAGTATGAATAATCATGGTTGTTGTGGTTTACGGATTAGTTTGCAAGCGATGAATACGTTTTTGTGTGTGATTTCTCGGTAAGCAATACAATAGAAACAAGCATGATGACCAAGCAAACAAGGTGTTTTGTTCTTTTCTACAAAAAATGCATTTAGGAAACCGTTTAGCAGTAGTGTGTTATTGCCAAAGACTAGCTTTCCTCTTCGCGTAAGTTCCAAACAGCGAAAGGAAAGAGATTTATGGATTATGAAGGTAAACCGTATACGTTTTTAATTCCATTGATTTTGACAAAATTTTTCTTGCAGACAGCCTCATTTGATCAGCTGTATCAATGGCAAAGAAACAATTTACAGGCTGAGGATGAATTTGTTTTACATGATGGCCCTCCATATGCAAATGGAAAACCACATATGGGGCATGCTTTGAACAAAATACTCAAAGATATACTGTTACGTTACAACCTGCTTTCTGGAAAGGTCGTACATTATATTCCAGGTTGGGATTGCCATGGTCTGCCCATTGAGTTGAAAGCTTTGGAAACATATGACACACAGAAATCAAGTGTGTTAGAAATACGTCAGAAAGGTAATTGATTTTATAAAAGCTATAGGATAACATCTTAACTTATTTGTTGTAAACTTTAGCTAAAATATTTGCTTTGGACACCATTAAATGTCAGAAAGCAGCATTTTCACGTTGGGGAGTGTTGGCTGATTGGAATAACAATTGCTACTTCACATTTTCACCAAGATATATCACTTCACAGCTTAAAATGTTCTGTGATCTTTATGATAAGGTTAGGCTTTTAATTCAGCTTCAATTAAATTTGTTGGCAAAATGTTACATATTAATCTATTTATTCAAGGGACTTGTGTACAGAGACTACAAGCCAGTTTACTGGTCACCGTCTGCAAGGTATTTTTTTGTTTCTATGATTTATCTGTACTTTATTGCCGACAGCAGTATTGATTATTGAAAATGTGCATTTATTCAGTGGCAGGGAGAAAGTCTTACAAATGTGAGGTGCTATTTTTTGCTCATTTTTTTTTTTACTTGAATTGTTAATTGTTAGTAAGGGTAACCAAAAAATACTCTTCAGCGAAGGGAGGCTTGAACCCTTTTTGCGTAGTTTTAAGCAAATACCTGTCACGTGAAATAAAAAGTAGGTTCAAAATAGTTACTGTTAAAGAAATTCTGTACAATGCAGTAGTGAAATGATTGTTCTACTGTCAATTGTCTGTGGTTTTAAGTAATAATTGTTTCACTTGCTTGTTCTAGGACTGCTCTTGCGGAGTCCGAATTGGAATATAACGTGAACCATGTTAGCACATCTGTTTACCTGAGATTGGCTCTACACGCACCACTACCTGAATGCATAATTAATGCTTCCAAAAACACTCCTGTTTACCTAGTAGTATGGACTACAACACCATGGACATTGCCAGCTAATCAAGCTGTCTGTTTTCATCCAGACATTAAGTACTGCCTTGTAAGGTGTAAATCCAATGTGGAGCATGAGTACATGGTGATTGCCTTAGAGCTCCATCAGTCTCTTCAGCAGCTGTGGTCGTGTGATTTAACTGTGATCAAGGAATTTTATGGTAACATCCAATAGTTGAACCCTCTCATTGCTCTCATTTTATTTATAGGTTATGATTACTATTAGGAAAAGCACTGAATGGACACTTCTACTTACACCCAATTCAAAAAACAAAAAAAATGCCATTACTACCCTCTGAACATGTAACTGTGAAAAAGGGAACAGGTAAAATTTCGTTTACTGAACACAACATTTTTATGTGAACGAAACATTTACTTCAAAGAACATAAGTAAAATGATCACTCTTTAGGTCTTGTGCATACTGCTCCAGCCCATGGCCCTGAAGACTTCCTTGTAGCATTGGAACACAAACTACCGATCGTAAGAAAAACGCTTTCTGGCTGAAGTTGCAGTCACTAACTATCGAAATGTTATCTGAAGTTGAATTTAGTTGATGAAGAAGGAAGGTATTCCGCAGATGCTGGAAGTGATCTAGCTGGAAATAGCGTCTTAGACAAGGGCCAAGATGTTGTGTTGAGGCTATTAGGAAGCGATGTAATCTTCCTAGAAAATTTTAGGCATAGTTATCCATACGATTGGCGAACAAAGCAGCCTGTAATTTTGAGAGCTAGTCTGCAATGGTTTGTCGATACGGAGAAAATTAAAACTGCAGCAATAGTAAGTATATTGTATCACGGATGAAGTTGCTAAAATGATGATACCATTTAAAATTGTGTTAGGAAGCTATGAAGCGCGTTGCGGTGGTGCCAGCCAATTTCGAAAAGACCATGCTTAATCAGTTGGCCAGTAGACCATACTGGTGCATTTCGAGGCAACGTTCCTGGGGAGGTTTGTAATTCTACACTCTTTCTTATTCTTCATTTTATAATTTTCATTTGTAAAATTTTTTACATGTAAATATTAATTTAATATTTTCTTAGTTCCCATACCAGTTTTCTACGATTCGTCGCTGCCTACAAAAAATGCCATTTTGCACAGGTTTGTCAAAAAGAGTACTTTTCGTCTTTTCTCTAGAATATAGAAACTCGGCATAGGTTTTAGTCTTAAGTTTAGGGAACATTTCTCCTATAACTGTGCTTCTGTTGTGATTCTCCACGGGAAACCAACAAAAACTTCCATTGAAACGTATTGTTAGTCTAAAACTATCCTTTATTTCGGATGTATTTAAAAGCGGGATGCCTTCTAATTGGTCGGACACAGTAACCATAACACTGAAATTTTTCTATATTTCTATTTCATTATTATTCTTTTCTGAAAGATTACCACTCGTCCGAAGTATCAAAAAGGTATTTTGAAATAAGAAGCTCTAGAAGGTGTTATTTGCCGTGGTACCCCCCGAATAGGTTTCTTTTTTTTTCTTTTTTTTTTTTTCTGTTCAACTTTTATGTCCTGAATGGCCTAATTTTCAACTAAATTAGATGTTTGGCATGCTTTAATAGAAATGTGAAAAATCCCTAATTTTTAAAGTTACGTATCTGATTGCATTTTCCTAAATTCAGTCAGGTTGACAGCACTGTCTTGAAACATAAACTGAATGGTTTTGAAAACATTGATATAGGAGATGTGTTGAACTTAACTGAGGCCAAACGAATACTCTTTACAGGCAAATCTTTGCTAGTTATACGTGTTTTGGATTTACTCTTTAGCTATTTAAACAGAAGATTTTTGATTGAGCTGGTTTTGTAAGAGAGAAAAAAAACTTTTTTGAAATTATCTGACGCAGGTTACCAGAAAATGTCTTTTTCAGATTGCTCTTACCAAAAACTGGTAGTCCTTTTTTTTTTTAATTATTATTATTATTTGTGTGTGTGTGTCTATGCGTATGTGTAAATAAGATGACTGCTTAATTATGGGCAGATAATTCTTCATTACGCATGGTTGGTCCACCGTACTCTTTAAAAAATAATGCACTTCTTTATGGTATTCTACGGGATGTTTTATAATTTGCTAAAACTTCACGTCAGCAAGTATCATTGTTACTTCTATGCTCGTTTTCATTGAAATCTTACCTGAGGAAAAAAATTAAGAAAAATAAGCTTAATATTTTATGGCTGTTTTTATTTACTGTGCCCATTTTTTTTAGGGGTGTTGTCGAAAGACTCTGTGAACTCATCATGAAGAACGGGATTGATCAATGGTGGCTGCAGAGCGCTGAAGATCTGATTGGAAGTGAAATCATGAGAGAGTTGCAGTTGCTTCCTGGTCACGTATTTAAAGGCATGGTATTGTTGTCTCGTAATTGGAAATATTTCCGTAGTTTCGAAAGATAAAAAATTCAAGTAGTTTTGGTGCAAAATAGGACATCATGGACATCTGGTTTGACAGCGGAGCTTCGTGGAACTCTGTTTTACCTAAAGGAAAGCAAGCCGACTTCTATTTGGAAGGGATAGATCAATTTGGAGGATGGTTCCAATCATCGCTATTGACGTCCGTAGCATGCCGTGACCACGCGCCCTACAAGTAACCAATTTAACTTCAAAATCCAATAAGTTCATTTCCTCTTATACCGTATTTCTGCGCATATTTGTTTTAGAAATATATTTGTGCACGGCTTCGTCTTAGACCATGAGGGACGGAAGATGTCGAAATCTTTAGGTAACGTAATGGATCCTCTTTCAGTTGTTGACGGTGATGGGAACCAACCTGCTGTTGGTATCGATGCCTTGCGGTAAGGAGCATCATATGCATGCAATCATTTAAATTACTGATCATAAGTTAAATTAAAGAACACAAATTTACATTAAACAGCTGGTGGGTTGCTAGTCATGTGTCTGGAAACGGTAGTAACGTATCAGTGAGTAACCAGCTGATACAACAAGCCTCAGACGATGTACAGAAGATCCGTTCAGTTATACGATTCATCTTAGGAAATCTTCATGGTGTCACTGCCTTTCAATTGCAACAAACCAATTTGAAGAATTTGGGCTTCGTTGACCTTTACATGCTTCACCTTTTAACCGACTTCGTTGAAACGGTAATGCCTATTTTTTTTATTATTATTATTTTTTTGCAGACTTGCCGTGAACACGATCAATTTTTTTATGGGTGATCGTAATTACTTTTTGCAAGCCATCTAGCAAGAAAATGATCGCCTATGATCGCGATCGCCAGCACGATAAAAAAAATTGATCGCAAGGGCAAGTCTGCCTTTTGGCAGGTCATTTTGATCACATCATTGGAATATTGATTGCTGAAACTGATTATTGCTCCACTTTTAGACGTTTTCAGCGTACCGTGAACTCAATTTCCGAAAGGTCACAAGTTTGCTTTCTTACTTCGTCAGTAACAACGTTTCGGCATTTTATTGCAACATCGTGAGAGGACGGTAAAATGAAGCTAAATGATGACGGTTAAACAGGGCGCTAATGCTATATTTTCCCCGCAGCCTTTATTGCGACAGTATGATGGGCACGAAAAGACTTTCTGCTCTGTATGTATTGAGTGAGATTCTGGATCAAGTCACCTTAATGACTGCACCAATTCTTCCGCATTTGACAGAAGAAATTGAAATATATCATCCTTGGCGTTCGGGTATGTGAATCACTGCTAAGTTTAGAGTATAATTAGGTTTGGCAAAGAGTGGTTAGCATGGATAGCCATATCTTTGATCTAAAAATTCACATCTTGATCTAGACTTTTCTTTTTCTTCTTTACGTATACTGGTGGTGTGACAAACCACCAAACGTGTACCATTTATTAAACTAGAATAAATGGTTGGATTTTCAACCATTTGTCTGACTAGATCAGTTGCAGTTTAAGATATCAGTTGTCGGTATAAAGCTTATGCGAAAAATATTTTTTTAATGACCAATTTACAGATAAGGGTGGATTGTTCCGTAATCGTAGGTTCACGAATTTGAAAAAGTTCGAGTCTCCAGATGTTTTTGAGTGCATTAAACCATCGTTATCCATACGTAATGCGATTAACAAATCCATTGGTCAATTAAACACTCAAGAATGGGATGTCGAAATCACTGCTTTTGATTCTCGAGATCTGCAAGTGTTGCGGGTAAATTTGGTATCTATACAGTAAAGTACAAATTAAAATTTAAACAATTTTGTACTGTTCGTAGAAACTGCAATTAGAAGAGAGAGATGAAAATTCCGAATTGTGCGAGCTTCTTCAAGTATCAACGGTGACATTGCTCGGCAAAAGCGTCACGCATCCCGACGCCGAAGAGCAACAAAATGTTTTCGTTAATGAGGAAAATTTGAAGAAAACGGAATGCCATTGTTCTGGTCCTATTCAAATAACTTTGTCTAAAACAAAACTAGCAGCTTGCCCTCGCTGCAGAAGATACACATCGTCCGATGGCAAATTGTGTCATCTATGCTTAGTAGTTGCTGCTGAGTAAAGTGTTCAAAATACATTAGAATCAGTTCCTTGTTTGAAACTTAAAACGTTTTATTGCTGTCAAGCTCTGCATTTTTGGTTTCTTTGCGTTTCTACTACAGATTTCTTAAAACAACGTGTAATCACCTAATCTAGTGTAATCCTAAAATTCTTTTGTTTTAGTCTATTTTGAGTTCGTTATCGGTTCAGAGAAACCATTATCATTTATACAGTCACTTGTTGCAACCACCGACTGAAATAATTTAAATGGTATACACAAAACGTAGAATAACTATGATTTGGTATGAGTGAAATAATGAAGTTTACTTGATTTGCTGAATAACTGAGGTGGAAAAAGGCGTTGTCAGCACCGTCGGAAACGCTGTACGAGTGGCGGTAGGGGTTATCTAACATCTTGATACAAAGAATTCAACGCAAAATACAATAAAGTAACACCTTTTAAATGCTTGTGTTTACGAAAACAGGAAAACCCTCAACCGTTAGAAAGAAAGGTGGAGCGACGGATATTCATTTTGCAGCATTTCCTCCGTTACAGATGAAGTGAATAGTTTATGCATCGGCGAAGCTGGGTGGGAACCATTTTTCTAAGCTTCGTTTTATCTTAATTAGGCCAACGAAAGAGACCCCAGTATATAAATACCAGCACAGTTCGGAAAGACATCGCATAATTCAGTTGTTCGTTATTTAAGAGAAAAAAAATGATTTTTACGAAAACTACCATTTATTTCGCTGTTATCTGTAGTCAAATGTTTGTAACAATTTCTGCGCGTAGCACCGAGAACAAGTAAACAGGCGCTTAAGTTTACTGCACAAATTCCTGACTGTTTCAATAAAGATCTCATTTTGCTAGTGCCGATTTAGGTAAAATCGTTCACGGCTCTACAGAAGAAGATCCTTTTCACTCTGACGTCTTCACGCATGACCTCAAGAATACAAATCATTCATCAATTCCCACTACTAATGGTAAAATTGCGTTTGCCGCAGACAGAAGGAAAGGGAAATTCTTTGGAATCACAACGACTGGAACAGCTGGGAATAATCTACAAGTAATTCCAATATAAAAAATAGTTTTAAATACATACGCAATCATTACTATTGTTCGTTTTTTTTCAGCTTGGTTTATCCTTTATAGGTAAGATTTACAAATGCGCGATCTTGAGAATTTTCCGTCCCATTTTCTTCGTTAATTTATTTCGTTTTTTTTTTTTCAAAGAGGCTCTACACATAGCCTTAAAAAAACATTAACTTTCGAATTTTCCGAAACTAGTGCTAGCACGATAAGATTCATTGCCAAATTTCTTTATAGTGCCATTTCTGAACATTCCGTTTGGAGCCAGCACCACATCATCATATTATGGCTCAAACTATGCATCAACTACGCCATCGTATGGAACAAGCACAAGTCTTCTGGGTTTAAACTCAGGCAGCATAATATACGCCGTGATAATTGGACTGGTAGCAATAGTGCTTATCCCACTTTTTATTTATTCGTTCACGGGAGTCAGCACCTCACCATACGGCCGGAGTAAGTGTTAACGCATTTGTTACTGATTTTAACGATATAAGTTATAGCACAATGTATACAATCACAATATTTCGATTTACTTTCACATTTCGTATAACCAATTTTTTACATTAGGTGACGACATCGATAGCATTTTAACGAATATTGCATCTCGGATTGACGATGCGCTTCAAAATCAATATAATGTTGATGCGCCTAGTTGCTTACAGCGTGCTCTTTGTACTCATATTGCATCATCGTCAAGGAGAATGTCTGAAGGAACAGCTGGCTCAATTGATAAAATTATTGATGGTTTCGCTTCGTAAGCTTCTATTTTTTCAATCTATTCCTCGCAAAATGAGGGGAAAAAATGCAAGGTGTTTCTCATAAAAGAAAGTATTACTTAATAATTGTTTCTTTTATACAGGGGCACGTATTTTAGTACCTTGCTATCGGGTACCAAAATTGAGGAAGCAATTCGTCAAGCAAAAAATGGCGAAACGTGCAACATTTATTTTACAAAATGCCCATATAGCCTGGATTCCCTTAATCGATCTCTGACCGATTATGCTGAGAAATATGTCATGAGCCAGGCAAACATGGACAATCAATTGTATTCTTTTAATGATGTTTCCTTGGAGTAAATTGAGAACTGAAGAATGACAAGCCGTTTCCCTATAAATCAAACTAGTGCATGTACTCTATCATGTTCGTAAGTTTATTTAAATAAGCTCTAAATACACATTACTATTGCTTATGAGAATTTGAATTTCATAAGAAGACAAAGCTATGGAACTTTGAGTTTCAATTTATGTATAAAATTTTTTGGCTTATGGAATATGGAGTATACTGTTCATCCCACAACATGCGATAATCTCTCGGCCAACCAACTGATAAACTCCGACTACAGGCTTACCTTTAAAATATTCTTAGCTTAAAATAAAAAGGAAAAGCAAAAAAAAAAACAAAAACAAAAACAAAAAAACAAAAAAAACCTTCGAAACCTATCCAAAATCTGCAGGTACGGCTGCAGCAATTCTTTTTTCAAATCTCAGTTTGATAGGCTATAACATTGTGGTTAAGAACCCTACGAAACAAGAACATAAATTTTCAGTTTTCTTCAAAAAAATAAACCTTGGCAAATTAAAGAAGATAATACGGAAAACTAAAGCCGAACGAAAATCAAAATCTCCTTGGCAAATGTCTTTAAAAAAGGGGCGCGAAAAAATTTAATACATTGTTGTGTAGTTGCTGGGCTTATTGGTGTAGTAAGACGGATTAATAGTGGTGTATTAAGACGGAGCAATAGTGGTGTAATAAGACGGTGCAGAATAATGCTGTGGGGTCTCAGTATAGTACGTGGGCTTTGTAGTAAGATGGGGCAGCTTCAGTGTAGTATGTCGGAGCCACATAATACTTGGCTGCTTCCTTCCTGATTCCTTCACTTCTGCGAAGAGAAAAACAAAACGCACGATTTGTGGATGCATTCAAGTGCAGGATCACTATAGCATACCATGTACTTTTTCAACGGCTTTCTCGCCCCTTTCCTTCAGCGATTCCACAGCTTCGGAAGCGACGTCCTTAGCCGATTCTTTCAAGTCTGATCACGTGAGAAATGTTGAGATTAAACCATCAGTTTATTGTGTAACTATTGCAGAAAAACAAACCATGTCCTTTGTCAGCAACTTCAGTGGTTGGGCTCACCGTGGTAACAAGGAATGGCTCCAGCATAGTAAGTTGGAAATTCTGAAATACTATAAATACAGTAAATTGGATAAGACAATGAAAAAAGTAAAATTAGGGGCTTACCACAATAGCAGGTAAAATGGGATCAGCATGAATTTCAGTTTAAATTCCAACTGAAAACTCTGACACGCAGGGCTGTCATAATCTCGTATCCCAATGTGAAGAATAAGTGATCTTTCCATCTTTAGGTTTACCATGAACTATTTACATGAATCGCTAGATCGTAAACTTACTTCCATCCATTGTGGCCTACCATTTGAACAAGAAGAAATAAAAATGCATCAATTAGTCCAAAGAGTGCAATCTTAAACGTGTGGCGCCAATACCTTCAGATAGTAGGCAGGGTCTTTGAAAACCCGCAATTCCATATCTCCTAAACGTTCGTGCAGTTTCACACCACAATGATAGTTTGGTTTAACTAAGGAAATAAAACAATTTACCCATTAAAGAAAAATAATAATTTCCTCGACAGCAAAATGTAGCAGAATGCACTACACTAGTACACCACAAAAATAAACAGACGCTCTACTGACACCTGGCGGAGAAAATGACAACTGTCAGAAAATTATGCTAGCCGCAAGACGTCGTTTCGTTTAATGTAGGAGTGATACTCCTCCTACAGAAGAGCTGCTGTAAAGCAGAAAAGGGAGCAGGTGAGCGGGAAGCAGCTTTGAAGGTAACTATTAGCATTTCTTTTACCCTAGTAAAGTAAGCTAGTATGTCTGACGTAGC
>CM023197.1:5923115-6110869 GCA_013167095.2 Daphnia sinensis
GTGGATGCATTTCAGTGCATGATCCTATAGCATCCCATGTACTTTTTCAACGGCTTTCTCGCCCTTTTCCTTCAGCGATTCCACAGCTTCGGAAGCGACGTCCTTAGCCGATTCTTTCAAGTCTGATCACGTGAGAAATGTTGAGATTAACCATCAGTTTATTGTGTACCTATTGCAGAAAAACAAACCATGTCCTTTGTCAGCAACTTCAGTGGTTGGGCTCACCGTGGTAACAAGGAATGGCTCCAGCATAGTAAGTTGGAAATTCTGGAAATACTATAAATACAGTAAATTGGATAAGACAATGAAAAAAGTAAAATTAGGGGCTTACCCAACAGCAGGTAAAATGGGATCAGCATGAATTTCAGTTTAAATTCCAACTGAAAACTCTGACACGCAGGGCTGTCATAATCTCGTATCCCAATGTGAAGAATAAGTGATCTTTCCATCTTTAGGTTTACCATGAACTATTTACATGAATCGCTAGATCGTAAACTTACTTCCATCCATTGTGGCCGTACCATTTGAACAAGAAGAAATAAAAAATGCATCAATTAGTCCAAAGAGTGCAATCTTAAACGTGTGCGCCAATACCTTCAGATAGTAGGCAGGGTCTTTGAAACCCCAATTCCATATCTCCTAAAACGTTCGTGCAGTTTCACACCACAATGATAGTTTGGTTTAACTAAGGAAATAAAACAATTTACCCATTAAAGAAAAATAATAATTTCCTCGACAGCAAAATGTAGCAGAATGCACTACACTAGTACACCACAAAAATAAACAGACGCTCTACTGACACCTGGCGGAGAAAATGACAACTGTCAGAAAATTATGCTAGCCGCAAGACGTCGTTTCGTTAATGTAGGAGTGATACTCCTCCTACAGAGAGCTGCTGTAAAGCAGAAAAGGGAGCAGGTGAGCGGGAAGCAGCTTTGAAGGTAACTATTAGCATTTCTTTTACCCTAGTAAAGTAAGCTAGTATGTCTGACGTAGCAAATGCATTGCTTGGTCCCGGGCTGCCTGTGGTTAGTCCCCAACCGCATGGCAGTACGCATAATATGCGGGATCCGGTAACGTGGCCTACGACTTAAAAAGAAAAAAAGTCCCATTCTACTAAGTATTACGAGTAGGAACCCATTGTCGGGTTGGTGCAGTGGTTCGAGTAGTAGCATGTGCATGTGGTGTTACAAAAAAAATTCAGTAGCACTGGGGTTGTCGGTAGACCGCATTTCACGCGCCGCTCAATGGGTACCCCGACGTAATAAGATTACGTCAGCACGCACCTACCACTTGTGACTCCAAACCACGAACCAAGCACACGGTCGTTCCCCCAATACTATGACCGTACTTCGTGCTCGCTGGATTCGCATCCTAGCGAATCAACGTCCTGACAATGCTAGTGTTAAAGAGACATCAAACTAATCAAATAAATTGTAGGATACTAAGTGATTTGATCACTTGAGGAACTAACTTCCGCCTCGGCTACGGGCCAAAAGGAGCACGGGCATGGCCTCGGGGCAGTTCCCGAAGGCGCTCAACCGTGAATAGTAATAAGTAATCAATAGTAAAAGTAAGTAGGAAGTAATAGAAAGTAAGGAAAGATTGCAAATATTTTTTTGGTAAAAAAAATTTCAAAAAATCAATTAGTCTACAGAGTGCAATCTTAAACGTGTGGCATCATCTCCAATTCTGCGACCAATTGCGTGTCGAAGAATAAGATATAGTCGAAGAATAAGATAAGAGAGGGTCATCATGGAGTTTTGTTCACCATTCCTAAAGTTTTCGATGCATATGCGAATTTTACGGACTTGGGGTGTTGTTGCATAACGCGTAAGCTGACAAACGCGAGGAAATGACAGGGGCTGTGCTCGTCGTTTCCAACGCGCCTCTCATCGTTTTTCGTGAAACGTATGACAAGTCAAGTAGCATTCCAAGCCGATTTCTTTTACTGACTTGAAGATTCTGGGAACTGTCGAGAAAAAAAAGGTCAGTGGGAAAGAAAAGGAAAAACACTCACATGAAGCAAAGAAAAAACAAACAGGTGGGATATGCAAACAAAACCACTTCCAGAAATGCTCGTGGTGCTGCCTGTGTGTAATGTCCTTTTTTTATTTTTTTTTTTTAATTTTTAGTTCGGTTAGTTCTCTCTTTTCCTAGTGCCCCATAATCAATGTTATAAAATTCTACAAGATTTGAATTAGAAAAATAAAAAATAGCGAAGACATCATCCCATTAGTAGACTATCGAAGGCAGGTTAGTTTTCCATCGCCATTCGTCAGGCCGTGATCGATTCACGCCACCTACTGATTATTGTACCTTTCATGCCCGGAACTTGGCACGGATGACGGATTCGAAGCAAACGTCATTCCGACATTTATATTGCATTTTTTGTTATTATTTGTAAATTGCAATAATATTTGCAAAAAAAAACGTTCCGCTTCACATCGTATCTGCCCCCGTGCCCCGACATTGGCTTGCCAAATCCCACTGCTAGTTTCTACTCGAATGAACCACTTCCGAGGATCCAAAAGTTATTTTCACGACTCTATTTCTATTTTGCAAACTCAACCACGTACAATTTACGGACACGACGAGAACGGAAAGATATATCCACGCGAGCAGTAACAGAAGCAAATCGATGAGAGGCATTTTGCGGGCACTTTGGCAACGCAGATTAACGATGATAGTTTACAATGATACAATTCTAAAAGCGTTCATAGCATTAATGAACCCTCGATTGAAATCAAAATTCATATTTGAGCAGAACAGAAGAATCCGCCCTATTGTTTTCCCAGCCCATCTACTTCGTCTTGGCGTTCACGTTTGTTGTTGGGCACAGGGCTGAAAATAACTAAATTCTCTGTCAACTAAAAGTGTTTTGAATGATAATAAACGTTAGCCAACGGCTAAAATACGAAAGGAAACGTTGCGCTTTTAAAACCGACTACTCTTCAAGGAAAAGCTAATGTGCGAATATATATGGTGCACAGAATGCTGACTATTTGAACGGAAAGTGTAGGTGTAGGAATAAACTTTCATGTGTTCGGTCTTCATTGTGCAATATACGGAACCTTTGGAACAAAAATTGGGCGTATACCACGCGTAGATGTAATCGGGCATGAGTTGCGTATTTTTTTATGTGAAAAGGTTGAAAATGATTTAGTAGACTTAATTCATCTGCGTTTCAACATTAGGGTGAAATGAAGGTCCTCAGAACCTGCATTTGCACCGCTGCTTGTTTCAGCTTTTCTGTTTGAACTTCACCAATCTCGTGTTTAAAACTCCGGTGCTAGCAACTTAACTCTTGGGTTGCGAATAGCTAAAGCGAAACCATGAAAGCGTGTGTGGAGAAACACGAGTTTACAAAGGAACTAGAAGTTAAACGACAACATTTATTAGACAACTGAATTAGTACCAGATTCCATCGGAAGTAACACTAGTCAAGAATAAATATGGAACAACATTGTGATAATCAGTAACGTAAACCTGTACATGTACAACTATACAATAAAAAGGGAAGCATTGTTTTTGTTAACGAGCTGATTAAAATCACAGGGCTATCAGTAGTACTTTGGGGTTCAGTTTTGTAGCTGGGAGATGGATAATATTTTGGAGGCTCGGTGTAGTTTTCGGGGGCCTTGGTAGTGTAGTAATCGGGGGCGGAATACGTCGTAGTGTAGTTAACGGGAGCTTCAGTGTAGTAGCTTGGCGGAGCATGGTGGGGGCGTAGTATTCGGCGCCTTTGTGGTATAGTACTGCGGAGCCTCGTTCTGATAGTAACTTGGAGCCGAATATTTAGTAGCTTCAGTGTAGTAAGCTGGCGCACCATAGGTTGTGGTGTAGCACTCGGCCTTTTCCATGGCGTAGTACTGCGGGGCCTTAGTGGTATAATAAGAGGCGGTAGTGTAATGTTGTGGCGTGGGGCATTGATGTAGTAGTTTGGCTTGGCATATGTAGCCTAGTATAGTAAACCGAAGCTACAGTGTAGTAGCTTGGAGCCGAGTAGTATGTTAGAGCTTCTGGATTATAAGCTGGGGTGGCATAGATTGTTGTGTAGCAGCTGGGTTTGGTGTAGTAAGACGGAGCAATAGTGGTGTAGTAACACGGTGGAGAGTAATACCCGAGGTAATACCGCGGCGCCTCAGTATAGTACGTGGGTAGGTACATTGTAGTAAGATGAGGCAGCTTCAGTGTAATAGATATTTAGGGTTCAGAAAATAATCACGGTTGAGCGCCGTCGGGAACCTACGCCAAAACTGAATGAAAAAGGCAGGACGTTGATTCGAACGTCTTCGAATACAACGAGCACTAAGTACGGCCACAGTATTGGAGGAATGACCGTGTGCTTGGTTCGTGATTTGGAGTCACAAGTGATAGGGTATCACTCGAACCACTGCACCATCCTGCCTTTTACGCTTCCCTCCCACCCAAACAGAATTTGGTTCATCAAGTCTTTTATACTGCTTCATAGATGATCCAATACCGCTACTGCTCGTTATGGCGTCAATTGACCTTTAATGTTAAATTTCGCAAACACGGTGAACTATATTGACAATAATAAAAATGAACTGTATTCGTTACTTGTTGTGTTATTTATTATAAAAATTTTATTTACGCTAGAAAAATTTTAACACCGCCAAAACTGCTACAATAGAAACTGGAACAGTTGCATTCACGGATCGTGACTGAACATGTATACTACCAATCCCGCCATAAGAGGTAGAAGCTACTCTTCGTTTGCCACCAGGTGGCGTGTGAGTGGTGTGTTTCTATGACATATTGACATCTTTTGTTTGCTGTCATTCGGGCCGTTACATTGGCGATTGTATGGAAGCGAAAATGATTGGCTGGTTGGTTACTGCACTCAGTACGTATTTATATGGATGTCACATTCTCCTTGTTTTCTATAGATGACAGAAAACGGCAGAAACGACAAGAAGACTCACGCGTGAACAGATTCGTTCTGTTATTGTCTATGAAATGCTGTTGTATTGTACTAATATAATTTTTTAAATTTCGATCGAACTGATCACACAGGAATCCCTTCAGCACTTGTTGATTATAGGATAAATGATGTTGCTGTGCGCACTGCGAAAGAGTTATTTCTTTTTCTCGTACAAGCCGACTTTGAATAAAATGTAAAACTAAACAAAACATCAAGCAATAATTTAAGTTTTTATAAATGATATTTGAGTTTGAACAATTTCGAATTAGATGCGTCAATCAAGCACAATATAATGTCCATGTACACAGAAAACAGAAAAGTCGGTAAAATTGTCCCGAACGGCTCGGGGTCGACCGCGATTGAACTTTATTCACGTATTATTCACGGATTATTCGCAGAATTTGCTAGTGGAAAGAAATTGTAAATCTCAAAAGTGCTAGGTCTCATGTGAAAGTAATATGGACGTCAGAACATGCACCAAGCCAACGTGTCTGCAACAGCGATATCACCATCATACGCACGGTTGTTTGCTGAACTCTGATCAGGTAAGCGTTCGAAAAAAAAACAAAAAACAACTGCTGGGTCTTACGTTTCTCAAATGCCTTTTGTCTTTTACGATTCACGCGAGGCGACCTGCTTGTATATATTATTGCTATCGTAATAAGAGCCTGCTATCGCAACAGGGCATGGCCTCTAGATACACACCTCCCTTTTTCTACTTGTATCATGTGTATAGGCGTATATCTTTATAATGGCCATTCTAACATCGACGAAACCCGATGATACTTTATTAGTTAATGGGTTAACTAGCCAGCCGAAGCATATTAAGCAAAATTTTAAGATCAGCCGTTTTGAAGGAAACAATTAAACTGCATTATATCGAAATATTCAGGCATGTCATTTCACATATTTCACACAGACACCCGTTAAGTGGAAGATAATCGTCGAATCCTTCCAATAGTAAGCAAAAAATCTAGAAATTTAAAAATATATTATCAATATCGAGCGCTACAGGTGACTTCTTCTGTGAGGCTCGTTGAAGACTTCATCTCTTTGTCCGTGATTTACTCGTTCCCTGGTTGGAATTACAGTGATAAGAAATTGGCGATGCCTTGCGTAATTGAAAATAAACGGACGTTTGTTGCTATACTTGTAGTGTGTACGTTTCGTTCAATCGTTCCGTTCCAAAAACGTTTTCAAATCCATCACGCTAAAACGGAACAACTAATAACGTACAGTACTCGGCTAAACGTTTTCCGATCCTGGTTTCACGGCCTCCGTCCCCGGTAAGCCTTCTGTTCCATCGCCGGGGGCAGTGACTCAATCGTGAACAGCTTTGGGAATACCCTTCTCACCTATGGAAAATTAAGCAGGTAAAAAAAAAAAAAAAAAAAAAGACGTCTGCTACCATCACATTCACACCAGTTTGTGACACACAGTACAGTACCTCTCTTTCCACCAGTGATATCTGTTCAAGGCTGTTTGCTTCCTTCCTTTATTTCTGCAGTCTGCACACGGTAGGAGAATTGTTTTTTTTTTTTTTTAACGTTTCATTACGATATTCAACAAGTTACGTACCAGTAAATACGGTCCTACCCCCAGCTTCCGTAGTTGGCTGTTGTTGCTCACCCTCTTGAAGGAACAATAGCTTATTTGAAACAAAAACGATAGAATTACTGATTTTATGCCTCGAGCTTTTTCTGTGGCTTTTGCCGCGGTGTCCTGAGCAGATTGTTTGGCAGCAGCAGTGTAATCCATGGTTTTTTCTTTGCCTTCTGAAATTGCATTAGTTTTGGTTCACTTTAGCTAATGCATGGCAAAGTTCGATGAACTTTTACCTCGTTCTTTTTCTTCCATCTTTGAGCCCGTCTCTTGTATGGATTCCTTTCCTTGCTGTGCTGTGTCCTTTGCCGACTCTTTCAGCTCTACATGCATCCAAAATATGTCATTCGTATTTAAACTCTTTGATACATAATTCGTGTAGATATTTTCTTACCCTGTCCTTTCTCACTGGCCTTCTGGCCAGTTGCCTTGGCTGACTTAATACCTCTAGAGGCCACATCTTTCGCTGATTCTTTCATTTCTAAACGGAAAACAAAACATTTAGCGCGTATACAAGTAACGTAACATACACCAAAGTACAAACCATATCCTTTATCGGCCGCCTTCTGGCCAGTTTCTTTAGCTGACACCATGGGGTTGGTGGATTGATGGCATTGGTGGATTCAGCAGTTTCTAAAGTAGCAAAACACGGTAGAGGAACGTAAACTTAACTGCCATACCCCACAAGATCTCAGCTATGAAACACAACACTTACCACGTCCTTTCTCTGCGACTTTAGAGGCAGCTTCTTTTGCAGTTTCCACGCCTCTGGAAGCCGCATCCTTTGCGGATTCCACTCCTCTAGGAGCCATATCAATGGCAGACTCAGCAGTTTCTAAAATGAGCAAATTAAAGTAGCGTTTAAGTCTTTAGCCAAACATTGGAAACGTCCGTTGAACGAGGCACTCACCGCGTCCTTTCTCAGCGATACTTGAACCGGTTTCCTTCACGTATTCCGTTGTTCTGGAAGCCTTCTCCTTTGCGGCTTCTTTAACATCTGAAATAGAAGTTATCCAACGTGATTAGTCCGTTATCCAAAGAATCCATCAAAATCAATAGGAACGACTTCTTACCATGTCCTTTTTCAGCGATTCGTAATCCGGCTTTCTCAACTCCTTCAGAGGCCATCTCTTTGGCAGACTCAGCGGTCTCTGTAAACAGATCCGATACAATACTTTCTACTCACAACAGAGATGATGCCAAAATTTTACACTTACCCGTACCTGCAATACTCGCGCACGTATCCTTTACGTACTCTGTTTCTACAGAAACAGTCCCTTTAATCGATTCTTTCAAAAACTAGAACATTCCGTCATCGAGCTTAATGTACTAAGCGAATATTCGCAACTAATAGTACTTGGGAGCCTCAGTGTAGTATGATGGGGTTGCAAAGGTTGTTGTTTGGAAAGCTGGAGCCTCGGTCTAGTAACTGAGAGCGGCGTAAGTGGTAGTGTAATACTCAGGCGCGTTTGTGGTTAACTATTTGGGGGCTTCTGTCTCGTAGTAGCTTGGAGCTGAATGGTACTTCGGTGCCTCGGTGTAGTAGCTAGTTGTGTAGCATTTTGGAGCTTCAGTGTAGTAGCTAGCTTGGTACAGTATACGTTGTGGGGTATTCGGGCGCCTTTGTAGTGTAGTATTGTGGGGCTGCAGTCTGGTAATACTGGGGGGAAAGCGGGTGGGGGGGTGGTCTCAGCGTAGTAAGCCGGGGCAGCGTATGTTGTGGTGTAGTATTTATCTTTCTTCTCCGGCGCTGAGGCGTGTAGTATTCGGCGGCTATTGTGGTGTAGTAGTATTGGGGAGCTTCGGTATAGTAAACCGGAGCCATGTAGGTGGTGGTGTAGTACTTGGAGGCCTCTGCATAGTATTTTGGTGCAGCATACGTTCCTGTGTATTTTAGAGCTTCGGTCTGGTAGTGCCTTGGAGCCGTCATCATATTTAGGAGCCTCAGGGTAGTAAACTGGATCACCATAAGTGATGGTTTAGTATTCAGAAGCCTTATTCGTATAGTTTTTCGGAGCTTTAGTAGTGTAGCATTCAGGGGCAGCTTTGTGGTGTAGTATTGGGAAGCCTCAGCGTATTAAGATGAATCAGCATAGATAGTGAAGTACTTAGGTTCGATGTAGGACGAAGAAGCAGCAGCGGCATTGTATCTGGGGGTTGACTTATACTTCGGAGCCTCAGTGTAGTATGTGGGCTCTGCGTAGTATACCGGTGCTACATAATATTTGGTGGCTTCTGTTGTGGTGTAGTAGGAACTAGTGGTGGTGTAGCTAGGGTCAGCATTGTACATAGGAGCTTAAGTGTTGTAGCTCGTCGGTGTAGCGTAAGTCGTTATGGAGTACTCAGTGTAGTAGCTCGGAGTAGCGTAAGTTGTGGTGTAATAAACTGGGATCTCTGTGTAATAACTTGGAGTCCAGTACTTGTAGGTACGTAGTGGTGTAGTATTCTGCCGCTTTGGTCGTGTAGTACTTGAGGGCTCGGTGTAGTAGCTGGGGGTAGCATATGTTGTGGTGTAATATTCAACCTTCTTCACTGCGTAATACTCGCAAGCCTTCGTGATGTAGGAGGGCGCCGAGGTGGTGTAGTACCCTGATGACGACGAACCCATTGGTCCACCCATGGCCTCTCCAGCGATCGAAGATACAATAGCCAACAGCAGCATGACGCCGTAGTTAGCTACAAATTGAAAAAAATAATGCGGTTTAACGATTCATTGAAACAAAGAGATTCATCACCATGACAGAATTAGCTTCAGCAATATTTAAGAGATAAATGAACGAGCCTAGTTCACCCATAATTACAGCATCTATATCACAAGAACATAAAAACTGAAGTTAGCTGCTGCTATATAGAATGCAGTTATCAATTGACAATAGGCAATTCAAGTTTGGAAATACGATTCAAAACATGTATAATGAGCCTCTTCAAGAAAAATTGTATTCCTACATACATCTCAGTTTGAAGAACTTAATAAGATATTTACCCATGATAGTAAGCGAAAGTTGGCTTGGTACAGCTGAATAACATGAACTCTCTGTACTACTGTTGCTGATCAACGAGTCCAATCGACTGATTCCAATTTTTTTTTTTGTCCTCATTTAAAAAGCATTTTTGTCACCGTGATGCATGTCAGTAGCCTATGGCATTGAAAATTACAAGGGCTAATTTCTGCTTACCCCATCATTGTTCATTTTGTCATGTACATTATGACATTCTCCACCCCATTTCCTGTTCTTTTTGGCCCTTGGCAATTGCGATTCAAAGCCACCAATTTTCTTGTCTTAAATTTTCATTCAAAACGTAAGGTTGGCTGAAAAAAATGTCCACAGAACTTTATGCTACAGAAAGTATTTAATGCACTACAGGAATTTTAAAAATTTCCGGTAAATGTTTGGATTTACTAATAATAACTGACAGAGGAGACAACGGCAGTCTACTATCTTTGTTTACATTCGTTGTTTACTTTCATAAAGCGTTAGTCGTCTGCCCGTAGTCCCGACGTTGACAGATCAGATCCATAAATAACAAAAATAACTTTCTTTCATTTTCTGGATTAATCAGGTCTCATTTTTCAAATCAATCAGGCTGGTGGGGTCCATTCCATTAATTTTGAATATACATTACCTAACCTGTTGGTATAATTCATGCCGACATGAAGCGGATTGAAAGGACGAGACGTATCTTTTAACTGTGGTTAAAATTAATTCATGTGTCGAAAAAAATCTAGAAAGCACATTTTATGAATCGCAAACATACAGCGAACCTAACAAAGTAGTGAAATCGAAGACTTAACCCGAAAAAAGATTTTGGCGGATCACGATTCGAACCTTTGACACTAGCCTGGACTTTAAATTGCTTTTACGTTGCAATTCACCGGAAGCTATGATTAATTATTAACTAGATAATTACGTCAAATAACTAATTTTACATTTTGCTTTTTGTCTTGTTTTATTAAATTTTTCACATGTTGTTCATTTGGCAAAAGATCATCGACCGTAGACTCGCGCCCAAGTTCAGGTTCCATGTCCCATGTTTCCATGTACATTACTTCAATCCCTCTAAGCCTTATCTAGAGCCATTGATGATCTCCGGACGTCATAACCACTAGGCTATGAGCGCCCTAACTAATTTGATTTCAAATGAAATTTAATGTTCCTTCCATACAACGCTGTTAATGTTGCAAAACCTATTTGAATTTTGTCAGACCCATTTCGTTGGGTCCCATATAAGTTTTATTTGCCTGTTTGAAAAATAAAAAATATTTTTTTTTATTATTTAATTTTATAATTGTCGTGGATTCTAGTCGCTGGTCTTGAAAAATCGCAGTGAACAGTACTTGGGTGCTTCGAGGTAATAACTTGGAGGGGCGTAATTCGTTGTATAGTACTCCACGCCTTCGTTGTGTAGTATTTGGGTGGCTCGGTGTAGTAGATTGGAGGGGCGTATGTTGTTGTGTAATAAACTGGGGCCTCTGTGTAGTGCCTTGGAGCCGGGTAGTATTTCGGTTCTTCAGTGTAGTAGGTCGGAGCAGCATACGTCGTGGTGTAGTAAGACGTTGTTGTGCAGTTCTCTGGCGCTTTTGTCGTATAGTATTTGAGCGGCTCGGTGTAGCTATGTTGCTACGGGTAGCATATATGCTGTCGTGTAATACTCGGCCTCCTTCGCTGTGTAGCACTCAGGGGCCCCGTCGGACTATGCTGAGCCAACGTACTACGCCGAAGCTCCAAAATATTACTCTGCACAAGTTATCACACCCCGGCTGCTCCGTCGTACTATGTGGAACCTACCTAGTACCTAATACACCACAACTTATGCTGCCCCATCTTACTATACAACAAAGGCTGCTGAATACTAGACACTACATACTATACACACTAGACGCTGCTCCAGCCAGCTTACTACGCTGAGGCACCCGAATACTACTCGGCTCCGAGCTACTACCAGACTGAAGCCCCACAATATTACACTACAAGGCATCCTCAATACATGACAACTATGCTGCCCGAGTTTACTACAGAAGCTCCCCAATACTATAACACAAAGGCCGCTGAATAGTGAACACTACACCACTGCAGCCCCGGAGTATTACACCAAGAAAGCCGAGTGCTATACAACCACATATGCAGCTCCAACTTCCTACACTAAGGCCACACAAAACTACATTACAAAGGCTCCAGAGTACTACACCACAACACATAGCTGCACCAAGCTACTACACTGAAGCTCCGGAATATTACACAATAACCTATGACACTCCCGGCTACTATACCGATGCACCGAAGTACTACCCAGCTCCAAGTCACTATCAGACTGAAGCCCCAAAATACTACACTGCAGAGTAGCCAGAGTACTTCATCGACAGCACTTACGGCACCCAGTTACTACACCGAGGCTTCAGCTTATTACACAGCAACACAGGCCACTCCCAGCTATTACACTGAGCCACGAAGACACTATTAGCCAAGGTGGTCTTAATAATCAAGCTCGATGATAGGACAACTAGATTTGGTTTTATCGTTTGCAGTCCTCGCCCCAAAATGAATATTTCCCCGCTATATATTTATGCATTCATAGTCGTTCCATACGAATGTGGACACCCCATGAAATGTTATATACAGTTGTAATGTCTTCACCAAATCCACTTTTGTTGTGCATCGAAAAAGACGAGTGAAGGCAATTTCAAATTGCTTTTGGTCAACATTAGAATAAAATTTGAGTTTGAATAAAATGTAAAACAAAACAAAAAATCAAACAATAATCGCTTAGACTTAGGATCATACAACTTCGAATTGAGGGCATCAATCAAGCAATGCATGTGATGGCCACCTGTAAAGCAGCAGAAAACAGAAAAGTCGGTCAAATTGCCTCGAATGGCTGTAAGATTACCCTCCTCTGACAGCCAACCACAGCCAACTAAAGTTATACTTAAGTGAACTGGTGGCTAATCAAACCAACCAAAACTATGTTGAACTTTATGATGGGTCCTAGGGATTTGAAAACCTTGACCATCAATCATTATTACGATAGCCAAGGGTTGACGCAATAATAAATGAAATAGTTAACGAATAAAAGGAAATGCCATAGGGCCTAGAAACAAGTGCAATAGATATTTAGGGTTCAGAAAATAATCACGGTTGAGCGCCGTCGGGAACTATCATCACCTACGCCAAAACTGAATGAAAAAGGAAGGACGTTGATTCGAACGTCTTCGAATACAACGAGCACTAAGTACGGCCACAGTATTGGAGGAATGACCGTGTGCTTGGTTCGTGATTTGGAGTCACAAGTGATAGGGTATCACTCGAACCACTGCACCATCCTGCCTTTTACGCTTCCCTCCCACCCAAACAGAATTTGGTTCATCAAGTCTTTTATACTGCTTCATAGATGATCCAATACCGCTACTGCTCGTTATGGCGTCAATTGACCTTTAATGTTAAATTTCGCAAACACGGTGAACTATATTGACAATAATAAAAAATGAACTGTATTCGTTACTTGTTGTGTTATTTATTATAAAAAATTTTATTTACGCTAGAAAAATTTTAACACCGCCAAAACTGCTACAATAGAAACTGGAACAGTTGCATTCACGGATCGTGACTGGAACATGTATACTACCAATCCCGCCATAAGAGGTAGAAGCTACTCTTCGTTTGCCACCAGGTGGCTTGTGAGTAGTATGTTTCTATGATAATAATCTGAAACGAAATTATGATAATCAATGACGTTTACCCGTAGAACTATACAATAAAAAGTGAAGCATTAGCATTGTTTGTTAACGAGTTGAATAAAATCACAGGTCTATCAATAGTAGCCTACTTTGGGGCTTAAGTTTTGTAGCTGGGAATTGGGTAATATTTTGGAGGCTCGGTGTAGTGCTCGGGGGCCTTGGTGGTAAAATAAGAGGTGGTAGTGTAGTATTGTGGAGCATCGGTGTAGTAACTTGCCTTGGCATATGTAGTATGGTAAACCGGAGCTTCAGTGTAGTAGCTTGGAGCCCAGTAGTATTTTGGAGCTTCTTGGTTATAAGCTGGGATGGCATAGATTGTTGTGTAGTAGCTGGGCTTGGTGTAGTAAGACGGTGCAGAGTAATGCTGTGGGGCCTCAGTATAGTACGTGGGCTTTGTAGTAAGATGGGGCAGCTTCAGTGTAGTATGTCGGAGCCACATAATACTTGGCTGCTTCCTTCCTGATTCCTTCACTTCTGCGAAGAGAAAAACAAAACGCACGATTTGTGGATGCATTCAAGTGCAGGATCACTATAGCATACCATGTACTTTTTCAACGGCTTTCTCGCCCCTTTCCTTCAGCGATTCCACAGCTTCGGAAGCGATGTCCTTAGCCGATTCTTTCAAGTCTGATCACGTGAGAAATGTTGAGATTAAACCATCAGTTTATTGTGTAACTATTGCAGAAAAACAAACCATGTCCTTTGTCAGCAACTTCAGTGGTTGGGCTCACCGTGGTAACAAGGAATGGCTCCAGCATAGTAAGTTGGAAATTCTGAAATACTATAAATACAGTAAATTGGATAAGACAATGAAAAAAGTAAAATTAGGGGCTTACCACAACAGCAGGTAAAATGGGATCAGCATGAATTTCAGTTTAAATTCCAACTGAAAACTCTGACACGCAGGGCTGTCATAATCTCGTATCCCAATGTGAAGAATAAGTGATCTTTCCATCTTTAGGTTTACCATGAACTATTTACATGAATCGCTAGATCGTAAACTTACTTCCATCCATTGTGGCCTACCATTTGAACAAGAAGAAATAAAAATGCATCAATTAGTCCAAAGAGTGCAATCTTAAACGTGTGGCGCCAATACCTTCAGATAGTAGGCAGGGTCTTTGAAAACCCGCAATTCCATATCTCCTAAACGTTCGTGCAGTTTCACACCACAATGATAGTTTGGTTTAACTAAGGAAATAAAACAATTTACCCATTAAAGAAAAATAATAATTTCCTCGACAGCAAAATGTAGCAGAATGCACTACACTAGTACACCACAAAAATAAACAGACGCTCTACTGACACCTGGCGGAGAAAATGACAACTGTCAGAAAATTATGCTAGCCGCAAGACGTCGTTTCGTTTAATGTAGGAGTGATACTCCTCCTACAGAAGAGCTGCTGTAAAGCAGAAAAGGGAGCAGGTGAGCGGGAAGCAGCTTTGAAGGTAACTATTAGCATTTCTTTTACCCTAGTAAAGTAAGCTAGTATGTCTGACGTAGCAAATGCATTGCTTGGTCCCGGGCTGCCTGTGGTTAGTCCCCAACCGCATGGCAGTACGCATAATATGCGGGATCCGGTAACGTGGCCTACGACTTAAAAAGAAAAAAAGTCCCATTCTACTAAGTATTACGAGTAGGAACCCATTGTCGGGTTGGTGCAGTGGTTCGAGTAGTAGCATGTGCATGTGGTGTTACAAAAAAAATTCAGTAGCACTGGGGTTGTCGGTAGACCGCATTTCACGCGCCGCTCAATGGGTACCCCGACGTAATAAGATTACGTCAGCACGCACCTACCACTTGTGACTCCAAACCACGAACCAAGCACACGGTCGTTCCCCCAATACTATGACCGTACTTCGTGCTCGCTGGATTCGCATCCTAGCGAATCAACGTCCTGACAATGCTAGTGTTAAAGAGACATCAAACTAATCAAATAAATTGTAGGATACTAAGTGATTTGATCACTTGAGGAACTAACTTCCGCCTCGGCCTACGGGCCAAAAAGGAGCACGGGCATGGCCTCGGGGGCAGTTCCCGAAGGCGCTCAACCGTGAATAGTAAGTAAGTAATCAATAGTAAAAGTAAGTAGGAAGTAATAGAAAGTAAGGAAAGATTGCAAATATTTTTTTGGTAAAAAAAATTTCAAAAAATCAATTAGTCTACAGAGTGCAATCTTAAACGTGTGGCATCATCTCCAATTCTGCGACCAATTGCGTGTCGAAGAATAAGATAAGAGAGGGTCATCATGGAGTTTTGTTCACCATTCCTAAAGTTTTCGATGCATATGCGAATTTTACGGACTTGGGGTGTTGTTGCATAACGCGTAAGCTGACAAACGCGAGGAAATGACAGGGGCTGTGCTCGTCGTTTCCAACGCGCCTCTCATCGTTTTTCGTGAAACGTATGACAAGTCAAGTAGCATTCCAAGCCGATTTCTTTTACTGACTTGAAGATTCTGGGAACTGTCGAGAAAAAAAAGGTCAGTGGGAAAGAAAAGGAAAAACACTCACATGAAGCAAAGAAAAAACAAACAGGTGGGATATGCAAACAAAACCACTTCCAGAAATGCTCGTGGTGCTGCCTGTGTGTAATGTCCTTTTTTTTATTTTTTTTTATTTTTAGTTCGGTTAGTTCTCTCTTTTCCTAGTGCCCCATAATCAATGTTATAAAATTCTACAAGATTTGAATTAGAAAAACAAAAAATAGCGAAGACATCATCCCATTAGTAGACTATCGAAGGCAGGTTAGTTTTCCATCGCCATTCGTCAGGCCGTGATCGATTCACGCCACCTACTGATTATTGTACCTTTCATGCCCGGAACTTGGCACGGATGACGGATTCGAAGCAAACGTCATTCCGACATTTATATTGCATTTTTTGTTATTATTTGTAAATTGCAATAATATTTGCAAAAAAAAAAACGTTCCGCTTCACATCGTATCTGCCCCCGTGCCCCGACATTGGCTTGCCAAATCCCACTGCTAGTTTCTACTCGAATGAACCACTTCCGAGGATCCAAAAGTTATTTTCACGACTCTATTTCTATTTTGCAAACTCAACCACGTACAATTTACGGACACGACGAGAACGGAAAGATATATCCACGCGAGCAGTAACAGAAGCAAATCGATGAGAGGCATTTTGCGGGCACTTTGGCAACGCAGATTAACGATGATAGTTTACAATGATACAATTCTAAAAGCGTTCATAGCATTAATGAACCCTCGATTGAAATCAAAATTCATATTTGAGCAGAACAGAAGAATCCGCCCTATTGTTTTCCCAGCCCATCTACTTCGTCTTGGCGTTCACGTTTGTTGTTGGGCACAGGGCTGAAAATAACTAAATTCTCTGTCAACTAAAAGTGTTTTGAATGATAATAAACGTTAGCCAACGGCTAAAATACGAAAGGAAACGTTGCGCTTTTAAAACCGACTACTCTTCAAGGAAAAGCTAATGTGCGAATATATATGGTGCACAGAATGCTGACTATTTGAACGGAAAGTGTAGGTGTAGGAATAAACTTTCATGTGTTCGGTCTTCATTGTGCAATATACGGAACCTTTGGAACAAAAATTGGGCGTATACCACGCGTAGATGTAATCGGGCATGAGTTGCGTATTTTTTTATGTGAAAAGGTTGAAAATGATTTAGTAGACTTAATTCATCTGCGTTTCAACATTAGGGTGAAATGAAGGTCCTCAGAACCTGCATTTGCACCGCTGCTTGTTTCAGCTTTTCTGTTTGAACTTCACCAATCTCGTGTTTAAAACTCCGGTGCTAGCAACTTAACTCTTGGGTTGCGAATAGCTAAAGCGAAACCATGAAAGCGTGTGTGGAGAAACACGAGTTTACAAAGGAACTAGAAGTTCAAACGACAACATTTATTAGACAACTGAATTAGTACCAGATTCCATCGGAAGTAACACTAGTCAAGAATAAATATGGAACAACATTGTGATAATCAGTAACGTAAACCTGTACATGTACAACTATACAATAAAAAGGGGAGCATTGTTTTTGTTAACGAGCTGATTAAAATCACAGGGCTATCAGTAGTACTTTGGGGTTCAGTTTTGTAGCTGGGAGATGGATAATATTTTGGAGGCTCGGTGTAGTTTTCGGGGGCCTTGGTAGTGTAGTAATCGGGGGCGGAATACGTCGTAGTGTAGTTAACAGGAGCTTCAGTGTAGTAGCTTGGCGGAGCATGTGTGGGGGCGTAGTATTCGGGCGCCTTTGTGGTATAGTACTGCGGAGCCTCGTTCTGATAGTAACTTGGAGCCGAATATTTAGTAGCTTCAGTGTAGTAAGCTGGCGCACCATAGGTTGTGGTGTAGCACTCGGCCTTTTCCATGGCGTAGTACTGCGGGGCCTTAGTGGTATAATAAGAGGCGGTAGTGTAATGTTGTGGCGTGGGGCATTGATGTAGTAGTTTGTGTAAAGGGTTCGTGTATTTAAACATTCTTCCCTTTACGAGATAATTTAAATTAAAACAGTTTTAAATAAAGAACAGGAGACGTCTGATCCACAACGCAATGTATTCGGTTTCTAAGGCTAAAATACAGGTATAAATAAATAGAGGGGTGACATACCAGTTGGCGCAGTCGGGTAGCGTGAGCGGAAAGTATTCACTTCACAAATCAACTACACTGAACTTAACTGGTACCGTTAAGTCACTAAAGGACAGTTTGAGGTAGGCTGAAGAACGACTGAAGGTAACCGAAAACGGCTCAAAAACGACTCAAAGAAGACTCAAAAACGACTCAAAAACGACTAACTAAGAGAGGAAAAGTCTCGGCCTTTTATATGAAAAAGATGCGGCCGTGACCGAATAGAGGAAACAATAGGGAGAATAGGCTCCGTGTAAAAGCCACCCCCGACTGGAGTTGACAGTTCTGTCAACTCACTTAAGTCGAATTTTAGGGAGGTTAAAGGGTACCCATCCGCTAGATGAGTCACGGAGGGGTGGGAAGAATTATAGTTTAAAAGTTGTAAGATTTACGGGAGAAAGCGTGAATTTGGAGTATAAATTAGTATTTAATAGTCCTGTGTTAAAGCCACCCCCGAACTGTGGTGACAGTTCGGACAGGTCACTTACTAGGATTTAAGTGAATAATTAGTAAAAATATTTCTAAATCTACGGTTATTTATGTGTTGGATCTTAATCTAAAAAGGGTGGAATGTCTTGGCGCGTGCGGTGCAGGTGCATGAATATTTTAGGCGTGGGAACAGGTAGGAAGATGTTTGAGGGTGCTTTCGTGTTAGCCGGCTGATGTAAGAGCTTCGGGCGATGCAGGTGTCTTTTGGGAAGTTTCCGGAGATACGTCTGCTGTGTTGCTGCTTGTAATCTTATGGTGGGTTCAAGAGGAGGCTGTGCGATGAGGGAGGTGGGAGATAAAATTAAGGAGTCCTGCTTGCAGAATGGAATTCTGTTACATGACTCCCGGGCCGTAAGATTACGTCCCGTAATCGGCCTAGTCAAACTTGAGTTTGCAGAAGGGAGGTAGATATTGCTTGATGTCAACTGGTGGTGAGATGTCCAATACTTCGCGACGTCGGTTTCTTCTGTGAGTGGTATTGTTGAGATTTTTAAGTGCGCAGCAACAGTTCCATATCATTTTGAATAATCCAAGCCAACGAAAGATCTTGAAGGTAATGGTGCAGACGATTGCTAACCAATGAAGAAAATGATGATCTTGATGTCTCCCACCAGCTCATATAGCTGGTTATTCCTGTTTTTTCTTCTGCCGTTACGATGATATTTCTCATTGCTGTTGATGAGTTGATGCCTGTTTTCATGCTTTGTTCGGCCATTGCTGCTGCGAGATCTGCTATGATGTTCATGTGGCTTGTTGTTATCCCGTCGTAGGCAGGATTAGCCTGTGGTTCGTAGTCGTGTGTATTATCGTCGTCGTAGCGGAAGGAAGTGGGCAGATCCCGTTCTGGTTGAATGAGGGTTGCTTCAGCTTTCTTCCAAGTATTGTTACGATAAACATGATGTCTTCCATTAAAGTTGACATAATGATCTCTCCAGTAGCATGGGCTGTAAGGGGCGAGTTCCAGCCGTTTTGTGGCGATGGTGAAATTTTTGAATCGAGGTTGAGGTCCACAGCTTGTCGTTTCGGTAGTGAACGTTATTCTGATGGCTCTGCATTGTTTCAACAATACAGTTTCTCCTTGTGCTTGAAGATTCATGCATTCGGGAAGCTGTAGGATGCTGGCTGCTAGCCATCCGTCGTATTGAGCTGCTGAGATTGCAAGAGCTCTTTTGGTCCGTACCAATTCGCATTGTGTGTTCCTCACGATTCTCAGAATATCGTTTTCTTGTTCTGTCAGTTTGTCGCGTACAAATTGTACGTGTGCGGCCAAACCGACTTGCGTGTTGAGTATTTGTTCCAGGGCGATTGCTGAGTTAGTCCTGCTTATGTTTTGATAGGTTGTCGTTTCTCGTTGAGGAGGTTCGTAGTCTGACTCTTCGCTGTCGTCGTCGAGGTGAGGAATAGAGATGAAAAGATGTTCATCGCCTATAACTGTGATGATTCATTTTTTGTGGCGACAGGCAGTTGTGAGACATCTGCCTTCTGGTTTAATATGGAATGCCAATTGCTGTTTTTCGTCTTCTAGGCGAAACGTTCCTGGAGTCGATGTTTTGATGAGAGCACCTTCTCCACTGCTGACCAGTCTGGGAGTGTTATCGAAAGCAGTAGCTACTGTAATATCCCAGATGATCGTGAGATGATTGTGGGTGTGAATTCCGTCTGAAACGTTTGCTTTTCCGAGAGGCGTTTCGATGATGTCATCCGCTCCTTGTCGATTAGTAGTTTCTTCCATCATGCAATTAATTACATAAGGTGAGATTGTTGTGAACCAGCTTCCAATTGTGGTGGATCTGGTGTGTGGGTCCATTTATCGTCGGTAAAATTCATTTGAACGTCGTTGCAACGTTTTGTTTTGGCCATGATCGTGCATTCGGTTAATGATGTTTCCAATGCGACTGTTTCTGGAACGATGATTTGTTGACCAAAGAAATCTGTCGTGATGTGGTTGATTTTCATCCATCTTCCGCAGATTGATGCCGGGAATTTTATTCCAGCTCTTCTATTTGTCCATAGCATGTAGTCGATTTCTTTTTGCGTTGGTTTCAGCAATGACGGGCAATTCTCGTCGTTCGTTCGAAAATGTTCTTTTGCCGAAGGGTTATCGCAGTTGCAGATTATAGTTTCGAATGCCCATGCAGTGTTGCATAACATTGTTGTTAGCATGAAAACAGCAACATTTTCTGAAGATAAACTTGGATCATTTGATGCTGCAGACAACATGGTGGTGTTTTGTTCGATGAAATACTATCCGTCAAGGAATTCTAGGAAGACGGATTTAATGGGGGATATGAGAAAAAAATATGTTTGAGGGGAATGTAAAAATGGAAATGGAATGGAATTTAATGTTTCAGAAAATATAAAGTGATTCTTTTTTCTCTCTTTTTTTGTGTTTTCTTTTATTTATTTATTTTTTGTTTGTTTGTTTGTTTTTGTTTGTTCTGTTTTTGTTTGTTTTGTTTTGTTTTGTTTTTTTTTTTTTATTTTTGTTTCAGTTTTTTTTTTTTTTTTGTTTTGTTTGTTTTGTTTTATTTTTTTTTCTAATTTCTTCAAGAGATTTGGGAAGAAATGACAATGAAAGTGAAAGGAAAATAATGTACATAAGGAAACTTAAACGACCGCTAGGTGTCGTAGATAAGTAGTTGGAAGGGGGAAAAAATGTACAAATATGTTGACGAAAAGAAAAAAAAATTTATTTAATATGTTTTTGTTTTGTTTGTATCTATATATAATTTAGTGGAAAAGTATCATTTAAGTAAGGGTAATTTAAAAATTATAGTGAAAGCTTAGTTGGGGATAAAACATATTGTAAATGATGGAAGGGAGAATAGTGAGGTTTGTACATATAGTGAAAGTTGTGTAAAAATGAGGGTTTTTTTAAATGACCGTTAGATGGAGTATGCGTGATGTTTTTGGAAAATATTGGGCTATACTTATTATTACTCTATTTCGTTATATTGCTTCATGTATGATTTTTCTGTTATGGATTTAATATTTGAAACTATGTTTACTTAATTTGGAGGTAGTTTTATGTATTTTGTCGGAAAAAAAAAATTAATCGGGGAAAAATGGGACGGAGAAGATTAAATTTGGCAACGTTGGGCTTTCTTCGTCTGCTTTAGTTTGGCTTCTAGTCGCCATGTTTGTGCTGGTAGTGAAAAGAAAGGGATGTAGAAGTTTATCAGGGGATTGTGGTAGGTATAGTTTGTGCTTCCTTCTTAGATTTCTTATATTTGTGTTTAGTTATTGATGGGGGTTGAGAGTGTGGGTGGTTTAAAGAGTATTGAATTCGAGATGGTAAGTTTATTTTGTTGTACTGTTATGTATATGTATATATATTAT
The DNA here is from genome assembly GCA_013167095.2 of Daphnia sinensis. Taxonomy (NCBI): domain Eukaryota; kingdom Metazoa; phylum Arthropoda; class Branchiopoda; order Diplostraca; family Daphniidae; genus Daphnia; species Daphnia sinensis. Next base: position 5,944,842 of record CM023197.1, read on the forward strand.
TATTTTTATTTTTTATTTTCAGGTTTTACTTTTATAACTGAACCACATTGAATTATCGTGAATTGAAGAATCGTAGAGGTATTTTGTTTTCAATTCCCCTTTTTTTTTTTTTTTTTTTTTTTTTTTCATTTGTATTGAGATTTGTTACTATATATCCATTTTCTTTTTTTTTTTTTTTTTGTAGGATACGAAAATTGACCACTAGATGTCAGTTACTGTTATCTTTTAGTATTTATTTGAGTTTGGGAGGAAGGTTTGTTTTTTATTTATACACATACTGGTATATGTATGTTTTATTTTATTTATGATTTCATTTTATGTGTGTATAATAAAAAAAATTTTTTCATAGGGTGAATAAAAAAATGATTGGAGAATCTAAAAAATTTATTTTTCTACTTGCGGGTAAAAATTCAAAAAAATTCAACAAAATTCTTTGTTGCAGGCAAAACACAAAAATATGGTGTTGGTACCTTAGGGCTCTTACTGCCGGAAGATTTGTAAGCATAGGCTTACAATCCCTAGCAGTAGTCCCATACCGATCAAAAATGATTTAAACATTTCGTTTTTCTCCTGGAGCTCGTACCAGCGCTGGCAAACGAGCTTACGATTGAGGTCCGATTCCGTGTCCCAGTCGTTCGGCTCCGTCGTGGAACCGAAACGGCTGGGTAAGGGAAAAAAATTCCCTTTCGCCTGTTTAATTATCTCCTGTCTTTTCTCTGTCAGGATTTCCTCTTGTTTTTTTTGTTTGAGCCAGAGCTTCTTCGTAAGCTCTGGCCGTTTCTTCTCTTTCCGCTATTGCCTGAAGTTCCCTTTTCGCCTGTAAACTGTTTTGGGCCGTCGGAAAAAAATTAAATAAATACCGGAAAAAACAAATTGTTCTTTTACTGTGATTTTTTCTTACTCTTTGCAGGCCGCAATATAGACTGGGTCATCAGGATCTAGATCCTGGTACCGAGGGTCGCCGAAGGAAATTAGTTCCCATGGCGTACCCTGGCGTGAGTACGGTCGAACGCGGGATTCCTGTAAATAGGAATCCCAGTCGTTCCTCGAAACTGAACCAAACAGGTTCAGTTCCTCGCTCGAAAGTGATTCTAAGTCAGAGAAATTATCTGTCATCGTGAACAGAGTCGACTGACTTTTTCGATGCTGACTGCCTCTTTATATAGTCCTAGCTTTCCTGGTTTAGGCCACGTGTTGTTGAGTCTCGAGAAAAAAAATAGCGTGGCTTGGTTTTCTAATCATGATGAGATCTTACCTAATTTTATTACTTTAGCTTATTTTTGTTTTTCATTCTTATATTTTTAACTACATATATATTTTCTTTTCTAAAGCTATAAATATTTACAGGATCTATTCGTATTCTTCTATTAGCCTACGAGTTTTCTTCACAACCCTTTTTCTGTGTGTTTGTGGGGCGATAAAATTTGGATCAGTTGTTGCGATAGTAAGGTCGGGCTGAGAAGATAAGTGTGTTATTTCTGGTGTGTCTTTTTCTGGTTTGTCTTCATTTAGACGTTCAGTGGCGATTGTATCGTCATTTGCTTGTTGCAGATCACTATCTATGTTTGGGGGCTGAGTTGCGTCTGTGTTATCCTCTGTTAGGGGTCTATTGTTTTCTAGGGCTGTGTCACTCTCGAGATCTATCTCAGGCAAAAGATTTTCTTGTTCTTTTTCAATATCGGGGCAAAATTCGTCTCGCCATATCATACTGTCGAACAAGGGACGAAGTCGGTTGACATGGACTCGTCTTGGTATGAAAGAGTTATCGGCGATGTCTACCGTTTTATTATCGTACAGTTTTATTACTCTGTATGGACCTTTAAATTTTGAGACAAATTTTCTGCTATCTCCTTGAGGAAGAACTTTGATGTGTATCAATACTCTATCCCCTACTTTATAGTCGTGTAGTACTGCTCTCTTGTTATACTGTTCTCTTTGTTTTTCTCTTGCCTTTCGATTTTCTTCGCGAGCGATTTGAAAACCTATTCTTAGTCGTTCTAACATAAGGCTCGTATAATCTGTGGGAGAGAGTGTGGTACGTGGTACAGCATCAAGAAAATTGTGGATAGGAAGGTTCGGATCACGACCATACAAAAGAAAAAATGGTGTTTCTAATGTTGATGAATGAACCGAATTACGATATGCAAAGCATACGTCTCCCATCATTTGTTCCCAATTTTCGTGCTGTCCATCTTTTAATTCTTTCCTAAGCATTGTTGTTAATGTGCGATTGAATCTCTCGGTTTGTCCGTTACTAGCGGGATTGTACGCTGTCGTCAATCGTTGATCGATTTCTAATGTTTTTACATAAGTGACGAAAAATTGCTGATGTAAATTTCGTTCCTCTATCAGACACTATTGCTTTTGGTAAACCATGCCTTTTGACGATTAATTTCATGAAACATCGGCTGTAGTGACAGCTGTCTGATCAGGAAGAGCTGCTATTTCTGTCCATTTTGAAAAATAATCTGTAATGACCATAATGTATTTGTTACCATTTGTTGACGGTGGCGTGAAAGGACCCATAAAATCCATTCCTACCACGTCAAATGGTGCTTTTGCTAGCTCATGAGGATGTAAGAAAGCTCGTAAAGTAGACTTTGTATTGGCTAAACAAGTCTCACAAACTCTACAATATTCTTTGATGTCAGCCCTCATAGATGGCCAATATAATTATTTTAACTTTAAGGTACGTTCTTTGATAGGCAAGATGGCCTGATAAAGGTTCGTCATGGAGTTCTTTTAAAACTAATGGACGAAGAGAAAGAGGTAAAACTACCTGAAATTTTGCTTCGTTTCTCTTTTTTATTTTGGTGGAAAAATCTTTACGGTAGAGCACACCATCGATTACTTGATAAATTCAATTTCTTTAACCCAAACAGGGTTGTTAACTTGATGTTCATCAGTTAATTCGCCGTTATCTAAGTAATTTCTAATGTGTATGCAAAGAGGATCTTCTGCTTGTTTTAGACAGATCTCTTTTGTTTGTCTTGTTTTTTGGATGACCGCGACTTTTATTCGAGATAAACAGTCTGCGTTTTGATGTACTCGTCCTGGTTTGTATTGTATTCTATAATTGGTACTTGCTAGTTGTATTGCCCACCGCCCTAGCCTTCCATTGTTGTCTTTTTGATTTTGTAGCCATTGGAGAGGGCTATGGTCACTTATGACCAAAAAAGGTTCATCAAGCAGGTAGTGGCGGAAAGATTTTATCGCAAAGATCACTGCGAGGGCTTCTTTTTCTACAGTAGCGTAATTTAATTCTGCTTTTCTTAGCTGTCTACTGGCATACGCAATGACTACTTCATTACCGTCTTGAATTTGGGATAATACAGCTAACAGCTCCAATTCCATAATTGCATGCGTCAGTAAAAAGTAAAAATTGCTTGCTGAAATCGGGATATGCCAGAATAGGCTTTGTTGTGAGGCATGTTCGAAGGGTCTCAAAAGCTACCTGATCTTCGTCAGTCCAAACGAAGGGTTCTTTTAAAGCCAATTTATGAGTTTTCTTTGTTAGTGGCTGGGCAATGGAACCAAATCCTTTAATAAAACGTCTATAGTATCCTGCTAGTCCTAGAAAAGATCTTACGTCGTCAGCTGACTGAGGGACTGGATAATTAAGAATTTTATCAATTTTCGCTGGATCTGGTGCAATGCCTTCTTTTGAAATAATATGGCCTAAATAGTTTACTGAATGTTTAATAAACTGGCATTTTTTGAGTTTCAGTTTAAGGTTTGCGATTTTTAAAAGGTTGAATACTTCGCGTATGTCTTCTAAATGAGCTTCGAATGTGTCTGAAAAAATTATGACATCATCCAAATAAACTAATGCTTTCTTTCCTAAGACGTCTCTTAGAACGTAATTCATTGTTCTTTGAAATGTTGCCGGAGCGTTACACAATCCAAAAGCCATTCTTTTAAATTGGTATAAATTATTTTCTACGATAAATGCTGTTTTTTCTTTAGCTGAATCTTCTAGTTCTATCTGCCAGTAGCCAGATGCCAGGTCAAGAGTCGTAAAAAACTTTTTTCCATGTAGTTGGTCAAGAGTGGTATCTATTCTTGGTAGAGGGAATGAATCTTTTACTGTGATGCTGTTTAATTTACGATAGTCTACGCAAAATCGTAAACTTCCGTCTTTCTTTTCTACGAGTACAACAGGTGCTGCCCAGGGAGAGGTAGATAACTCGGCGATATCTTTATCCAACATCTCCTTAATTTGTTTTCTCAATTCTTCCTGATGCTTCCTTGCTGTACGATAGGGTCTGAGTCTGATAGGGCCTCTTCCTTGGGTATCTATACTATGTTTAATTAAGCCGGTATATCCTAATTGAGAATCTGTTGTAGCAAAAAGGTCTTTAAAATCGTTTAATAATTTAATTAAAGGTTTTTTATATTGAAATTCTACGTTTGAAATAAAAGTGTCAATTTCCGTTTGTTCTTCATTTAGCATTGTCTCATTTTCATCTTTCACGTCAATTTTCCAATAACTGACAAGCTGTTTCAACGTTGCCTAATAAAATTCCACGCGGTAAATTAATGAGTTTATTTGAAATATTACGAATCAGCAATTTGTATTCCCCTTTTTCATTCGTTTCGCCTAAAAATTGATCTACTGTAATTCCTTCCGGTAGCTCTTTGCTCGGAGTAAACAGAAACGGAAAGCCAGGAAGCAATTGGTATTGTGACTACTCATTCTGGCTTTAATGGCCATGCAAGTCAATGGGAACGTCGTCACCTTTTTGACTGAGGTCATTAAATTCTCGCTGGAATAAAGTGGTGCTCTTCCTGCTTTGTCTCTCGCTAAAAAAATAGTCTTAGTTCGTCCACATAATACGAACTCATGTTTAAAAGCAGCGTCAACGCCTAAAATGCATGCTTCAGAAATTCCGCTTGTAATAATAAATTCTTGTTCAAGTATATATTCTCCATATTGGACAGGTAGCTCACCTTCCCTAGGGTCTCTAACTTTCTATTCTGTACGTCAAATAAATCTGTGTCGGTCTCAGCACTGGCCAGTTGCATTTCGACGGTAGTAATCTATAAACTTTTTCGTGTAAAAGACTTCTCGCAGCGCCTGTATCAAACAGCGCATCAAACTGAATTTTGTCAATGAAAAGGGAAATACGAGGTGCTGAACTATTTTGAATAATTGTAATGTGAGAAATTTGCCGGGGTTTTTCCATAAAAAGAGGCTGATCTACCAACTGACCCAAAGCTGCAGTTGGTACCTAAGCGTTTCCCTGTCCATGAGATGGACCAGGAATATTAGGCTTTTGCTGCATTTGTCTATTCATGCATTCATTCGCTCTATGTCCTATCTGCTGACAGGAATAGCATTTGATGGGCTGTCTTATATCTGTATTTTGTTCTTGTCTTTTCCTACAATCCCTTTTTACATGGCCTTTCATGCCACAAGAATGACAGGTAGTCATATCTGAACGAGGGGGATATTGAGTTGTGAAAAAGGGTCGCGGCGGAGGGTTTGTTAATCTGGTACCTGCTAGGCGAGTTGCTTACAAATTGGGGAGGTGGAGTATTGTAATTTTGTGGAATATTGAAATTTGGTTTGTACTGATTGTAACCATTGCTTGTTTGGTATGAATTTGCTTGTCTAAAGTTGCTGTTATTGGAAAATCTATTTGTATTGCGATCACTGTTTTCTATCAATCGAGTTACCGCTTTTTCTAATCTGTCTACCTGTTCTGCGCTTGCAAGTCTCTGGGGTTTCCATCTTTTCCAGGGACCTTTTGGGGATACCTGCTACCTGTCGCGAGTGCATTTATGGTTTCAGGTATTTTCTCTATTGCTTTTAAAATTTCAATGTTGTGGAATTGCTTTCTACTGCGTTGATAAATTCTCTCTTGTCTTTTTCTTCTTTTTCCCCATCTAAGCGTAGAGCGTATTTATTGGTTTCGGCAACTAAAGCTTCGTATGTAGTGAAGGTTTGTAGCGGACTTTGTTTCTAAGGGTTTTGTCTAACCCTTGAAGGAATTTTTGTCGTAGCATTTGGAGTCGTGTTGTTTCATCAGTTTTTGTTTCTTCTTCCCCCTTGGGTATCCTGTTCGAAAATTTTTTGAGTCGGAAACCATAGTCGAGAATAGCTTCGCCTGGATGTCGCTTTACTTCTTCAAGTTGGTTTTGAAAGAAGTCTTGATTTTCGTTTCCATGGAAACGTTCTTGTAACAGCCGCTTTACTTCTTTATAGTCTTGAGTGACGCTTTCTAGAATATTTTGTAGGATGTCATGAGCAGGGCCGGCCATTTTGGTCACCAACATATTCATTTTTTCTTTTTCATTCCAGTTTGACATAGCAACGACATTTTCAAATAATTTAATCCAGCGATCAAAACGTGTTGATGGTCCTCCCGTAAAATTTTGTAATTGAATGAGCATAGTTTGCGCGCGTTGACCTTTTTGTAATTCTTGCAAATCTCCTATCGGGATGACATTCGTCACCAATGAATATTGAAGAGGGTCCATTTTTATTGTTTGTTTTGTGTGGAACTGCTGTTTTTCTTCTGCTGGCGACGATTGCGCCACGGGTGGCGTTGGCTGTTTTGTTTTGGTTGAGGTTGCGTTAAATCCCGCGTGTGGTGTAAGTGACGTTGTGTTGAATTTGCTGGCTGTCTCGTTTATCTGTAGTGTGTTTTGGTTTTTCTCCGCCAGAGGTCGGTTGTGTATATGTCTTTTGTGCTGTGAGAATGGGGCTGATGTTTTCGCAGCTGCTTTTATTTGTACCTCGTTGTTGGATAATAACGTTGGCGTTAAAGTGCGCTGGTCTTCTCGTGTGATGAGTGCTTTGAGCTGCTGTGCAGTGATTTGTGCTGTGTTTCGTATTGCTTCCGGGAGATCCGCTAGGTGTTCCAGGTGTGAGAGGAGATTTAAAACTAGTTGGTGGGTTGGTCTGGAACTGCTGCAAGGTTGATCAGGCGTCGTAATAGGGATGGAGTTGAAGAAAGTCGTTGATGAATATTGTTGAGTGAGTTGTGCAAAGTTTTTCCGCCAGGCCCGAGGATAGGTGACAAAGAATGCTGTGACGAGCTGGATGCTGTTTTCTTCCTGTTGAATTGATTCTTTGCTGGAGTCAGCGTCTTGATGAAGTGAGTGTAACGATTGGCTTCGTTCAAAAATTTGAGGTCGCTGTTTGATTTTTTAACGTGTACTCCGTGTAATCCGTCAAGCGATCGACAAAGAGTTTTATATTGTTGCAGACAACGGCCGCAAGGGGCGTGATTGGTCTAACGGCTGTTTCAGTAGGGAGTGAATTTCGTCTAGCAAGGGCAACAGGTTTGGGCGATGGTTTCGACGGTTTCGGGTTTGATAGTTGAGAATAATTGCTGATTGATTTTAACTGTGCTATCAGATAATTTTGTTCGTGAACCGGTAAAATTTGGTTGGATAGTAAGGCTTGCTTGAGTGCGAATAGGGCTAGTCGTAAATGTTCTACAGGTATGGGGACTCTGGCTGTAGTTGGGAGGGTTGCTTAATGACGGTGCGTGCTTCACGTATATCTGTAGAATCGACGCGTTGATGTTCATTTAATGAGCTAGAAAGAGTGCTGTCAAAATTAAAGTCAGCAGAAGTAGGCGAAGGTGGGGTTTCTGGAGTCTTAACTTTATTTTTCTTCGGTAGCTGTCGGCTGAATTGTAAAGGTTTTTTATGATCTTTAACTACAGGTAGTGAAGAAGGAAGCTGTGTAGAAGAGCCCTGTAATAAAGCGCGCGGCGGTTTTTCGCTTTCACTTTCAAAATCTGAGGTAGAAGGAGACTGCCGAAGCCACTCAATAGTACGAGCAAGAAGTGAAGGACTATTACTAATAGATTTTTAATATCTTGCCACTTAAAAGATTTTGGTTTCCTAATAGTTTTAGAATTTAACCCGAGCTGTAATAACTTAGCTGTTTTAAAGCTAACAGTTGAACGAGTGGGTCTCTTTTGGCGAGTAGACGGTTCAGATAATTCAGTATTTATTTTAGAGACAGGTACAGAAGTAAGATTTTCAGAGGTGGGCAACAAGGGTTGAGATCCGTGACGGACAGTATTTTTTATTGGTTTACTCAAAATTTTAGGCTTAGCACCCGTATACAATGACATTGTGGATAAGTTCAAATACCGCTGCCACCAGATGTAAAGGGTTCGTGTATTTAAACATTCTTCCCTTTACGAGATAATTTAAATTAAAACAGTTTTAAATAAAGAACAGGAGACGTCTGATCCACAACGCAATGTATTCGGTTTCTAAGGCTAAAATACAGGTATAAATAAATAGAGGGGTGACATACCAGTTGGCGCAGTCGGGTAGCGTGAGCGGAAAGTATTCACTTCACAAATCAACTACACTGAACTTAACTGGTACCGTTAAGTCACTAAAGGACAGTTTGAGGTAGGCTGAAGAACGACTGAAGGTAACCGAAAACGGCTCAAAAACGACTCAAAGAAGACTCAAAAACGACTCAAAAACGACTCAAAAACGACTAACTAAGAGAGGAAAAGTCTCGGCCTTTTATATGAAAAAGATGCGGCCGTGACCCGAATAGAGGAAACAATAGGGAGAATAGGCTCCGTGTAAAAGCCACCCCCGACTGGAGTTGACAGTTCTGTCAACTCACTTAAGTCGAATTTTAGGGAGGTTAAAGGGTACCCATCCGCTAGGATGAGTCACGGAGGGGTGGGAAGAATTATAGTTTAAAGTTGTAAGATTTACGGGAGAAAGCGTGAATTTGGAGTATAAATTAGTATTTAATAGTCCTGTGTTAAAGCCACCCCCGAACTGTGGTGACAGTTCGGACAGGTCACTTAACTAGGATTTAAGTGAATAATTAGTAAAAATATTTCTAAATCTACGGTTATTTATGTGTTGGGATCTTAATCTAAAAAGGGTGGAATGTCTTGGCGCGTGCGGTGCAGGTGCATGAATATTTTAGGCGTGGGAACAGGTAGGAAGATGTTTGAGGGTGCTTTCGTGTTAGCCGGCTGATGTAAGAGCTTCGGGCGATGCAGGTGTCTTTTGGGAAGTTTCCGGGAGATACGTCTGCTGTGTTGCTGCTTGTAATCTTATGGTGGGTTCAAGAGGAGGCTGTGCGATGAGGGAGGTGGGGGAGATAAAATTAAGGAGTCCTGCTTGCAGAATGGGAATTCTGTTACATTTGGCTTGGCATATGTAGCCTAGTATAGTAAACCGAAGCTACAGTGTAGTAGCTTGGAGCCGAGTAGTATGTTAGAGCTTCTGGATTATAAGCTGGGGTGGCATAGATTGTTGTGTAGCAGCTGGGTTTGGTGTAGTAAGACGGAGCAATAGTGGTGTAGTAACACGGTGGAGAGTAATACCCGAGGTAATACCGCGGCGCCTCAGTATAGTACGTGGGTAGGTACATTGTAGTAAGATGAGGCAGCTTCAGTGTAATAGATATTTAGGGTTCAGAAAATAATCACGGTTGAGCGCCGTCGGGAACCTACGCCAAAACTGAATGAAAAAGGCAGGACGTTGATTCGAACGTCTTCGAATACAACGAGCACTAAGTACGGCCACAGTATTGGAGGAATGACCGTGTGCTTGGTTCGTGATTTGGAGTCACAAGTGATAGGGTATCACTCGAACCACTGCACCATCCTGCCTTTTACGCTTCCCTCCCACCCAAACAGAATTTGGTTCATCAAGTCTTTTATACTGCTTCATAGATGATCCAATACCGCTACTGCTCGTTATGGCGTCAATTGACCTTTAATGTTAAATTTCGCAAACACGGTGAACTATATTGACAATAATAAAAAATGAACTGTATTCGTTACTTGTTGTGTTATTTATTATAAAAAATTTTATTTACGCTAGAAAAATTTTAACACCGCCAAAACTGCTACAATAGAAACTGGAACAGTTGCATTCACGGATCGTGACTGGAACATGTATACTACCAATCCCGCCATAAGAGGTAGAAGCTACTCTTCGTTTGCCACCAGGTGGCGTGTGAGTGGTGTGTTTCTATGACATATTGACATCTTTTGTTTGCTGTCATTCGGGCCGTTACATTGGCGATTGTATGGAAGCGAAAATGATTGGCTGGTTGGTTACTGCACTCAGTACGTATTTATATGGATGTCACATTCTCCTTGTTTTCTATAGATGACAGAAAACGGCAGAAACGACAAGAAGACTCACGCGTGAACAGATTCGTTCTGTTATTGTCTATGAAATGCTGTTGTATTGTACTAATATAATTTTTTAAATTTCGATCGAACTGATCACACAGGAATCCCTTCAGCACTTGTTGATTATAGGATAAATGATGTTGCTGTGCGCACTGCGAAAGAGTTATTTCTTTTTCTCGTACAAGCCGACTTTGAATAAAATGTAAAACTAAACAAAACATCAAGCAATAATTTAAGTTTTTATAAATGATATTTGAGTTTGAACAATTTCGAATTAGATGCGTCAATCAAGCACAATATAATGTCCATGTACACAGAAAACAGAAAAGTCGGTAAAATTGTCCCGAACGGCTCGGGGTCGACCGCGATTGAACTTTATTCACGTATTATTCACGGATTATTCGCAGAATTTGCTAGTGGAAAGAAATTGTAAATCTCAAAAGTGCTAGGTCTCATGTGAAAGTAATATGGACGTCAGAACATGCACCAAGCCAACGTGTCTGCAACAGCGATATCACCATCATACGCACGGTTGTTTGCTGAACTCTGATCAGGTAAGCGTTCGAAAAAAAAAACAAAAAACAACTGCTGGGTCTTACGTTTCTCAAATGCCTTTTGTCTTTTACGATTCACGCGAGGCGACCTGCTTGTATATATTATTGCTATCGTAATAAGAGCCTGCTATCGCAACAGGGCATGGCCTCTAGATACACACCTCCCTTTTTCTACTTGTATCATGTGTATAGGCGTATATCTTTATAATGGCCATTCTAACATCGACGAAACCCGATGATACTTTATTAGTTAATGGGTTAACTAGCCAGCCGAAGCATATTAAGCAAAATTTTAAGATCAGCCGTTTTGAAGGAAAACAAATTAAACTGCATTATATCGAAATATTCAGGCATGTCATTTCACATATTTCACACAGACACCCGTTAAGTGGAAGATAATCGTCGAATCCTTCCAATAGTAAGCAAAAAAATCTAGAAATTTAAAAAATATATTATCAAATATCGAGCGCTACAGGTGACTTCTTCTGTGAGGCTCGTTGAAGACTTCATCTCTTTGTCCGTGATTTACTCGTTCCCTGGTTGGAATTACAGTGATAAGAAATTGGCGATGCCTTGCGTAATTGAAAATAAACGGACGTTTGTTGCTATACTTGTAGTGTGTACGTTTCGTTCAATCGTTCCGTTCCAAAAACGTTTTCAAATCCATCACGCTAAAACGGAACAACTAATAACGTACAGTACTCGGCTAAACGTTTTCCGATCCTGGTTTCACGGCCTCCGTCCCCGGTAAGCCTTCTGTTCCATCGCCGGGGGCAGTGACTCAATCGTGAACAGCTTTGGGAACACCCTTCTCACCTATGGAAAATTAAGCAGGTAAAAAAAAAAAAAAGACGTCTGCTACCATCACATTCACACCAGTTTGTGACACACAGTACAGTACCTCTCTTTCCACCAGTGATATCTGTTCAAGGCTGTTTGCTTCCTTCCTTTATTTCTGCAGTCTGCACACGGTAGGAGAATTGTTTTTTTTTTTTTTTTTAACGTTTCATTACGGTATTCAACAAGTTACGTACCAGTAAATACGGTCCTACCCCCAGCTTCCGTAGTTGGCTGTTGTTGCTCACCCTCTTGAAGGAACAATAGCTTATTTGAAACAAAAACGATAGAATTACTGATTTTATGCCTCGAGCTTTTTCTGTGGCTTTTGCCGCGGTGTCCTGAGCAGATTGTTTGGCAGCAGCAGTGTAATCCATGGTTTTTTCTTTGCCTTCTGAAATTGCATTAGTTTTGGTTCACTTTAGCTAATGCATGGCAAAGTTCGATGAACTTTTACCTCGTTCTTTTTCTTCCATCTTTGAGCCCGTCTCTTGTATGGATTCCTTTCCTTGCTGTGCTGTGTCCTTTGCCGACTCTTTCAGCTCTACATGCATCCAAAATATGTCATTCGTATTTAAACTCTTTGATACATAATTCGTGTAGATATTTTCTTACCCTGTCCTTTCTCACTGGCCTTCTGGCCAGTTGCCTTGGCTGACTTAATACCTCTAGAGGCCACATCTTTCGCTGATTCTTTCATTTCTAAACGGAAAACAAAACATTTAGCGCGTATACAAGTAACGTAACATACACCAAAGTACAAACCATATCCTTTATCGGCCGCCTTCTGGCCAGTTTTCTTTAGCTGACACCATGGGGTTGGTGGATTGATGGCATTGGTGGATTCAGCAGTTTCTAAAGTAGCAAAACACGGTAGAGGAACGTAAACTTAACTGCCATACCCACAAGATCTCAGCTATGAAACACAACACTTACCACGTCCTTTCTCTGCGACTTTAGAGGCAGCTTCTTTTGCAGTTTCCACGCCTCTGGAAGCCGCATCCTTTGCGGATTCCACTCCTCTAGGAGCCATATCAATGGCAGACTCAGCAGTTTCTAAAATGAGCAAATTAAAGTAGCGTTTAAGTCTTTAGCCAAACATTGGAGAAACGTCCGTTGAACGAGGCACTCACCGCGTCCTTTCTCAGCGATACTTGAACCGGTTTCCTTCACGTATTCCGTTGTTCTGGAAGCCTTCTCCTTTGCGGCTTCTTTAACATCTGAAATAGAAGTTATCCAACGCGATTAGTCCGTTATCCAAAGAATCCATCAAAATCAATAGGAACGACTTCTTACCATGTCCTTTTTCAGCGATTCGTAATCCGGCTTTCTCAACTCCTTCAGAGGCCATCTCTTTGGCAGACTCAGCGGTCTCTGTAAACAGATCCGATACAATACTTTCTACTCACAACAGAGATGATGCCAAAATTTTACACTTACCCGTACCTGCAATACTCGCGCACGTATCCTTTACGTACTCTGTTTCTACAGAAACAGTCCCTTTAATCGATTCTTTCAAAAACTAGAACATTCCGTCATCGAGCTTAATGTACTAAGCGAATATTCGCAACTAATAGTACTTGGGAGCCTCAGTGTAGTATGATGGGGTTGCAAAGGTTGTTGTTTGGAAAGCTGGAGCCTCGGTCTAGTAACTGAGAGCGGCGTAAGTGGTAGTGTAATACTCAGGCGCGTTTGTGGTTAACTATTTGGGGGCTTCTGTCTCGTAGTAGCTTGGAGCTGAATGGTACTTCGGTGCCTCGGTGTAGTAGCTAGTTGTGTAGCATTTTGGAGCTTCAGTGTAGTAGCTAGCTTGGTACAGTATACGTTGTGGGGTATTCGGGCGCCTTTGTAGTGTAGTATTGTGGGGCTGCAGTCTGGTAATACTGGGGGGAAAGCGGGTGGGGGGGTGGTCTCAGCGTAGTAAGCCGGGCAGCGTATGTTGTGGTGTAGTATTTATCTTTCTTCTCCGGCGCTGAGGCGTGTAGTATTCGGCGGCTATTGTGGTGTAGTAGTATTGGGGAGCTTCGGTATAGTAAACCGGAGCCATGTAGGTGGTGGTGTAGTACTTGGAGGCCTCTGCATAGTATTTTGGTGCAGCATACGTTCCTGTGTATTTTAGAGCTTCGGTCTGGTAGTGCCTTGGAGCCGTCATCATATTTAGGAGCCTCAGGGTAGTAAACTGGATCACCATAAGTGATGGTTTAGTATTCAGAAGCCTTATTCGTATAGTTTTTCGGAGCTTTAGTAGTGTAGCATTCAGGGGCAGCTTTGTGGTGTAGTATTGGGAAGCCTCAGCGTATTAAGATGAATCAGCATAGATAGTGAAGTACTTAGGTTCGATGTAGGACGAAGAAGCAGCAGCGGCATTGTATCTGGGGTTTGACTTATACTTCGGAGCCTCAGTGTAGTATGTGGGCTCTGCGTAGTATACCGGTGCTACATAATATTTGGTGGCTTCTGTTGTGGTGTAGTAGGAACTAGTGGTGGTGTAGCTAGGGTCAGCATTGTACATAGGAGCTTAAGTGTTGTAGCTCGTCGGTGTAGCGTAAGTCGTTATGGAGTACTCAGTGTAGTAGCTCGGAGTAGCGTAAGTTGTGTGTAATAAACTGGGATCTCTGTGTAATAACTTGGAGTCCAGTAGTACTTGTAGGTACGTAGTGGTGTAGTATTCTGCCGCTTTGGTCGTGTAGTACTTGAGGGGCTCGGTGTAGTAGCTGGGGGTAGCATATGTTGTGGTGTAATATTCAACCTTCTTCACTGCGTAATACTCGCAAGCCTTCGTGATGTAGGAGGGCGCCGAGGTGGTGTAGTACCCTGATGACGACGAACCCATTGGTCCACCCATGGCCTCTCCAGCGATCGAAGATACAATAGCCAACAGCAGCATGACGCCGTAGTTAGCTACAAATTGAAAAAAATAATGCGGTTTAACGATTCATTGAAACAAAGAGATTCATCACCATGACAGAATTAGCTTCAGCAATATTTAAGAGATAAATGAACGAGCCTAGTTCACCCATAATTACAGCATCTATATCACAAGAACATAAAAACTGAAGTTAGCTGCTGCTATATAGAATGCAGTTATCAATTGACAATAGGCAATTCAAGTTTGGAAATACGATTCAAAACATGTATAATGAGCCTCTTCAAGAAAAATTGTATTCCTACATACAGCTCAGTTTGAAGAACTTAATAAGATATTTACCCATGATAGTAAGCGAAAGTTGGCTTGGTACAGCTGAATAACATGAACTCTCTGTACTACTGTTGCTGATCAACGAGTCCAATCGACTGATTCCAATTTTTTTTTGTCCTCATTTAAAAAGCATTTTTGTCACCGTGATGCATGTCAGTAGCCTATGGCATTGAAAATTACAAGGGCTAATTTCTGCTTACCCCATCATTGTTCATTTTGTCATGTACATTATGACATTCTCCACCCCATTTCCTGTTCTTTTTGGCCCTTGGCAATTGCGATTCAAAGCCACCAATTTTCTTGTCTTAAATTTTCATTCAAAACGTAAGGTTGGCTGAAAAAAATGTCCACAGAACTTTATGCTACAGAAAGTATTTAATGCACTACAGGAATTTTAAAAATTTCCGGTAAATGTTTGGATTTACTAATAATAACTGACAGAGGAGACAACGGCAGTCTACTATCTTTGTTTACATTCGTTGTTTACTTTCATAAAGCGTTAGTCGTCTGCCCGTAGTCCCGACGTTGACAGATCAGATCCATAAATAACAAAAATAACTTTCTTTCATTTTCTGGATTAATCAGGTCTCATTTTTCAAATCAATCAGGCTGGTGGGGTCCATTCCATTAATTTTGAATATACATTACCTAACCTGTTGGTATAATTCATGCCGACATGAAGCGGATTGAAAGGACGAGACGTATCTTTTAACTGTGGTTAAAATTAATTCATGTGTCGAAAAAAATCTAGAAAGCACATTTTATGAATCGCAAACATACAGCGAACCTAACAAAGTAGTGAAATCGAAGACTTAACCCGAAAAAAGATTTTGGCGGATCACGATTCGAACCTTTGACACTAGCCTGGACTTTAAATTGCTTTTACGTTGCAATTCACCGGAAGCTATGATTAATTATTAACTAGATAATTACGTCAAATAACTAATTTTACATTTTGCTTTTTGTCTTGTTTTATTAAATTTTTCACATGTTGTTCATTTGGCAAAAGATCATCGACCGTAGACTCGCGCCCCAAGTTCAGGTTCCATGTCCCATGTTTCCATGTACATTACTTCAATCCCTCTAAGCCTTATCTAGAGCCATTGATGATCTCCGGACGTCATAACCACTAGGCTATGAGCGCCCTAACTAATTTGATTTCAAATGAAATTTAATGTTCCTTCCATACAACGCTGTTAATGTTGCAAAACCTATTTGAATTTTGTCAGACCCATTTCGTTGGGTCCCATATAAGTTTTATTTGCCTGTTTGAAAAATAAAAAATATTTTTTTTTATTATTTAATTTTATAATTGTCGTGGATTCTAGTCGCTGGTCTTGAAAAATCGCAGTGAACAGTACTTGGGTGCTTCGAGGTAATAACTTGGAGGGGCGTAATTCGTTGTATAGTACTCCACGCCTTCGTTGTGTAGTATTTGGGTGGCTCGGTGTAGTAGATTGGAGGGGCGTATGTTGTTGTGTAATAAACTGGGGCCTCTGTGTAGTGCCTTGGAGCCGGGTAGTATTTCGGTTCTTCAGTGTAGTAGGTCGGAGCAGCATACGTCGTGGTGTAGTAAGACGTTGTTGTGCAGTTCTCTGGCGCTTTTGTCGTATAGTATTTGAGCGGCTCGGTGTAGCTATGTTGCTACGGGTAGCATATATGCTGTCGTGTAATACTCGGCCTCCTTCGCTGTGTAGCACTCAGGGGCCCCGTCGGACTATGCTGAGCCAACGTACTACGCCGAAGCTCCAAAATATTACTCTGCACCAAGTTATCACACCCCGGCTGCTCCGTCGTACTATGTGGAACCTACCTAGTACCTAATACACCACAACTTATGCTGCCCCATCTTACTATACAACAAAGGCTGCTGAATACTAGACACTACATACTATACACACTAGACGCTGCTCCAGCCAGCTTACTACGCTGAGGCACCCGAATACTACTCGGCTCCGAGCTACTACCAGACTGAAGCCCCACAATATTACACTACAAGGCATCCTCAATACATGACAACTATGCTGCCCGAGTTTACTACAGAAGCTCCCCAATACTATAACACAAAGGCCGCTGAATAGTGAACACTACACCACTGCAGCCCCGGAGTATTACACCAAGAAAGCCGAGTGCTATACAACCACATATGCAGCTCCAACTTCCTACACTAAGGCCACACAAAACTACATTACAAAGGCTCCAGAGTACTACACCACAACACATATGCTGCACCAAGCTACTACACTGAAGCTCCGGAATATTACACAATAACCTATGACACTCCCGGCTACTATACCGATGCACCGAAGTACTACCCAGCTCCAAGTCACTATCAGACTGAAGCCCCAAAATACTACACTGCAGAGTAGCCAGAGTACTTCATCGACAGCACTTACGGCACCCAGTTACTACACCGAGGCTTCAGCTTATTACACAGCAACACAGGCCACTCCCAGCTATTACACTGAGCCACGAAGACACTATTAGCCAAGGTGGTCTTAATAATCAAGCTCGATGATAGGACAACTAGATTTGGTTTTATCGTTTGCAGTCCTCGCCCCAAAATGAATATTTCCCCGCTATATATTTATGCATTCATAGTCGTTCCATACGAATGTGGACACCCCATGAAATGTTATATACAGTTGTAATGTCTTCACCAAATCCACTTTTGTTGTGCATCGAAAAAGACGAGTGAAGGCAATTTCAAATTGCTTTTGGTCAACATTAGAATAAAATTTGAGTTTGAATAAAATGTAAAACAAAACAAAAAATCAAACAATAATCGCTTAGACTTAGGATCATACAACTTCGAATTGAGGGCATCAATCAAGCAATGCATGTGATGGCCACCTGTAAAGCAGCAGAAAACAGAAAAGTCGGTCAAATTGCCTCGAATGGCTGTAAGATTACCCTCCTCTGACAGCCAACCACAGCCAACTAAAGTTATACTTAAGTGAACTGGTGGCTAATCAAACCAACCAAAACTATGTTGAACTTTATGATGGGTCCTAGGGATTTGAAAACCTTGACCATCAATCATTATTACGATAGCCAAGGGTTGACGCAATAATAAATGAAATAGTTAACGAATAAAAGGAAATGCCATAGGGCCTAGAAACAAGTGCAATAGATATTTAGGGTTCAGAAAATAATCACGGTTGAGCGCCGTCGGGAACTATCATCACCTACGCCAAAACTGAATGAAAAAGGAAGGACGTTGATTCGAACGTCTTCGAATACAACGAGCACTAAGTACGGCCACAGTATTGGAGGAATGACCGTGTGCTTGGTTCGTGATTTGGAGTCACAAGTGATAGGGTATCACTCGAACCACTGCACCATCCTGCCTTTTACGCTTCCCTCCCACCCAAACAGAATTTGGTTCATCAAGTCTTTTATACTGCTTCATAGATGATCCAATACCGCTACTGCTCGTTATGGCGTCAATTGACCTTTAATGTTAAATTTCGCAAACACGGTGAACTATATTGACAATAATAAAAAATGAACTGTATTCGTTACTTGTTGTGTTATTTATTATAAAAAATTTTATTTACGCTAGAAAATTTTAACACCGCCAAAACTGCTACAATAGAAACTGGAACAGTTGCATTCACGGATCGTGACTGGAACATGTATACTACCAATCCCGCCATAAGAGGTAGAAGCTACTCTTCGTTTGCCACCAGGTGGCGTGTGAGTGGTGTGTTTCTATGACATATTGACATCTTTTGTTTGCTGTCATTCGGGCCGTTACATTGGCGATTGTATGGAAGCGAAAATGATTGGCTGGTTGGTTACTGCACTCAGTACGTATTTATATGGATGTCACATTCTCCTTGTTTTCTATAGATGACAGAAAACGGCAGAAACGACAAGAAGACTCACGCGTGAACAGATTCGTTCTGTTATTGTCTATGAAATGCTGTTGTATTGTACTAATATAATTTTTTAAATTTCGATCGAACTGATCACACAGGAATCCCTTCAGCACTTGTTGATTATAGGATAAATGATGTTGCTGTGCGCACTGCGAAAGAGTTATTTCTTTTTCTCGTACAAGCCGACTTTGAATAAAATGTAAAACTAAACAAAACATCAAGCAATAATTTAAGTTTTTATAAATGATATTTGAGTTTGAACAATTTCGAATTAGATGCGTCAATCAAGCACAATATAATGTCCATGTACACAGAAAACAGAAAAGTCGGTAAAATTGTCCCGAACGGCTCGGGGTCGACCGCGATTGAACTTTATTCACGTATTATTCACGGATTATTCGCAGAATTTGCTAGTGGAAAGAAATTGTAAATCTCAAAAGTGCTAGGTCTCATGTGAAAGTAATATGGACGTCAGAACATGCACCAAGCCAACGTGTCTGCAACAGCGATATCACCATCATACGCACGGTTTTTTGCTGAACTCTGATCAGGTAAGCGTTCGAAAAAAAAAAAAAAAACAACTGCTGGGTCTTACGTTTCTCAAATGCCTTTTGTCTTTTACGATTCACGCGAGGCGACCTGCTTGTATATATTATTGCTATCGTAATAAGAGCCTGCTATCGCAACAGGGCATGGCCTCTAGATACACACCTCCCTTTTTCTACTTGTATCATGTGTATAGGCGTATATCTTTATAATGGCCATTCTAACATCGACGAAACCCGATGATACTTTATTAGTTAATGGGTTAACTAGCCAGCCGAAGCATATTAAGCAAAATTTTAAGATCAGCCGTTTTGAAGGAAAACAAATTAAACTGCATTATATCGAAATATTCAGGCATGTCATTTCACATATTTCACACAGACACCCGTTAAGTGGAAGATAATCGTCGAATCCTTCCAATAGTAAGCAAAAAAATCTAGAAATTTAAAAAATATATTATCAAATATCGAGCGCTACAGGTGACTTCTTCTGTGAGGCTCGTTGAAGACTTCATCTCTTTGTCCGTGATTTACTCGTTCCCTGGTTGGAATTACAGTGATAATAAATTGGCGATGCCTTGCGTAATTGAAAATAAACGGACGTTTGTTGCTATACTTGTAGTGTGTACGTTTCGTTCAATCGTTCCGTTCCAAAAACGTTTTCAAATCCATCACGCTAAAACGGAACAACTAATAACGTACAGTACTCGGCTAAACGTTTTCCGATCCTGGTTTCACGGCCTCCGTCCCCGGTAAGCCTTCTGTTCCATCGCCGGGGGCAGTGACTCAATCGTGAACAGCTTTGGGAACACCCTTCTCACCTATGGAAAATTAAGCAGGTAAAAAAAAAAAAAAAAAAAAAAGACGTCTGCTACCATCACATTCACACCAGTTTGTGACACACAGTACAGTACCTCTCTTTCCACCAGTGATATCTGTTCAAGGCTGTTTGCTTCCTTCCTTTATTTCTGCAGTCTGCACACGGTAGGAGAATTGTTTTTTTTTTTTTTTTTTAACGTTTCATTACGGTATTCAACAAGTTACGTACCAGTAAATACGGTCCTACCCCCAGCTTCCGTAGTTGGCTGTTGTTGCTCACCCTCTTGAAGGAACAATAGCTTATTTGAAACAAAAACGATAGAATTACTGATTTTATGCCTCGAGCTTTTTCTGTGGCTTTTGCCGCGGTGTCCTGAGCAGATTGTTTGGCAGCAGCAGTGTAATCCATGGTTTTTTCTTTGCCTTCTGAAATTGCATTAGTTTTGGTTCACTTTAGCTAATGCATGGCAAAGTTCGATGAACTTTTACCTCGTTCTTTTTCTTCCATCTTTGAGCCCGTCTCTTGTATGGATTCCTTTCCTTGCTGTGCTGTGTCCTTTGCCGACTCTTTCAGCTCTACATGCATCCAAAATATGTCATTCGTATTTAAACTCTTTGATACATAATTCGTGTAGATATTTTCTTACCCTGTCCTTTCTCACTGGCCTTCTGGCCAGTTGCCTTGGCTGACTTAATACCTCTAGAGGCCACATCTTTCGCTGATTCTTTCATTTCTAAACGGAAAACAAAACATTTAGCGCGTATACAAGTAACGTAACATACACCAAAGTACAAACCATATCCTTTATCGGCCGCCTTCTGGCCAGTTTCTTTAGCTGACACCATGGGGTTGGTGGATTGATGGCATTGGTGGATTCAGCAGTTTCTAAAGTAGCAAAACACGGTAGAGGAACGTAAACTTAACTGCCATACCCCACAAGATCTCAGCTATGAAACACAACACTTACCACGTCCTTTCTCTGCGACTTTAGAGGCAGCTTCTTTTGCAGTTTCCACGCCTCTGGAAGCCGCATCCTTTGCGGATTCCACTCCTCTAGGAGCCATATCAATGGCAGACTCAGCAGTTTCTAAATGAGCAAATTAAAGTAGCGTTTAAGTCTTTAGCCAAACATTGGAGAAACGTCCGTTGAACGAGGCACTCACCGCGTCCTTTCTCAGCGATACTTGAACCGGTTTCCTTCACGTATTCCGTTGTTCTGGAAGCC
The DNA here is from genome assembly GCA_013167095.2 of Daphnia sinensis. Classification (NCBI taxonomy): domain Eukaryota; kingdom Metazoa; phylum Arthropoda; class Branchiopoda; order Diplostraca; family Daphniidae; genus Daphnia; species Daphnia sinensis. The sequence goes on from CM023197.1 coordinate 5,966,054, forward strand.
TTCTCCTTTGCGGCTTCTTTAACATCTGAAATAGAAGTTATCCAACGCGATTAGTCCGTTATCCAAAGAATCCATCAAAATCAATAGGAACGACTTCTTACCATGTCCTTTTTCAGCGATTCGTAATCCGGCTTTCTCAACTCCTTCAGAGGCCATCTCTTTGGCAGACTCAGCGGTCTCTGTAAACAGATCCGATACAATACTTTCTACTCACAACAGAGATGATGCCAAAATTTTACACTTACCCGTACCTGCAATACTCGCGCACGTATCCTTTACGTACTCTGTTTCTACAGAAACAGTCCCTTTAATCGATTCTTTCAAAAACTAGAACATTCCGTCATCGAGCTTAATGTACTAAGCGAATATTCGCAACTAATAGTACTTGGGAGCCTCAGTGTAGTATTGATGGGTTGCAAAGGTTGTTGTTTGGAAAGCTGGAGCCTCGGTCTAGTAACTGAGAGCGGCGTAAGTGGTAGTGTAATACTTAGGCGCGTTTGTGGTTAACTATTTGGGGGCTTCTGTCTCGTAGTAGCTTGGAGCTGAATGGTACTTCGGTGCCTCGGTGTAGTAGCTAGTTGTGTAGCATTTTGGAGCTTCAGTGTAGTAGCTAGCTTGGTACAGTATACGTTGTGGGGTATTCGGGCGCCTTTGTAGTGTAGTATTGTGGGGCTGCAGTCTGGTAATACTGGGGGAAAGCGGGTGGGGGGGTGGTCTCAGCGTAGTAAGCCGGGGCAGCGTATGTTGTGGTGTAGTATTTATCTTTCTTCTCCGGCGCTGAGGCGTGTAGTATTCGGCGGCTATTGTGGTGTAGTAGTATTGGGGAGCTTCGGTATAGTAAACCGGAGCCATGTAGGTGGTGGTGTAGTACTTGGAGGCCTCTGCATAGTATTTTGGTGCAGCATACGTTCCTGTGTATTTTAGAGCTTCGGTCTGGTAGTGCCTTGGAGCCGTCATCATATTTAGGAGCCTCAGGGTAGTAAACTGGATCAGCATAAGTGATGGTTTAGTATTCAGAAGCCTTATTCGTATAGTTTTTCGGAGCTTTAGCAGTGTAGCATTCAGGGGCAGCTTTGTGGTGTAGTATTGGGAAGCCTCAGCGTATTCAGATGAATCAGCATAGATAGTGAAGTACTTAGGTTCGATGTAGGACGAAGGAGCAGCAGCGGCATTGTAACTGGGGGTTGACTTATACTTCGGAGCCTCAGTGTAGTATGTGGGCTCTGCGTAGTATACCGGTGCTACATAATATTTGGTGGCTTCTGTTGTGGTGTAGTAGGAACTAGTGGTGGTGTAGTTAGGGTCAGCATTGTACATAGGAGCTTAAGTGTTGTAGCTCGTCGGTGTAGCGTAAGTCGTTATGTAGTACTCAGTGTAGTAGGTTGGAGTAGCGTAAGTTGTGGTGTAATAAACTGGGATCTCTGTGTAATAACTTGGAGTCCAGTAGTACTTGTAGGTACGTAGTGGTGTAGTATTCTGGCGCTTTGGTCGTGTAGTACTTGAGGGGCTCGGTGTAGTAGCTGGGGGTATGTGTTGTGGTGTAATATTCAACCTTCTTCACTGCGTAATACTCGCAAGCCTTCGTGATGTAGGAGGGCGCCGAGGTGGTGTAGTACCCTGATGACGACGAACCCATTGGTCCACCCATGGCCTCTCCAGCGATCGAAGATACAATAGCTAACAGCAGCATGACGCCGTAGTTAGCTACAAATTGAAAAAAACAATGCGGTTTAACGATTCATTGAAACAAAGAGATTCATCACCATGACAGGATTAGCTTCAGCAATATTTAAGAGATAAATGAACGAGCCTAGTTCACCCATAATTACAGCATCTATATCACAAGAACATAAAAACTGAAGTTAGCTGCTGCTATATAGAATGCAGTTATCAATTGACAATAGGCAATTCAAGTTTGGAAATATGATTCAAAACATGTATAATGAGCCTCTTCAAGAAAAATTGTATTCCTACATACAGCTCAGTTTGAAGAACTTAATAAGATATTTACCCATGATAGTAAGCGAAAGTTGGCTTGGTACAGCTGAATAACATGAACTCTCTGTACTACTGTTGCTGATCAACGAGTCCAATCGACTGATTCCAATTTTTTTTTGTCCTCATTTTAAAAGCATTTTTGTCACCGTGATGCATGTCAGTAGCCTATGGCATTGAAAATTACAAGGGCTAATTTCTGCTTACCCCATCATTGTTCATTTTGTCATGTACCTTATGACATTCTCCTCCTCATTTCCTGTTCTTTTTGGCCCTTGGCGATAGCGATTTAAAGCCACCAATTTTCTTGTCTTAAATTTTCATTCAAAACGTAAGGTTGGCTGAAAAAAATGTCCACAGAACTATATGCTACAGAAAGTATTTAATGCACTACAGGAATTTTAAAAATTTCCGGTAAATGTTTGGATTTACTAATATAACTGAAAGAGGAGACAACGGCAGTCTACTTCTCTACTATCTTTGTTTACATTCGTTGTTTACTCTCATAAAGCGTTAGTCGTCTGCCCGTAGTCCCGACGTTGACAGATCAGATCCATAAATAACAAAAATAACTTTCTTTCATTTTCTGGATTAATCAGGTCTCATTTTTCAAATCAATCAGGCTGGTGGGGTCCATTCCATTAATTTTGAATATACATTACCTAACCTGTTGGTATAATTCATGCCGACATGAAGCGGATTGAAAGGACGAGACGTATCTTTTAACTCTGGTTAAAATTAATTCATGTGTCGAAAAAAATCTAGAAAGCACATTTTCTGAATCGCAAACATACAGCGAACCTAACAAAGTAGTGAAATCGAAGACTGAACCCGAAAAAAGATTTTGGCGGATCACGATTCGAACCTTTGACACTAGCCTGGACTTTAAATTGCTTTTACGTTGCAATTCACCGGAAGCTATGATTAATTATTAACTAGATAATTACGTCAAATAACTAATTTTACATTTTGCTTTTTGTCTTGTTTTATTAAATTTTTCACATGTTGTTCATTTGGCAAAAGATCATCGACCGTAGACTCGCGCCCCAAGTTCAGGTTCCATGTCCCATGTTTCCATGTACATTACTTCAATCCCTCTAAGCCTTATCTAGAGCTATTGATGATCTCCGGACGTCATAACCACTAGGCTATGAGCGCCCTAACTAATTTGATTTCAAATGAAATTTAATGTTCCTTCCATACAACGCTGTTAATGTTGCAAAACCTATTTGAATTTTGTCAGACCCATTTCGTTGGGTCCCATATAAGTTTTATTTGCCTGTTTGAAATAAAAAATATTTTTTTTTTATTATTTAATTTTAATTGTCGTGGATTCTAGTCGCTGGTCTTGAAAAATCGCAGTGAACAGTACTTGGGTGCTTCGAGGTAATAACTTGGAGGGGCGTAATTCGTTGTATAGTACTCCACGCCTTCGTTGTGTAGTATTTGGGTGGCTCGGTGTAGTAGATTGGAGGGCGTATGTTGTTGTGTAATAAACTGGGGCCTCTGTGTAGTGCCTTGGAGCCGGGTAGTATTTCGGTTCTTCAGTGTAGTAGGTCGGAGCAGCATACGTCGTGGTGTAGTAAGACGTTGTTGTGCAGTTCTCTGGCGCTTTTGTCGTATAGTATTTGAGCGGCTCGGTGTAGCTATGTTGCTACGGGTAGCATATATGCTGTCGTGTAATACTCGGCCTCCTTCGCTGTGTAGCACTCAGGGGCCCCGTCGGACTATGCTGAGCCAACGTACTACGCCGAAGCTCCAAAATATTACTCTGCACCAAGTTATCACACCCCGGCTGCTCCGTCGTACTATGTGGAACCTACCTAGTACCTAATACACCACAACTTATGCTGCCCCATCTTACTATACAACAAAGGCTGCTGAATACTAGACACTACATACTATACACACTAGACGCTGCTCCAGCTTACTACGCAGAGGCCCCCGAATACTACTCGGCTCCGAGCTACTACCAGACTGAAGCCCCACAATATTACACTACAAGGCATCCTCAATACATGACATCTATGCTGCCCGAGTTTACTACAGAAGCTCCCCAATACTATAACACAAAGGCCGCTGAATAGTGAACACTACACCACTGCAGCCCCGGAGTATTACACCAAGAAAGCCGAGTGCTATACAACCACATATGCAGCTCCAACTTCCTACACTAAGGCCACACAAAACTACATTACAAAGGCTCCAGAGTACTACACCACAACACATATGCTGCACCAAGCTACTACACTGAAGCTCCGGAATATTACACAATAACCTATGACACTCCCGGCTACTATACCGATGCACCAAAGTACTACCCAGCTCCAAGTCACTATCAGACTGAAGCCCCAAAATACTACACTGCAGAGTAGCCAGAGTACTTCATCGACAGCACTTACGGCACCCAGTTACTATACACCGAGGCTTCAGCTTATTACACAGCAACACAGGCCACTCCCAGCTATTACACTGTAGAGCCACGAAGACACTATTAGCCAAGGTGGTCTTAATAATCAAGCTCGATGATAGGACAACTAGATTTGGTTTTATCGTTTGCAGTCCTCGCCCCAAAATGAATATTTCCCCGCTATATATTTATGCATTCATAGTCGTTCCATACGAATGTGGACACCCCATGAAATGTTATATACAGTTGTAATGTCTTCACCAAATCCACTTGTTGTTTTGTTGTGCATCGAAAAAGACGAGTGAAGGCAATTTCAAATTGCTTTTGGTCAACATTAGAATAAAATTTGAGTTTGAATAAAATGTAAAACAAAACAAAAAATCAAACAATAATCGCTTAGACTTAGGATCATACAACTTCGAATTGAGGGCATCAATCAAGCAATGTATGTGATGGCCACCTGTAAAGCAGCAGAAAACAGAAAAGTCGGTCAAATTGCCTCGAATGGCTGTAAGATTACCCTCCTCTGACAGCCAACCACAGCCAACTAAAGTTATACCTAAGTGAACTGGTGGCTAATCAAACCAACCAAAACTATGCATAACTTCATGATTTGTCCTAAGGATTTGAAAACCTTGACCATCAATCATTATTACGATAGCGAAGGGTTGACGCAATAATAAATGAAATAGTTAACGAATAAAAGGAAATGCCATAGGGCCTAGAAACAAGTGCAATAGATATTTAGGGTTCAGAAAATAATCACGGTTGAGCGCCGTCGGGAACTATCATCACCTACGCCAAAACTGAATGAAAAAGGCAGGACGTTGATTAAAACGTCTTCGAATGCAACGAGCACTAAGTACGGCCACAGTATTGGAGGAATGACCGTGTGCTTGGTTCGTGATTTGGAGTCACAAGTGATAGGGTATCACTCGAACCACTGCACCATCCTGCCTTTTACGCTTCCCTCCCACCCAAACAGAATTTGGTTCATCAAGTCTTTTATACTGCTTCATAGATGATCCAATACCGCTACTGCTCGTTATGGCGTCAATTGACCTTTAATGTTAAATTTCGCAAACACGGTGAACTATATTGACAATAATAAAAAATGAACTGTATTCGTTACTTGTTGTGTTATTTATTATAAAAAATTTTATTTACGCTAGAAAAATTTTAACACCGCCAAAACTGCTACAATAGAAACTGGAACAGTTGCATTCACGGGTCGTGACTGGAACATATATACCGATCCCGCCATAAGAGGTAGAAGCCACTCTTCGGTTGCCACCAGGTGGCGTAGGATGTTGCTATGACATCCTTTTGTTTGCTGTCATTCGGGCCGTTACATTGGTGATTGTATGGAAGTGAAAATGACTAACTGGTTGGCTACTGCAGACAGTGTGTCTTATTATGGATGCCACATTCTCCTTGTTTTCTACAGTTGACAGTAAACGGCAGAAACGACAATAATAAGACCTACGCGTGAACACATTCGTTCTGTTATTGTCTATGAAATGCTTTTGAATTGTACTAATATTATTTTAATTTCGATCGAATTGATCACACAGGAATTCCTTCAGCCCTTGTTAGATTATGGGATAAATGATGTCGCTGTGCGCACTGCGAAAGAGATATTTCATTTTCTCGTACAACTTCGACTTTGAATAAAATGTAAATCTAACCAAAAAAATCCGGCAATAATTTAAGTTTTTATAAATGATATTTTAGTTTGAACAAATTTAAATTGGGGACGTCAATCAAGAACAGTATCATGGCCACGTACGCAGAAAACCCGAACGGTTCGCGGTTGACCCCGAATCGAAAAACATTGTAGCGCTAAAGCAAGACGTATCGGAAAACCTTGCAAATAAGTTAGTGGAATTTCTCGTTTCGACGGACTTTTCTATTATTAAGAAAATATAAGGAAGGAAAAACGTAAAAAAAAAATTTATTGTAACGAAACGAAAAGTTGGGTTCGCTTTCATTATCTGATTTAAAAAAAAAGAAAAAAGAGACACCAACACCACGAGCTTGTATTTCCGATATGCATGTGTGACGTGCAATGTCCCACTACATGATGCTAGCTATTACGACAGGCCGAATGCCGGTTGCAGGGTTCCGTTATACCGTAGTCAGAGGTAGTGGAACGTCACTAAAGCGTAGCATAGGACGCGTCAGAGGGAAACGCCACTCATGGGAACAGTGGTGGTCTCGTGAGATACGGCTCCAATACAGAGAGATACACGCAAGTTTTTTATACTTGATTTTTGGCACAGGAAACTGCGTTGGTAAGAAGTTGCGGGAGTCGCGCACAATTATGCGTTTTACTTTTCTTAAATTAATTTTCGAAGGAATAATTTAATGAACTTTGTTTTACTTTAGTGCTGATTCAGAATATATGCGTGATTGTAAAATTATAAAATATTTTCTTTTTATAATTTTACGATAACTGACGGTTGCTACCATTATCTTGCTGATCACCCTAGCGCCAGTTACACTCTCACCTGCAACTTATTAAACTTTATTCACGTATTATTCACGTATTGTTCACGGATTTTGCTAGTGGAAAAACAATTGTAAATCTCAAAAGTGCTAGATCTCACATGGAAGTAATATGGACGTCATAACATGCACCAAGCCAACGTTTCTGCAACAGCCATATCACCATCATACGCAGGTTGTTTGCTGAACTCTGATCAGGTAAGCGTTTGAAGAAACAAACAAAACAACTGCTGGGTCTTACGTTTTTCAAATGCCTTTTGTCTTTTACGATTCACGCGAGGCGACCTGCTTGTAGACAATAAGAGCCTGCTATCGCAACAGGGCATGGCCTCTAGATACACACCTCCCTTTTTCTACTTGTATCATGTGTATAGGCGTATATCTTTATAATGGCCATTCTAACATCGACGAAACCCGATGATACTTTATTAGTTAATGGGTTAACTAGCCAGCCGAAGCATATTAAGCAAAATTTTAAGATCAGCCGTTTTGAAGGAAAACAAATTAAACTGCATTATATTATATCGAAATATTCAAGCATGTCATTTCACATATTTCACACAGACACCCGTTAAGTGGAAGATAATCGTCGAATCCTTCCAATAGTAAGCAAAAAAATCTAGAAATTTAAAAAATATATTATCAAATATCGAGCGCTACAGGTTACTTCTTCTGTGAGGCTCGTTGAAGACTTCATCTCTTTGTCCGTGATTTACTCGTTCCCTGGTTGGAATTACAGTGATAATAAATTGGCGATGCCTTGCGTAATTGAAAATAAACGGACGTTTGAGCTATACTTGTAGTGTGTACGTTTCGTTCAATCGTTCCGTTCCAAAAACGTTTTCAAATCCATCACGCTAAAACGGAACAACTAATAACGTACAGTACTCGGCTAAACGTTTTCCGATCCTGGCTTCACGGCCTCCGTCCCCGGTAAGCCTTCTGTTCCATCGCCGGGAGCGTGATTCTTTGAGAACACCCTTCTCACCCATGGCAAATTTTGTAGGTAAAAAAGAAAGACGTCTGCTTTCTGCCATAGATGTTTCTCCTAGTGCTACTATCATACCAGTTTGTAAGTTGTGACACAGTAGGCTACTGGAGTTACCTTCGAACTTGTCCATGACTAGTGACGAGGATACAGTAAATGTCTGTCATACGATCCCTAAAGTAATTGTTGAAAACCTGAAACTAACCATAAGGACGTACAACTCCAAACAAAATCCGCCAATAATGTATATTGTCACACGGTGAATTGATTTCTTTTTAGTTGCGAATGCTATTCATGGAAATTCCCCTTGTTTTAACCTTGATCTTTCTAAGAATTACACTAACCAAGTCAACCTTTCTGTGGTCCTTGCGTCTATCGTCGTCGGTGGGACTACAACGTTTGTTTTCAGATGTGAGAGAGTGGAAGTGGAGGATAGTTAGTTAGATTTCGGATGATCTTAAAGCAGGGTCTCGCTTGAGTTTTAGAGAGGGTATTTAAATATCGAATAGCAGTGTCAACCGTAAAGCCGTCAAGCCGATTCCAGCGTGACATTTGGTGGAGATGCAGGGTACAAACGCCTGATTTCTCCAATTTACTCAACCACACAACAAGACTAACGGTTAATGAAAATGGCGCCTAAACGAAGAGTACAATTTCGCGTTGAGGACTTAGAGCGCAACCCAAGACGTCCCTCGATCAGTAGCCCTATGCCAATTCCTCTCGACCGCGAAACCGTTCATCATGACGTAAGACGTGTAAGAGAACGAGAACCACCTATCTTTCGGAGTGATCCAAATGACGATTCGGTCGACTGGTTGTTCCGTTTTGAAGAAATATCGTCCTACAACCAATGGAACCCCAAACAGCAGCTCAGCAACTTTGGTATGTCCCTTGAAGGCATAGCACGACGTTGGTATTTGAGTCTATCGCCACGACCTACATCATTTACTGAGGTCCGGGACAGATTCCTTCTTGCTTTTAAACCACCAAATTATGATCTGGATTTGGAGACCAAGTTACGCTCACGCGTTCAGGGTGAAAACGAACCAGCAATGAGTTATTGTCATGATGTCATTTATCTTTGTTCCTGTGTCGATCCGCAAATGAGCGAAAATACCAAACTACAGCATTTATTGCGTGGATTAAAGGGCTCATTGGTGAAGAAAGTCTACCCTTTTCTTAAACCGGATGAACATAATGTTCAAGATTTCATGAGAATAGTTCAAATTCAATGCCAAGCAGTTTTATTGGCTGGGCAGTCCGCCGCGGAATTGACTGGTAACCCCCTAATGACGCTACAGTCCCAAGCGGTCCCGTCAAGTTCTCAACATGTCACCCAAGAAGAGTTACAACAGTTCAAAAGAGATTTAACATCTGAGCTACGTGGAGAATTAAATTCAACATTGAAAGATCTTAAAAAAGAAGTGGCCAGTGACCTTAAGGAGATCGGAAAGGAATTCAGCCTTCAGATCCGCAATATGTTCAATCAACAGGAAAGCCGAAACCAGCCCCTAGCCTACAAGAGGACAGTCGATGGTTTACCCATTTGTTTTGGCTGTAACAAATCAGGCCATATTAGTCGTGATTGTCCAGACCTTATTGAACGACCCATACGGAAGTGTTTTATTTGCGGCAGTCCCTCTCATGTAGCTAACAGATGTACTCAAGCTCGTGAACAGAGAACCACCTCATCTCCTAAACCAACAACTTCGTCAAACTAACGCCGGTGGTTGAAAGGGATAATACCAGCAATCCGGTCTTCACAATTCCCTCATCCAATCGTTCTAAATTAGTGTTCAAAAACGTGCTGTGTAAAAACTATTCAGTAGAAGCGATCATCGACACAGGGTCTGGAATCACCGTCTTCTCCCCTCAATTGTGTCGCTATCTGCAATTCCCAATCAAGAAATGGTACGGACCCAACGTTTTGTTAGCCGGAGGAAAGCAAGCCAGCGTGGAAGGAGCCGTTGATACTGAGATCCTGATCGACGGTAGAACCGTGTTTGTTTGCGCGCTCGTATTTGAAATCAACGGCTATGACTTGTTGTTGGGGAACGACGCCTTACGTCAGTTGAAAACGATCAAGATAAACTATGCTGAGGAGAAGGCCGTCCTCGAATTAGGGAATATTGACCTGGAAGATCAGGCTCCAGAAAAAACAAATTTTATTTTTTGTAAGGAATCTTGTCAAATCCCTGCTCATTCCGTTGCCAAGATCAGAATTGGATGTGAACTCGGGGTAAGGAATACCAGAACTCTCAAATTGATAGAACCGTCACCAAAAGTCATGAATGACAAAGGATTATCTGTTGGACGATTCTGCTACTCTTCCGATTCGCAACCTAAGATCGTCCACCTCGTTAACTTTTCAGATTCCCCTCAGTGGATACAAGAGGGAACCACACTGGGCAAAATTTATGATGCTATAGAGCCGGTCGATCTACAAGTACCCACGGAAAAGGAGAACCTCGACTTTGAAGGTTCGATTAATAAAAATTTGTCAACAAACGATCGCCGTCAGTTCAAGGAACTTCTCTTCAATTATGGGCATTGTTTTACTACATCTGATCGTGAGTTGGGTTCTTCCAACCTTGTGCAGCATGAAATCAATATAGGACAACACCCACCCGTTCGCCAGCCCCCCTACAATAGTGGGTGGAAACAGCAGCAGATAATCGACACCCAAGTAGGCCGAATGTTGGAAGATGATGTCGTTGAGCCTTCGCAGAGTCCGTTCGCCGCTCCGGTTGTTTTAATTCAAAAGCCGGAAGGTACATGGCGTTTTTGTGTCGATTATCGGAAGCTCAACGCTATTACGATTCGAGACACATATCCTCTACCACGAATAGAAGATGCCCTCAGTCGACTAGAAGGATCGAAATACTTCTCCATCCTGGATATGCAAAGCGGTTACTGGCAGGTGCAGATGAAACCCGAAGATAAAAAGAAAACAGCTTTTATAACGGCAAATGGACTCTATCAGTTCAAAGTAATGCCCTTCGGCTTGACGAACGCTCCAAGCACCTTTCAAAGGATGATGGACGTCTTGCTGGCCGGATTAAAGTGGAGTTCCTGCTTGGTCTATTTAGACGATATCGTGATCTTCTCGGTGACCATTCCTCAGCATTTGAATCGACTCGAAGCCGTCCTCAAGTGTCTTTCAAAGGCTAATCTCAAGTTAAAATTGTCCAAGTGTTCTTTTGGTGCGACTAGTCTTAAAATTTTGGGCTACATAGTTAGCGGTGCCGGAATATCGCCAGACCCAACTAAAGTGAATGCTGTGTCGCTGTTTCCCACTCCCTGTTCAGTTAAGGAAATTCAGAGTTTCATAGGACTTTGCTCCTATTACAGGCGTTTCATAAAAAATTTCGCCACCTTAGCCCGCCCTTTAATCGAACTCACCAAGAAAAACAATCCATTTTTGTGGTCTACTGAACAACAGAAGAGTTTCGACGCCCTCAAAAACGCCCTGATAACTCCTCCCGTTCTGGGGCATCCAAATTATACCTTGCCTATGGAAATTCATTGTGACGCCTGCAGCTTTGGAATTGGAGCGGTACTCGTTCAACAGCAAATGGGGCAGGAGAGGGTTCTAGCCTACGCCAGTCGCCTTCTAAGTCCAGCTGAACGAAACTACGCCATTACAGAACAAGAATGTCTCGCTCTAGTCTGGGCAGTCCAAAAGTTCAAAATCTTTATCTGGGGAACCAAGATCAAGGTGATCACCGATCACCACGCGCTATGTTGGCTGCTACGGAAGAAGAATCTGACCGGCCGACTAGCCCGCTGGAGTCTCCAACTTCAGGACCTCGACATCGAAGTAGTGTATAAAAGTGGCCGTCTTCATACCGATGCGGACGCACTATCCCGTCATCCTATTGAACCCCCAGAACCCGAACCTGGAATACCCATGTTGTTGTGCGATCCTCCATCTTTAACCTTTCCAGACTCCCCTGATATTCCATCCCTACAGCAAGAATGCATTTGGTGGCAACACATCATCCAAGGGCTTAAGAGAAAGGATCCAGAGTATTCAATACGCCACCTAACTCGCAACTTCCTTCTAAAGAATAATGTCCTCTATCATCGTTTCATCCGTCGTGGCCAGGCCTTCCATCAACTGTGTGTTCCGTCGAAACTGGTTAACCAAGTCCTTTTGGCCTGTCACGATGACATAACAGCCGGGCATTTAGGAATGACCAGGACTCTAAACAAAATCCATAAACGTTTTTTCTGGCCTAAAATGACTCAACAGGTCACCAGCTATGTTAGATCGTGTGAAGAGTGTCAAACCAAAAAGAAACCAAAGGAACGACCCGTCGGATATCTGGAACCCATTCAGATCCAACAACCCTTCGAGAAAGTCGGACTTGACATAATCGGACCCTTCCCACTTTCTAATGGCGGGAATCGACACGTCATTATAGCCGTAGACTATTTCACCAAGTGGGTGATAGCAAAAGCTATCCTTACAGCCAACACAGCTGAGGTGGTTAATTTCTTCATCCAACGCGTACTCCTACAACACGGCGCACCACTTAGAGTAATTACGGATAGAGGTCGGTGTTTGATTTCGGGGTTCGCCGAGGAACTATTCCGAGCAATGCAGACAAATCATCTTATCACCACCGCATACCATCCCCAATGTAATGGTTTAGTGGAGAGGTTCAATCATACGTTCGCTGAAATGCTCTCCATGTTTGTTAACTCAAAACATTCCAACTGGGATAGTGTAATTGACCACGTCGTGTTTGCATATAACACCAGCCGCCAAGAATCTACAGGGGAGACCCCTTTCTTCTTACTCTACGGCCGAGAAGCAGTATTACCTATTGATGTGGCTTTGGGTAACAACCCGAATCCATGTTCTGATAATGATCCCCTGCAATTCATTAAGCAACTGCCAATTCTGCGGGAACGGGTGAAAAGAAGAATACTCCAGATTCAACATCGACAACGGAAGCAGTATAATCGTCATCGCCAACCGAAAACCTATGCCGAGGGAGATTTGGTCTGGCTACATCGACCAGTGCGAAAGAAAGGGCGGTCTGAAAAATTGCTCCACTCTTATCACGGACCGTTTGTGGTCACCCAGAAGTTCTCCGATGTCAGCTATGGCGTAAGGAATCAACGAGGACGTAAAAAGACAATTGATCGAGTTCATGTGTGTAACCTCAAACCCTATTTTTCCCGTGCTGATACTCTTCAATCGACAACCAAACCTATTCCTCTGAGTTTCAGTCAAAAGGACGATGCGATCGTCGAGAGTGTGGACGATGCGATCGTCGAGAGTGTGGACGATGCGATCGTCGGGAGTGTGGACGATGCGATCGTCGGGAGTGTGGACGATGCGATCGTCGGGAGTGTGGACGATGCGATCGTCGAGAGTGTGGACGATGCGATCGTCGAGAGTGTGGACGATGCGATCGTCGGGAGTGTAGACGATGCGATCGTCGAGAGTGTGGACGATGCGATCGTCGGAAGTAGGGGCGATGTGATCCTAGGAGAAAAGGATGATGCGATCTCCAAAAAGGTGGACGACACGTTTGCTGAGAGTCAACGTGAAAGTAAAAAAAACCAACCCACCCATCCCTCCTCGACCCCGCGTCTCATCTATGATAACCTACGATCAAGACATCATTATTAAAAATCCCAGAATTGTTCATTCTCTAGATCCATTCCTGTTACCTTAGCTAGTTCCTTTAAGTGGTCCGCTCTTTTACAAACAATTATCGTTACCCTATACATGTCTATCGTCATTTCACTAGAAGATTAATTCCTTTTGTTTGTTATACTTAACCTAGCATGTAAACTCAAAAATTTTGTCTAACCGCGCCAGAGAAAAAAAACTAACTTTTCTCCTGCACTCATGATCGGGACGATCATTTTCAAGGGGGGGGGATAATGTCACACGGTGAATTGATTTCTTTTTAGTTGCGAATGCTATTCATGGAAATTCCCCTTGTGTTAACCTTGATCTTTCTAAGAATTACACTAACCAAGTCAACCTTTCTGTGGTCCTTGCGTCTATCGTCGTCGGTGGGACTACAACGTTTGTTTTCAGATGTGAGAGAGTGGAAGTGGAGGATAGTTAGTTAGATTTCGGATGATCTTAAAGCAGGGTCTCGCTTGAGTTTTAGAGAGGGTATTTAAATATCGAATAGCAGTGTCAACCGTAAAGCCGTCAAGCCGATTCCAGCGTGACAATATAAAAAAAACAAACAAACAAACAACCAAGCTATAGGAAAAGTCATAGTGAAGTCCTGGGTAGAAGTGCGTGAAATCGTAAGAGTGCTGTAAAATCATAAATCAACGTAATTGTTCCTCCAATCCCAAGTCATACTCCAGCCAGACACGAGACACTGTACCTCCCTTACCCCAAGCCTTGCATACTCCTCCCGAAACCATGCACACCTCACCTCATCCCCCCTCACGTAACAAAATTCAATAAATCCAATTACATCCATGCAATCCTCCTAACAATACATTTTCACCTAGTCATACGTACATTCCGTAAACTATTGTCACCAATTGAATAATCCAACACTAATTAAATCTGATCAAATTTAATAGTCGTTACATACAGCAACCACATTCCACACCCCCCAATCATTGAATCGCGTGAAACATAAATCATACAAAGGTGTTAAAACCACAAGTCTGAATTTATCCTCACATTACACACCCCCATAAAACACAAACATATCACACCCACACTGAGAAAAAAAAAGTAATACCCGACTTAGCATTGTTACAAACAACAGCATAATAAACATGGCAGGCCCTTAAACTCCAATAACCTACCTACCCGTGAAACAATTGAAAATTACAGACGAAAATTTGCTCAGCGATCCCGAACGGTAATTAGGAATATATATTGAAATAACGGATGAGACCCTAAGGGTGTAGGCGAAGTATATTCTAGCTCTTTCAAAGTTTCTTATCTCACCCCTTGCAACGCCCCCTTTTCTTCAGACTTTTTAGCGATTGAATTAAACATAGCAAACGGGGAAAACATGTTGCAGACAAGTGGGTGAGGGTATTCAATTGGAAAAATAACAAAAATTTTTCAATTTTCAGAACTTCAATGGTCCATAGAGGGGATAAAAAAAAACACAATTTATGACAGACTGAACCGAATATAAACAACTAAGGTTTGCCATATGCTGTCTTGGTAAAAAAACCCGAGCTTCTCGGGAAAAACTCCAAAACACGGAAAAAATAACTTCGGTCGGATCTCGTCGTAGGAATTGGGAGAGCATATTTACTCCTGTTTACTGCTCAGACCCCATCTGAAAAAATTTGAATGAAATAAATTGTAACAGAAGAAATAACAAATAACGGGTGGGAAGAGTGGGATGAGACCCTTAGAGTCTCATCCGTTATTTCAATATATAATCCTAAATACCGTTCGGGATCGCTGAGCGATCCCTCTGGTAATTTTCAATTATAAATCGAAAGTAACTACTTTCGACCCTAAGGGTGATTTCAAAGTAGTTCGATTTATTAATATTAAACCTGATCTTGCCGGAATACCACCGGAACAATCGAAGCGCAATCGCTCTTTTGTAGAATCTACCGAAAGTAGATTCAGACTTCCAATGATCGGCCTTCAAGATCTTATCGGCCGACAATCCCAACGCTGAAGCCTTTGAAGCTGCCGCTCCTCATGTGCAATGTGCTTTAAAAACTGACGTGTCCAGTCTGGATACATTGAGCGCGGAGCGTATCCATTAACTCATAGTGTTAGCTGTAACACCCCCATGGGGTGCAATGGACGATACGGATAGCTGTTGAATGTTTAATTCCCTAATCGTAGACGTGCGATCAACGTAGGCTTTGAGAGCCTGAACCGGGCAGCAATCCACATTTAATAGTTTAGGGATAACGATGGACTGCAATTGGACCCCCGCGCTGTCCTTTTCTCAGTCTTAGCACAGTGAATTTGACACCGTCTTCCGAAAAGATAACCGGCTGATAGTCGATGGCGGCCAGCTCCGAAACACGAAGGGGCGATGCCAAAGCCAGCAAAATCGCTGTCTTCTTTGTCAATGATGGGAGGGGAATAAACGCATTGTTGCCTAATTTGGACATGTAGTTCGCCTCGAATCTCGCTTGCGTATAGTCGTATCTCAATCGAAAATCCATTTTGTCCGCCATAACGATTAGGGGAGACTGGAGTATGCCGGGACACCGGGTCAAGAAGGACAGTTGGGGGAAAAATAGTAGATTTTAATAAAATTAAAAATTTTTTTAGTATGTTATTTAGATACATACAATCTACTTTTGCATGAAATTTGGTTGATTTTTGTCAATAACTGTATCAGTTATTAACAAAACTAAAAAAGCCTTTTTTTTAGTTATTTTTGTCTCCGCCATTTAATGTTTCTAGAAAAAAATAATCGCAAATGGCATGTAAATTGAATATGTAAATGAATCTTAATCATTTCTTTATCGCTCAAAACAAAAATTATAATTTTCGATCAATAACTGTAGATAATATAAACGTTTTAAAAAAATAGTCTTTATCGGGAAATCGGGACAGCTGTTTTTGACTAAAATGGGACATACAGTGGCTACCTAAAGTATGGGAACGCGCGAGAGAACCTTATGGGAAAAGGCGATTTTCGCGGCGCTCCCAAATACAGCGTATTCGTCGGAAAGAGACCAATTTTTTTTTGTAGGGAGTTATAGGGGTCAGGTATAAGGTAATTTTTTTTTAGATTTTTTTGATCACGGGAAGGGGTGTTTTAAATCCGAGCCCTAAGTATGGGAACACGCGAGAGAGCCTTATGGAAATGTGGCTACTTTCGCGACCTATTATTAGTGAACTATTTGTAATAAAACTACGGGAAAAGATGCAAAAAAAAGAACTACGCTAGTTCTACAATATACATCATTTTCAAATTTTTTCATTAAAATTTAACCCAATGAATTTTAATTTGAAAATCGAACTTATCAATTTATCCTGTTTTCCCCTTTTTTTCCGCACCTGCAGAGTTGTCACGTTTTCATATTCAGGGTGTTGTTCTCCCCACTGGGTTGGGAGACAAAACATCAACGTGTTTCATGAAATGCGCAGAAAACACCCGTTCGAATGTTTTGTGATTCACGCAGCACAATTGAAGCCGTAAACGGTATCAATCCATCCAACGATTACATCAGCCACATCCGTAACATTGTTGCGGACGCTCTCTCTGCCAACATCCAGATCGAACTACACTGGATTCCAAGCCACATCGGAATCATAGAAAACGACACCGTTGACCAGCTATCTAGGCTAATTCAGCAAGATCATCCCAATGTGAAAAAATAGTCCTACCCGTTTCTCTCACAGAAGCAAAGAAAAAATATAGAGAAAACTGAAATACGATGTTGGCCGCTTACCTCTCAAGTCAGCATAGCTTTTTTGAAATTCACCCGCGAACTTCTCCCAAACCAGATGTATGGCTTACTCACCGACACCGCCGGAAAAACAGCATTCTCCACAGATTGCAGCCATATTTGACCCTCTATATCACCACTTTGCACACATGAGTGCGCCGCAGTCGAAACAATTGAACATGTAATCGTCGCCTGCCACCACTACCAAATTCATCGTGTGGCCATTAGGCAGCACTGCTCTAAATATAACATCACCTTCAATCTTCATTCTCTACTAAGCCCCTCAGCTGACGACTACAGTGCCGACTTCGCCACTCGAGACGTTGTTCTCGAATTCCTGTGGAAATCAGGACTCCACAAGCAAATCTAAAAAATTAAAAAAATTAAAAACAAAGAAAAAACACACCCGGAAAACTAGAACTACGGCTCTCTCCCTTTCATCGATCGCCGGTGCTTTTTGTGGTCTTCAACGGAAAACCCGTAACTGTCAGGACAACCCTGATCTGGTGGAACCTTAAATATCTCAAAACAAACGAACTTGGACATGTAATTAATAACGACGCTCGGGTCCAACGCATAGTTATAGGTTTAGAGGGATTCAAATTATAGCACCCATAAAGAAGGCTTTTAACAACAGGGTGGAATTCCGATCTGGTATCCGTCGACGGTCGGTAGGGTCTTCGACAACATAGACCTATAAATGTTTACCGAACTATACGATTTACCATCCCGGTATAACCCCGATAAAAACTCTAGGATGGAAACTAGAGGGATTTTCGTTCCTTGAAAAACACCAATCGTTCCAATTTTTCCAAGCCGACTCGTATGTCGAGTGCGTATTGGTGCGGTTACCGGCCAAGAGAAGTTCGACCAACGACTCCGAAAATCTTTCCTGTCGGAAATATCGCCGGATAATTTCCAAGCGACCCGGTTAACAACAGAGGGTGCGTCTCTCCCGTTGCTGATTTCAGCAGATCGTGAAAAAGAACAAGAAGGATCGGGACATCGCATGCCAACTCCAAGAGGACCGGGAACCATGGCTGGGATGGCCAGACTGGACAAATCATAAGCAAATTAACCCTTTCCCTCCTTAGCTTCTCCCAACATTTAGGTATTAAAGCGGATGGCAGGAATGCATAACTGGAATGGCCAAGCCAGTTTATTGAAAAGGCATTAACGGCGGCGCACCGGGTTGTGGACGCCAGGAAACGAATAATGGCAACTGATTGATTATGATTGCAGCGTTTTTTAGCGTTTTGTAACGTTCCTTTGGTTCTGACGTCCATAGGCCTCGTGTAGTAACACCGTCGCAAACCATCCCCAGCCGGATAACAAGGCGTCGGAAAAAATCCTTTCCGTTTGAATTTTCCAGGTTGAAAAGCCACCACTCCAAGTCAGCAACAGATCCGGGGTAAAGCGTAAGCTTTACGCTAAGGTGGTTACGTACCTTCTGAGACTCAGTGATATAAAAGAGTTGCATGCTTCTATAATGTGACTGCGTGAACGGAGTTGTTGGGATGGCCCACGTAAAATTTCCGAGAATGGAAACGATGGTGCGTAGCTAAACTATGCCAATGCTAATGCTTTTCTGCATATGTTCTTAACGTCTTCTAACTTTGCCGAAGGCAGTAAGAAAGACAATCTATTGGAATCTACTACCATTCCCAAATATTCGATTGTTTGAGTTGGAACGGTGACGTATTTGTCCCAATTGATTAAACCCAAAAAATGCATTTAATAGGTTCAGTACCGTTTTCAAATCTACGTGCGTACCATTTTCGGTTTCGTTCACAACAAAAAAGTCGTCAAGGTACACTACTAGCCTTATTCTCTGCTTCCTAAATAAGGCTACCACCACTTTTAGGATTTTGGTGAAAATTCTTGGGGCGGGCGCGAGACCAAATGCCACATTTAAAAGAAATAAAATTTAAATATAATAAATTAAAATATTAAATTTAAAAGAAATGAAACACTGGTCGTTAGCACCCACTACAAATAAAACGAAAAACAAACGTTAGACGAAAGAAACGAAAGACAACTAAGCAAATTTTTCGCCACCTCTGACTACCTCTCTCTTCTTACCCGCCATAATTTCCCCACCCGGACAGACTCTACTAGTCTGAAACAATTTACTCTGGATCTCACGGTTATCTCGGTTATGTTTGTGCCTCGATCGTCAATCTATCTAGGACCCCACCGAGACACAACCATCTGCATAAAAATCCAACTGAAAGGAAAAATTGAAAAACAGAAAACCCAATCAAAATAGAAATTCGCCACAGGGAAATTGACAAATTGGAACTCTACCATCGTCGAAGAACTAAAGAAATGTAAATTCAATGAAATAGAAGACCCAAAAGACGCATTCCAAAAATTCTACGAAATACACTTAGAAAGCTCAAAGAAAAACTTCACACTACAAACCGAGGCAAAATGTACCAGCCACCCAAATCAACCCTGGTGGAATAACGACTGTGCAAGGTAAGTAGCTGAATTCAGGAAAACATGGAAAAGATACTAAGAATGGCCGTTTGCAGAAAATAGCTCAGCGTACAACAAAACTAATGTCATAAAGAAACGAACTATTCTCTAAGCACAACGATCAGCATGGGACACGAAACTCGTATCAATCGACATCAAAGATTCTAAGGAAGCATGGGAATTCGTAAATGCGATGCGAAATCTGCCAATCAAATTTCTTGGCATAAAAAGCTTCCCGATGGCAGACGGAACCCAAGTAGTCGAGCCCACCAAAAAAGCTCAGCTACTCCTAAAAGTGTTTAGTAAACACCATAGAAATCAAACAAATTCTTGGCGACAAGATTCCAAATCCCAGAACGCAATAAAAAAAACTGAGGAAGCCTCAAAATGTAAACACACGCTTGACACAGAAATCTCCGTCATGGAAGTAGCCCAAGCAATCAGACAGCTGAAAAACACTACCATGGGGGATGACTTGATCCACAATGAAATGCTACGTAACTTGAACAAGGACAATATGGGAGCAGTAACCGGTCTCTTCAAATATTCGTCCAAAAACACGTATAAAAGGCATGCCAAAAAGCCGAAAAAATGCGGACTGATCATGAAATACCTCAGTAACAGGAAAGGGTGCCTTCACATAAACACGCTCTGGTGCCTCTACAAAACACTAGTTAGTATCTTAACTATCACAATCACCTTTAGAAGTATCTTGAACTATGCTTCTCCGGCCCTACTCTCAGCATCGAAGCACGTCATGAAAAGGATGGATGTGACACAAAACAAACACCAACGATTCACCCTACAAGCTTTCAAGTTCTATTGAACAACTGCTGGAACTTGGTATAGAACGTCTGAAATATCGTAGGACCTACTTAGCAACTAGCTACATAGCTGAAAACACAATATCCAACAACATAAGCTCCACCCAAGTCCTATTAGCAAATTTAGAAAATCTACAAAAGCCATGGAAGGAGAGATACAAGCCCAGCCTTATGATAGGAAAAGAACAATTTACTAACATAATGGGAACTCAGGTCAAACTTCCGATACAAGAAAACGTCCCAGAGATCCCTCCATGGGGAACTGACTTATTTTCAACAAAAAAACTCC
This sequence comes from Daphnia sinensis, assembly GCA_013167095.2. Lineage (NCBI taxonomy): Eukaryota > Metazoa > Arthropoda > Branchiopoda > Diplostraca > Daphniidae > Daphnia > Daphnia sinensis. Next base: position 5,986,933 of record CM023197.1, read on the forward strand.
CAATCCAGAAAAAAGACTCCATGGAAAACCCAACCTATGTAAGACACCTTTTTGTAAAAGCAACACTGAGCGACCTACGATTCGAAACTCCAATATGCTTTACCAACGGTTCAACGGATACTGAGAGAAAACAGCTGGCTTTGGGGTACGGGCCCTCAAAAACACATCGAAGAAAGATGGAAACTGGAAAGAACATGTTCGTCAACGACAACCGAACTGCATACCATCACCACTCAGTTTCCACCTTTAATCTAACGACCAGCAAGCAGCAATCCTGAGTGACTCCCTAGCTGGGCTACAAATGACCGACTTACCCCTAAAAGAGAGCCACCTCGTTTCATTAAGGACAATCGTCTCCCAACAAAAGATAAAAGAATCAGGAAACTTGCTGAAAATATGGGTTCCAAGCCACGTCGGCATCGAGGGTAATGAAAAGGCAGATGCCCTAGCGAAAGCAGGATGCACATCAGAAAAATCCGTTGCGAGCCCTTTCCTTTCAAAACAGGGGAATTGGCATAGCTAATATTACAATTGGCAGCGTATTTCTGTAAGTTTTATTAATGTTTTTACTAACTCGAAGGTTGTTTTATTAATCAGTAGAATAAAACGCACAATGTTCAGTACTTGTTTTTGTTTCGAAATAAATAGTTAACTAACTCAAAATTTAAAAAAAAGTTAACTAACTTTAAATAAATAGTAACAGCTTAACTTTGACTCAGACGAGCATTCCCAATGTACCATTACACGACAGGAGAGTCGTCCTTCCTAATACTGCATATGCAACCTGCTTTTGTTCATTTCCATTTGTGTTTACTCTTCAATCCGAAACGAGTGTGATTAAATTAATCAGTAGAATATTACACACAATGATCAGTAATTGTTACAGGCTTTGATATGAATAGTCCTAGCTTAATTGAAGAACTATACTTCAAATCATACGAACATTCGTAAGTTACCCTTTCACTAGAGAGAAATAGGCATAGCTAATACTGCAACTAGCAGCGTATTTCTGTAAGTTTTATTAATTTTTTTACTAACTTGACGGTTATTTTATTAATAATTGATCAGTAAAATATTTTCACACTGGCTTTGTATTGTGTCACAGGAACAGAAATCAATACAAGTAGTGATGACCTTAAGTCTAAACAATTATTCACTGTTAAACTAACAAAATAAGGGATAACAATACCCGAACTCGGAGAGCGTCAGAAGACTCCAGGGAACTACATCTTTAGCTGAATTTTACACTGGTTTTTATACCGAAATGCAAAATACGCCTTTTCCGGAGCGCATGTCTCCGTATCTACTTTAGCACAGATAAACTTAAGATGAATCATTCCCACGCTCGAAACATAGTCTAACGAGCGGGTGAATCATCTGTTTTAAGAGATAAATGTTTACCCCATTTCACCCGCGACAATACTACAAACAATGATCAGTGAAATTGACATAGCTAATTAATTTATTAAGCTACAATTGGCAGCGTATTTCTGTAAGTTTTATACCTTATTTACCTTATTTATACCTTCGTTTGCTAAGCGAACTCGAGCAATTGTAGAATTGTACAACAATAGCTCGACCTTGGTTGGGTGACTTCGAAGTATATACCCAAAGAAAAACTGTAATTCAATGACTCAATACCAAGGTATTTGCCTCTAAAGACAGATCAATCTGTCTACTACAAAAACGCGTTAAAGGTCCGCGTCGAATGAGCGGAGTAGATTGAGTCTATACCAGTGTCCTTAAAAGTAGCCTTCAACCAACGGCTTAATGTTGACAACACGACCTAATAATGAGGAGCGCGTAAGCTCAAGAACAACGAATCCGATTGAATCCCCTTACGGAACTAGTCTGAAATTAACAGGTATGCCTCCAGAGTTTCTACCGAGCAAATCCGGATGACTGCCACTCTAATAACTCTCTTTAATATCTCTAATAACCGCCTAGCGATCAGGATGAGGGATCCTGCAAGCGGGTGACCCTGGCCCAGCAGCCCTGGCAGAATGCCTTCCGTGGGTAGAACCAGCGGTGGCTTGCTCACTAGCTCCATGACTGTAGGGAACCATGCCTGGGCTGACAACCATGGAGCTATTAGCGTGATTTCCGCTTTGTCTCTCAAGGCCTTTCTCAGACCCTTCTGAATCAGGCAGAACGGTGGGAAAGCGCAGACCCTCATCCACCTCCAGTTGACGCTGAACGCGTCTACGGTAAGCGCTCCTGGTTGTAGCCCCCAGCTAAAAAAACTGTCCAGCTGTCCATTCCAAAGGCTCGCAAACAAATCCGTTGTAGTCATTTTGGCGCCTGAAGATCGAAGGATTTCGAATCGAATGTCGGGGAAAAAATACCTCTCAGTTTTCTGGCCTCTGTGGATTTCAGTAGAGATGACATCCAACCTCTAAGCTCCTTTGTGCGAGATGATCCAGGCAGAAAACCTTGGTAGGTGGCAGGGCAGCGACGTTGTCTACCTCCGTCGGCAATTGAGATTTTCTTGGCTTTGATGCGTCCAAATGGATTTCTTCCTGATCCGCCTCTCTAGGCCTCCTAATGACCGAACGGCTACGGTCTGGACTGCCCCCACGTGAGTGAGAGCGACACCTCAGTCGTCTTGCTGAGTGACTCCCTGCCTGAACTGCGACTTCTCGAACTGCGATATCTCGAACGATGATGTTCCTCTCTGGCTGAACGAGACTGGTCAAAGCTACGACTCCTATCGCGGTAGCGATGTCTCGGACGTCTTGGCTCTCGATTCGGACGAGGAAGACGAAGCAGTAGAGGTAGAAGGATTACTCGAACTAGAAATGTTGCAATAATGAAAGCTGAAAAAGGTCTGAGGTGGCCAGGTAGGCCAATCCTGAGGTGACTTGTGCGTTCTTCTTTTGTTGCATTTTGTGGTACTTTCAAAAAGCAGTTTGTTAAATAAATTGTTAGGTCAACATATAACCCAGGTCAAGCTGTTGTTGTACAATTTACCTTTTCACTACAGGGGAATTGCCATTTGTAATATTACAATGGGAAGCGTATTTCTGTAAATTTTATTAATGTTTTTACTAACAGAACGGTTATTTTATTAATCAGTAGAAAAAAATGCACAATATCCAGTACTTGTTTTTGTTTCGAGTTGAATAGTTTCTTTTAATGTAACAGCTAAACTTTGAATCAAACGGACATTCCCAACGTTGCATTACACGACATGAGAGTGGTCCTTCCTAGTACTGCATATGCAACTTTTTTTTGTTAATTTTTATTGATGTTTACACAATACGAGACGAGTGTGATTAAATTAATCAGAAGAATATTATGCACAATGATCAGTTGTTGTAACTGGTTTCGACATGAATAGTCCTAGGTTAATTAAAAAACTATTGTTCAAATCAAAGCAGCATGCGTAAGTTACCCTTTTACTACAGGGGTCATAAAATTTACTTTTTACCGAACGGTACCTATTTTCTGGACATAACACTCGGCACAGACGACATAGTAATCACTCGTTGGTTTTTTCCTTCTATCTGTCTCTATCCGACAACACGTTTATCTACTTGAGATTATGAGGTCCACCCACTCTGGCACCGCCCGGCTACCGAAGACTCCGTCACCCAAACTACCACAAATTACAAAATTAGACTTTCTTCATCTCCGGTCCCTTGTCTCTATGGGGTTGTCTCACACGCAGCTTCCTACCCTTGCCTACTCGAAGCCTGAAGTTGATTCGTCCATTTCGGATCTTGTTTCCCTCATTTTCTGGTGGAACAAGGAGCTGTGTGTGCTGCGTTATAAAACCAGACAGACATTTAAACTATGGTCGTCGTAAACTCGTTCTCTCGTTGTAACGCGAACTACCCAAGAGTCGTTCTTGGCAACCATTGTGCGCATCTCAACCCTCTGGCTCTGATCTGTTCTGAACCCTTAAACTTCTCTCTGGCAAATCAAACAGTCACGCTCTGCCAGCGTCAATCCGATTCAATTGAAAATCTACATCAGATCCTAGTGCTGTTTTAGACAAATGTGCAATTCATTTTTTCCCAAGCGAACCACCTACCTAACTTTTAATTTAATTGAAACGTTGCTGGTGCCGTCTGTCTCTCCAATTCCTTCGGTAACACTTTGGGAACTATCGTCAGCGGTTAAATCTCTGAACCCAAAAGCCGCCCCTGGACAGGATGGTCTTTCCATTACAATTATGAATGGGGTCGTCTCCCCCCCCATCGGGTTGGGAGACAAAACATCAACGTGTTTCATGAAATGCGCAGAAAACACCCGGAATATGAATACGCGACCACTCTGCAGGTGCGGAAAAAAAGGGGAAAAAAGGATAAATTGATAAGTTCGATTTTCAAATTAAAATTCATTGGGTTAAATTTTAATGAAAAAATTTGAAAATGATGTATATTGTAGAACTCGCGTAGTTCTTTTTTTTGCATCTTTTCCCGTAGTTTTATTACAAATAGTTCACTAATAATAGGTCGCGAAAGTAGCCACATTTCCATAAGGCTCTCTCGCGTGTTCCCATACTTAGGGCTCGGATTAAAAACATCCCTTCCCGTGATCAAAAAAATCTAAAAAAAAATTACCTTATACCTGACCCCTATAACTCCCTAAAAAAAAAATTGGTCTCTTTCCGACGAATACGCTGTATTTGGGAGCGCCGCGAAAATCGCCTTTTCCCATAAGGTTCTCTCGCGCGTTCCCATACTTTAGGTAGCCACTGTATAAATATAGGCTGATATCTCCCGCAATCACTGTTCCTTAACTATGTTCATTCATGACCCCTAGATACCGTTATGTATTGTTACGTTTTGTGTTTTATGCCAGCCGCTTGAGGGCTGAGGTGGAGGCAGGGAGCCCGACTAAGCAAAGCAAGGTCTCCCACTTCTTTTGGAGACGCTGATCAGAGCTGGTTGTTTAGAGGAAGCTTTGATAAACTGGCTATTTGTGAGTAGAAATATATTTCGTTTGACCCGTCTTTACATTAGATATTTATCTATTATATTTATTCCTTTTTTCTTGTACCTTTTTGTGGTCTCATTCACAAATTTTGGTGTCAGAAGCGGTAGGCAGTGACGGTATTATAGTGTGTGTGTGAGAGTGCCATAGACATAATTTGAAATTTTTTTTCTTTTCTTTTTCTCTCACGCCATTACAGCCGAAAACAAATCCCTGTTTCATTGAGTCTCTACGTGTTTGCCGAGACCCATCTCTTTCGTTTTAGCGCAAATTATATTTCATTGTTTCATTCTATTCCCCTTAATTTTTTTCTCTTTCTTTTGGTTGTGTTGTTTCATTGCGTAAGAGCAGAGTAGTTTATTATTTTTTTGTTGGTATGGGGTCATTTGTTTTGTTTTGTATGTCCAAAAGACAGTAAAACCCGTCAGTTCCGTTTCAAATAAAAATTCGTTCAACAGCCAGCTTAGTCATCCCCGAAAGGAGAGTTGACGTTTCACGTTTCAACTCAAGTATCATTTCGTGTTCACCGTCCATCTAACTCAGTTTTCGGGTTGTCGACACCCATGGCAACCAACGAGGAACTCATTCGAGCGCTTACCACGCTCATAGCAGCAATCACGACTGAAAAAGCTGCTCACCAAACACGTTATGATGACTTGCTGGCCGCTTTGGATGTTCAGAGAACATAATATACGACACTTAGAGGTTTAATCAACCCTCAACAGGCGGCAGCATTGAGACCGACAGCTTCCGTGGTAGAAACAATTTCATATTTTGAAGGTAAGATTGACGATGATGTTAGAGGCTTTGTTAACCATGTAGAAAAGATGGCTACTTCAGAAGGGTGGACAGCAGATCACAGATTTCAAGTAGCAATAAAAAGACTCAAAGAAACGGCATTGCAGTGGCATTTGCAGTCAGGTCACGTTCACGTGACATGGGCAGATTGGTCAGGCGCTATCATGACAGATTTTTCAAAACGTCGTCAAGACGACATTGAAAAAGTCGTCAATTTTTGCTCGCAGTCCCCTCTGTTCCTAGAACCAAAATCCTCAACTTATGTCTAGATGACTCTCAAGCCGGTCATATGGGCATTCAAAAAAACGTATGAAACGTTTTCAAGTGGATATTGGTGGCCACGTATGAGAAAAAGTGTATATAAATATGTTTCATCTTGTTTTCATTGTCAATTACACAAACACGCTACCGTTCGTCGAGTTGGCAAGTTTAATTTAGTTCGTCCGCCGAAACGTTTCTTCGTGACAGTCGGTATTGATCATCTCGGCCAATTCAAAATGACTTCATCAGGAATGTAGCATAAAAGTCGCGATGTCAGTCGCGATTTGTTATTTGAAGAAATGGGTTATTGCTCTCCCCATCCCAGACACGTCTACCGAACACGTTATAAAATTCCTACGAGATCAGTTAATCAATATTCACAGTTACTCGAAATGGCTAATATCAGACCAAGGCCCCTGCTTCACCTCAAATCAGATGGAAGAAAAATGGAAAAGTGGAGACTTCGTCACATACTTATCACTGCAGAGCATGCTGAGTCAAATGGACAAGTTGAACGAGTGAACTTATTCCTAACAGCCGCCATTAAAGCTTTCGTCAATATGGAGACAACAACTGGGACAGTCTTTTACGTGATGGGATTTACTCCATTAACACTTCAGTTCAGTCTACTACAGAAGTGACGCCGACTGAAATGCTGTATTGATATCTTGCAGTTCAAAGAATCGACAACGAGTTCGAATGGCCTCCTGAACCGAATCACACAAGAAATTCATGGCGAGAGTGGCGAAATTAAGGTGCGTGACATGAAGAAGAATAATCAGTAAACAAAACGCCCTGACAGAAAAGATTAATTTAAAGAGAAGAGTGACGGAGGTATTAAGAGTAGGAGCACTAGTTTGGCAAGGAGGAAAATAAAGAAGAAGGGCCTCACGAAGAAATTCTCAGCAAAATTCACAGGACCATTCCAAGTTGTGAAAAGAGTAGACCCGGTGACACATTTAGTAGCTGACATTCCAGCTAGCCGAAAGAAAAAACGTTTTCGTCGTTTTAATGATCATATTTGTCAAATGAAACTGTTTCGAGCCACAGAAGAAGAGGAAGGCGATTTTTTCAGCGAAACTGTTAGCGTCGGTACGACGGACAATTCCTCATGCGAAGAAGAAACGGACGAGGAATCTTTCACAGAAGAAACACCTGAAGAAAATGTGGTGGGAACATCGATATCGAGATCAAGATCTGGAAGAGTTTTACGGCCGCCGTTCAGACATAAAGGTCTTATTCGTCACTAAATTGATGTCTTCACGCAATATTTACACTCTTTTTCTGTTGAATTTATTTTTTTGTTTATTTTTTTTTCTTTCTCCTCCTTTCTTTTTTTCTTTTCTTTTTTTTCTTCTCAGTGTTAGTTTTCAACGTGAGCCGACCAAAAGGGAGGAGTTTTTTGTTGTTGTTATGGGTTGGGTAGTATAGGTAAGGGTAGGGTGGTTAAGTTATACGTAAATAGAGGAAAGCCCTTATCCGCAATATTTTGTTTTTGTTTGTTTGTTGTGTTCTTTCGGATTCAGATGTTCTCATGAAACCTTGGATAGTAATATTGGATAGTTATTTGGATAGTATTTTTGAAAATACCGCATAAGCATCAGATATGGCCGAGTGTTATAAATATCATATCTCCCGCAATAACTGTCTCTTAACTATTGTAACAGAATTCCCATCCTGCAAGCAGGACTCCTTAATTTTATCTCCCCCACCTCCCTTATCACACAGCCTCCACTTGAACACACCATTAGAATACAAGCAGCAACAGAGCAGACAGATTTTCCGTCGACTTCCCGAAAGACACCTGCATCGCCTGAAGCCCTTACATCAGCAGGCTAACAAGGAAGCACCCTAAAACATCTTCCTACCTGTACCCACGCCTAGAATATTCATGCACCTGCACCGCACGCGCCAGAACATTCCTCCCCTTTTTAGATTAAGATCCCAATGCATAAATAACCGTAGACTTAGAAATACTTTCACTAATTATTCACTTAAACCCTAGTTAAGTGACCTGTCCGAACTGCCACCACAGTTCGGGGGTGGCTTTAACACAGGACTATTAAATACTAATTTATACCTCAAACTCACGCTTCCTACCGTAAATCTTACAACCTAAAACTATAATTCTTCTCACCCCTCCGTGACTCATGCCAGCGGATGGGTACCCTTTAACCTCCCTAAAAAGCGACTTAAGTGAGTTGACAGAACTGTCAACTCGAGTCGGGGGTGGCTTTTGCACGGAGTCTTCTTTTCCTATTGTTTTCCTTGTCTGGGTCACGGCCGCATCTTTTCCATATAAAAGGCCGTGACTTTTCCTCTCAAGTAAGTCATCTTCTTCCGCTTTCATCCACCAGTTCTCTAGCTCTTCTAGCTCTCTAGTTCCTTCTTCTGTGATTAAAACACTCAGTTAAAACATCAGTTAAGTTCCATTAAGTCGATCTGTGAAGTGAAGACTTCACCCGCACTTTCCCGCACGCTAACCAAATGCTACAACTGGTATGTCACATCTTTATTTATTTATGTCTGTAGAATAGACTTAGTAACCAAATACATCGCATTGTAGATCAGACGTCTCTTATTCATTTATTCAAAACCGCTTTAAATTAATTTATTCTCGTAAAGGGAAGAATGATCAAATACATGATCCCTTTACACTATGTTCATTGATGACGCCTAGATGCCATTATCTGTTGTTACGTTTTGTATTTTATGCCAACCGCTAGAGGGCTGAGGCGGAGGCAGAGAGACTGAATAAGCAAAGCAATCTCTCCCACTTTTGATGCCGAGCCTAACTGGTTGTTTAGAGGAAGCTTTATAATCTGGCTACCCCTGGCGATAATTGTTGGTAGAAATATATTTCGTTTGACCCGTCTTTCCTTAATTTAATCATTTCTTTCTTCTCGTACCTTTTTGTGGTCTCATTTAAAAACGTCCTTCCTAATACAGCATATGCCATCTGTTTTTATTCATTTCTATTTATGTTTACTCTTCAATTCAAAACGAGTGTGATTAAATTCATTAGCAGAATATTACACACAATGATCAGTAATAGTTACTGGTTTTGATATTAAAAGTCCTAGCTTAATTTAGGAAAATAATTCGAATATTCGTAATTTACCCTTTCACTACAGGGGTATTGGCATTGCTGATACTACAATTGAAAAGTATTTCCGTAAGTTTTACATATGTTTTTACTAACTTGACGGTTATTTTATAAATCAGTAGAATAAAACGTACAATGTTCAGTACTTGTTTATATTATTGCTATTATTTTCATTAACTTCTAACGACTTCTGCAATGTGTATGTAATTTAATTTTCGTTTTGTATGTTTGTGCGTGTAGGTGTATGTGTATGTGTGCGTTTGTGTTTTCGCCGAGGGGCAGACAAGTCTGAACTTGTCTGAACTTAGCTGTACTAATACCCTTTGTTTTTTGCATTCACATTGAATACAAGTATATTGTATACTGTATACATGTAGAAGTATAGATATTGCCTTTGAACCTATTTGCATGAAGATATATTAATATAGCCTGTACACATATAAAACTCATGGTATGATAGTGTATACACATTGAATACAAGTATATTGTATACTGTATACATGTAGAAGTATAAATATAACCTGTACACATATAAAACTCATGGTATGATAGTGTATACACATTGAATACAAGTATATTGTATACTGTATACATGTAGAAGTATAGATATTGCTTTTGAACCTGTTTGCATGAAGATATATAGATATAGCCTTTACTCATATAAAACTCATGGTATGATAGTGTATACACATTGAATACAAGTATATTGTATACTGTATACATGTAGAAGTATAAATATAACCTGTACACATATAAAACTCATGGTATGATGGTGTATACACATTGAATACAAGTATATTGTATACTGTATACATGTAGAAGTATAGATATTGCTTTTGAACCTGTTTGCATGAAGATATAAAGATATAGCCTTTACACATATAAAACTCATGGTATGATAGTGTATACACATTGAATACAAGTATATTGTATACTGTATACATGTAGAAGTATAAATATAACCTGTACACATATAAAACTCATGGTATGATAGTGTATACACATTGAATACAAGTATATTGTATACTGTATACATGTAGAAGTATAGATATTGCTTTTGAACCTGTTTGCATGAAGATATATAGATATACCCTGTACACATATAGAACTCATGGTATGATAGTGTATACACATTAAATACAAGTATATTGTATACTGTATACATGTAGAAGTATAAATATAACCTGTACACATATAAAACTCATGGTATGATAGTGTATACACATTGAATACAATTATATTGTATACTGTATACATGTAGAAGTATAGATATTGCCTTTGAACCTGTTTGCATGATGATATATAGATGTAGCCTGTACACATAAAAAACTCATGGTATGATAGTGTATACACATTGAATACAAGTATATTGTATACTGAACACATGTAGAAGTATAGATATTGCTTTTGAACCTGTTTGCATGAAGATATATAGATTAGCCTGTACACATATAAAACTCATGGTATGATAGTGTATACACATTGAATACAAGTACATTGTATACTGAATACATGTAGAAATATAGATATAGCCTGTACAGATATAAAACTCATGGTATGATAGTGTATACACATTGAATACAAGTATATTGTATATTGTATACATGAAGAAGTATAAATATAACCTGTACACATATAAAACTCATGGTATGATAGTGTATACACATTGAATACAAGTACGTACATTGTATACTGTATACATGTAGAAATATAGATATTGCTTTTGAACCTATTTGAATGAAGATATATAGATATAGCCTGTACACATATAAAACTCATGGTATGATAGTGTATAAACATTGAATACAAGTATATTGTATATTGTATACATGTAGAAGTATAGATATAGCCTGAACACATATAAAACTCATGGTATGATAGTGTATACACATTGAATACAAGTATATTGTATACTGAATTCATGTAGAAGTATAGATATTGCTTTTGAACCTGTTTGCATGAAGATATATAGATATAGCCTGTACACATATAAAACTCGTGGTATGATAGTGTATTCACATTGAATTCAAGTATATTGTATACTGTATACATGGTGAAGTATAAATATAACCTGTACACATATAAAACTCATGGTATGATAGTGTATACACATTGAATACAAGTATATTATATACTGTATACATGTAGAAGTATAGATATTGCCTTTGAACCTGTTTGCATGATGATATATAGATGTAGCCTGTACACATAAAAAACTCATGGTATGATAGTGTATACACATTGAATACAAGTATATTGTATACTGAACACATGTAGAAGTATAGATATTGCTTTTGAACCTGTTTGCATGAAGATATATAGATATAGCCTGTACACATATAAAACTCATGGTATGATAGTGTATACACATTGAATACAAGTACATTGTATACTGTATACATGTAGAAATATAGATATTGCGTTTGAACCTGTTTGCATGAAGATATATAGATATAGCCTGTACACATATAAAACTCATGGTATGATAGTGTATACACATTGAATACAAGTATATTGTATATGGTATACATGTAGAAGTATCGATATTGCCTTTGAACCTGTTTGCATGAAGATATACAGATATAGCCTGTACACATATAAAACTCATGGTGTGATAGTGTATACACATTGAATACAAGTATATTGTATACTGAATTCATGTAGAAGTATAGATATTGCTTTTGAACCTGTTTGCATGAAGATATATAGATATAGCCTGTACACATATAAAACTCATGGTATGATAGTGTATACACATTGAATACAAGTATATTGTATACTGAACACATGTAGAAGTATAGATATTGCTTTTGAACCTGTTTGCATGAAGATATATAGATATAGCCTGTACACATATAAAACTCATGGTATGATTGTGTATACACATTGAATGCAAGTATATTGTATACTGTATACATGTAGAAGTATAGATATTGCCTTTGAACCTGTTTGCATGATGATATACAGATATAGCCTGTACACATATAAAACTCATGGTATGATAGTGTATACACATTGAATACAAGTATATTGTATACTGTATACATGTAGAAGTATAGATATTGCCTTTGAACCTGTTTGCATGATGATATATAGATATAGCCTGTACACATATAAACTCATGGTATGATAGTGTATACACATTAAATACAAGTATATTGTATACTGTATACATGTAGAAGTATAAATATAACCTGTACACATATAAAACTCATGGTATGATAGTGTATACACATTAAATACAATTATATTGTATACTGTATACATGTAGAAGTATAGATATTGCTTTTGAACCTGTTTGCATGAAGATATATAGATATAGCCTGTACACATATAAAACTCATGATATGATAGTGTATACACATTGAATACAAGTATATTGTATACTGTGTACATGAAGAAGTATAAATATAACCTGTACACATATAAAACTCATGGTATGATAGTGTATACACATTGAATACAAGTACGTACATTGTATACTGTATACATGTAGAAATATAGATATTGCTTTTGAACCTATTTGAATGAAGATATATAGATATAGCCTGTACACATATAAAACTCATGGTATGATAGTATATACACATTGAATACAAGTATATTGTATATTGTATACATGTAGAAGTATAGATATAGCCTGTAGACATATAAAACTCATGGTATGATAGTGTATACACATTGAATACAAGTATATTGTATACTGAACACATGTAGAAGTATAGATATTGCTTTTGAACCTGTTTGCATGAAGATATATAGATATAGCCTGTACACATATAAAACTCATGGTATGATAGTGTATACACATTGAATACAAGTACATTGTATACTGTATACATGTAGAAATATAGATATTGCGTTTGAACCTGTTTGCATGAAGATATATAGATATAGCCTGTACACATATAAAACTCATGGTATGATAGTGTATACACATTGAATACAAGTATATTGTATATGGTATACATGTAGAAGTATCGATATTGCCTTTGAACCTGTTTGCATGAAGATATACAGATATAGCCTGTACACATATAAAACTCATGGTGTGATAGTGTATACACATTGAATACAAGTATATTGTATACTGAATTCATGTAGAAGTATAGATATTGCTTTTGAACCTGTTTGCATGAAGATATATAGATATAGCCTGTACACATATAAAACTCATGGTATGATAGTGTATACACATTGAATACAAGTATATTGTATACTGAACACATGTAGAAGTATAGATATTGCTTTTGAACCTGTTTGCATGAAGATATATAGATATAGCCTGTACACATATAAAACTCATGGTATGATTGTGTATACACATTGAATACAAGTACGTACATTGTATACTGTATACATGTAGAAGTATAGATATTGCCTTTGAACCTGTTTGCATGATGATATACAGATATAGCCTGTACACATATAAAACTCATGGTATGATAGTGTATACACATTGAATACAAGTATATTGTATACTGTATACATGTAGAAGTATAGATATTGCCTTTGAACCTGTTTGCATGATGATATATAGATATAGCCTGTACACATATAAACTCATGGTATGATAGTGTATACACATTAAATACAAGTATATTGTATACTGTATACATGTAGAAGTATAAATATAACCTGTACACATATAAAACTCATGGTATGATAGTGTATACACATTAAATACAATTATATTGTATACTGTATACATGTAGAAGTATAGATATTGCTTTTGAACCTGTTTGCATGAAGATATATAGATATAGCCTGTACACATATAAAACTCATGATATGATAGTGTATACACATTGAATACAAGTATATTGTATACTGTGTACATGAAGAAGTATAAATATAACCTGTACACATATAAAACTCATGGTATGATAGTGTATACACATTGAATACAAGTACGTACATTGTATACTGTATACATGTAGAAATATAGATATTGCTTTTGAACCTATTTGAATGAAGATATATAGATATAGCCTGTACACATATAAAACTCATGGTATGATAGTGTATACACATTGAATACAAGTATATTGTATATTGTATACATGTAGAAGTATAGATATAGCCTGTAGACATATAAAACTCATGGTATGATAGTGTATACACATTGAATACAAGTATATTGTATACTGAATTCATGTAGAAGTATTGATATTGCTTTTGAACCTGTTTGCATGAAGATATATAGATATAGCCTGTACACATATAAAACTCGTGGTATGATAGTGTATTCACATTGAATTCAAGTATATTGTATACTGTATACATGGTGAAGTATAAATATAACCTGTACACATATAAAACTCATGGTATGATAGTGTATACACATTGAATACAATTATATTGTATACTGTATACATGTAGAAGTATAGATATTGCCTTTGAACCTGTTTGCATGATGATATATAGATGTAGCCTGTACACATAAAAAACTCATGGTATGATAGTGTATACACATTGAATACAAGTATATTGTATACTGAACACATGTAGAAGTATAGATATTGCTTTTGAACCTGTTTGCATCGCAAACAGGTTCAAAAGCAAATACATTGCCTTTGAACCTGTTTGCATGATGATATATAGATGTAGCCTGTACACATAAAAAACTCATGGTATGATAGTGTATACACATTGAATACAAGTATATTGTATACTGAACACATGTAGAAGTATAGATATTGCTTTTGAACCTGTTTGCATGAAGATATATAGATATAGCCTGTACACATATAAAACTCATGGTATGATAGTGTATACACATTGAATACAAGTACATTGTATACTGTATACATGTAGAAATATAGATATTGCCTTTGAACCTGTTTGCATGAAGATATATAGATATAGCCTGTACACATATAAAACTCATGGTATGATAGTGTATACACATTGAATACAAGTATATTGTATATGGTATACATGTAGAAGTATCGATATTGCCTTTGAACCTGTTTGCATGAAGATATACAGATATAGCCTGTACACATATAAAACTCATGGTATGATAGTGTATACACATTGAATACAAGTATATTGTATACTGAATTCATGTAGAAGTATAGATATTGCTTTTGAACCTGTTTGCATGAAGATATATAGATCTAGCCTGTACACATATTAAACTCATGGTATGATAGTGTATACACATTGAATACAAGTATATTGTATACTGTATACATGTAGAAGTATAAATATAACCTGTACACATGTAAAACTCATGGTATGGTAGTGTATACACATTGAATACAAGTATATTGTATACTGAAAACATGTAGAAGTATAGATATTGCTTTTGAACCTGTTTGCATGAAGATATATAGATATAACCTGTACACATATAAAACTCATGGTATGATAGTGTATACACATTGAATACAAGTATATTGTATACTGTATACATGTAGAAGTATAGATATTGCCTTTGAACCTGTTTGCATGATGATATATAGATATAGCCTGTACACATATAAACTCATGGTATGATAGTGTATACACATTGAATACAAGTATATTGTATACTGAACACATGTAGAAGTATAGATATTGCTTTTGAACCTGTTTGCATGAAGATATATAGATATAGCATGTACACATATAAAACTCATGGTATGATAGTGTATACACATTGAATACAAGTATATTGTATACTGTATACATGTAGAAGTATAAATATAACATGTACACATATAAAACTCATAATATGATAGTGTATACACATTGAATACAAGTATATTGTATACTGTATACATGTAGAAGTATAGATATTGCCTTTGAACCTGTTTGCATGATGATATATAGATATAGCCTGTACACATATAAAACTCATGGTATGATAGTGTATACACATTGAATACACGTACGTCCATTGTATACTGTATACATGTAGAAATATAGATATTGCTTTTGAACCTATTTGAATGAAGATATATAGATATAGCCTGTACACATATAAAACTCATGGTATGATAGTGTATACACATTGAATACAAGTATATTGTATATTGTATACATGTAGAAGTATAGATATAGCCTGTACACATATAAAACTCATGGTATGATAGTGTATACACATTGAATACAAGTATATTGTATACTGAATTCATGTAGAAGTAAAGATATTACTTTTGAACCTGTTTGCATGAAGATATATAGATATAGCCTGTACACATATAAAACTCGTGGTATGATAGTGTATACACATTGAATACAAGTATATTGTATACTGTATACATGTAGAAGTATAAATATAACCTGTACACATATAAAACTCATGGTATGATAGTGTATACACATTGAATACAAGTATATTATATACTGTATACATGTAGAAGTATAGATATTGCCTTTGAACCTGTTTGCATGATGATATATAGATATAGCCTGTACACATATAAAACTCATGGTATGATAGTGTATACACATTGAATACAAGTATATTGTATACTGAACACATGTAGAAGTATAGATATTGCTTTTGAACCTGTTTGCAAGAAGATATATAGATATAGCCTGTACACATATAAAACTCATGGTATGATAGTGTATACACATTGAATACAAGTCTATTGTATACTGTATACATGTAGAAATATAAATATAACCTGTACATATATAAAACTCATGGTATGATAGTGTATACACATTGAATACAAGTATATTGTATACTGTATACATGTAGAAGTATAGATATTGCCTTTGAACCTGTTTGCATGATGATATATAGATATAGCCTGTACACATATAAACTCATGGTATGATAGTGTATACACATTGAATACAAGTATATTGTATACTGAACACATGTAGAAGTATAGATATTGCTTTTGAACCTGTTTGCATGAAGATATATAGATATAGCATGTACACATATAAAACTCATGGTATGATAGTGTATACACATTGAATACAAGCATATTGTATACTGTATACATGTAGAAGTATAAATATAACATGTACACATATAAAACTCATAGTATGATAATGTATACACATTGAATACAAGTATATTGTATACTGTATACATGTAGAAGTATAGATATTGCCTTTGAACCTGTTTGCATGATGATATATAGATATAGCCTGTACACATATAAAACTCATGGTATGATAGTGTATACACATTGAATACAAGTATATTGTATATTGTATACATGAAGAAGTATAAATATAACCTGTACACATATAAAACTCATGGTATGATAGTGTATACACATTGAATACACGTACGTCCATTGTATACTGTATACATGTAGAAATATAGATATTGCTTTTGAACCTATTTGAATGAAGATATATAGATATAGCCTGTACACATATAAAACTCATGGTATGATAGTGTATACATATTGAATACAAGTATATTGTATATTGTATACATGTAGAAGTATAGATATAGCCTGTACACATATAAAACTCATGGTATGATAGTGTATACACATTGAATACAAGTATATTGTATACTGAATTCATGTAGAAGTATAGATATTGCTTTTGAACCTGTTTGCATGAAGATATATAGATATAGCCTGTACACATATAAAACTCGTGGTATGATAGTGTATACACATTGAATACAAGTATATTGTATACTGTATACATGTAGAAGTATAAATATAACCTGTACACATATAAAACTCATGGTATGATAGTGTATACACATTGAATACAGTATATTATATACTGTATACATGTAGAAGTATAGATATTGCCTTTGAACCTGTTTGCATGATGATATATAGATATAGCCTGTACACATATAAAACTCATGGTATGATAGTGTATACACATTGAATACAAGTATATTGTATACTGAACACATGTAGAAGTAAAGATATTGCTTCTGAACCTGTTTGCAAGAAGATATAGATATAGCCTGTACACATATAAAACTCATGGTATGATAGTGTATACACATTGAATACAAGTCTATTGTATACTGTATACATGTAGAAATATAAATATAACCTGTACATATATAAAACTCATGGTATGATAGTGTATACACATTGAATACAAGTATATTGTATACTGTATACATGTAGAAGTATAGATATTGCCTTTGAACCTGTTTGCATGATGATATATAGATATAGCCTGTACACATATAAAACTCATGGTATGATAGTGTATACACATTGAATACAAGTATATTGTATACTGAACACATGTAGAAGTATAGATATTGCTTTTGAACCTGTTTGCATGAAGATATATAGATATATCCTGTACACATATAAAACTCATGGTATGATAGTGTATACACATTGAATAAAAGTATATTTTATATTGTATACATGTAGAAGTATAAATATAACCTGTACACATATAAAACTCATGGTATGATAGTGTATACACATTGAATACAAGTATATTGTATACTGAACACATGTAGAAGTATAGATATTGCTTTTGAACCTGTTTGCATGAAGATATATAGATATAGCCTGTACACA
This sequence comes from Daphnia sinensis, assembly GCA_013167095.2. Taxonomy (NCBI): domain Eukaryota; kingdom Metazoa; phylum Arthropoda; class Branchiopoda; order Diplostraca; family Daphniidae; genus Daphnia; species Daphnia sinensis. The sequence continues at coordinate 6,005,512 of CM023197.1, forward strand.
TATAAACTCATGGTATGATAGTGTATACACATTGAATACAAGTATATTGTATACTGAACACATGTAGAAGTATAGATATTGCTTTTGAACCTGTTTGCATGAAGATATATAGATATAGCATGTACACATATAAAACTCATGGTATGATAGTGTATACACATTGAATACAAGCATATTGTATACTGTATACATGTAGAAGTATAAATATAACATGTACACATATAAAACTCATAGTATGATAATGTATACACATTGAATACAAGTATATTGTATACTGTATACATGTAGAAGTATAGATATTGCCTTTGAACCTGTTTGCATGATGATATATAGATATAGCCTGTACACATATAAAACTCATGGTATGATAGTGTATACACATTGAATACAAGTATATTGTATATTGTATACATGAAGAAGTATAAATATAACCTGTACACATATAAACTCATGGTATGATAGTGTATACACATTGAATACACGTACGTCCATTGTATACTGTATACATGTAGAAATATAGATATTGCTTTTGAACCTATTTGAATGAAGATATATAGATATAGCCTGTACACATATAAAACTCATGGTATGATAGTGTATACATATTGAATACAAGTATATTGTATATTGTATACATGTAGAAGTATAGATATAGCCTGTACACATATAAAACTCATGGTATGATAGTGTATACACATTGAATACAAGTATATTGTATACTGAATTCATGTAGAAGTATAGATATTGCTTTTGAACTGTTTGCATGAAGATATATAGATATAGCCTGTACACATATAAAACTCGTGGTATGATAGTGTATACACATTGAATACAAGTATATTGTATACTGTATACATGTAGAAGTATAAATATAACCTGTACACATATAAAACTCATGGTATGATAGTGTATACACATTGAATACAAGTATATTATATACTGTATACATGTAGAAGTATAGATATTGCCTTTGAACCTGTTTGCATGATGATATATAGATATAGCCTGTACACATATAAAACTCATGGTATGATAGTGTATACACATTGAATACAAGTATATTGTATACTGAACACATGTAGAAGTAAAGATATTGCTTCTGAACCTGTTTGCAAGAAGATATATAGATATAGCCTGTACACATATAAAACTCATGGTATGATAGTGTATACACATTGAATACAAGTCTATTGTATACTGTATACATGTAGAAATATAAATATAACCTGTACATATATAAAACTCATGGTATGATAGTGTATACACATTGAATACAAGTATATTGTATACTGTATACATGTAGAAGTATAGATATTGCCTTTGAACCTGTTTGCATGATGATATATAGATATAGCCTGTACACATATAAAACTCATGGTATGATAGTGTATACACATTGAATACAAGTATATTGTATACTGAACACATGTAGAAGTATAGATATTGCTTTTGAACCTGTTTGCATGAAGATATATAGATATATCCTGTACACATATAAAACTCATGGTATGATAGTGTATACACATTGAATAAAAGTATATTTTATATTGTATACATGTAGAAGTATAAATATAACCTGTACACATATAAAACTCATGGTATGATAGTGTATACACATTGAATACAAGTATATTGTATACTGAACACATGTAGAAGTATAGATATTGCTTTTGAACCTGTTTGCATGAAGATATACAGATATAGCCTGTACACATATAAAACTCATGGTATGATAGTGTATACACATTGAATACAAGTATATTGTATACTGAATTCATGTAGAAGTATAGATATTGCTTTTGAACCTGTTTGCATGAAGATATATTGATATAGCCTGTACACATATAAAACTCATGGTATGATAGTGTATACACATTGAATACAAGTATATTGTATACTGTATACATGTAGAAGTATAAATATAACCTGTACACATATAAAACTCATGGTATGATAGTGTATACACATTGAATACAAGTATATTATATACTGTATACATGTAGAAGTATAGATATTGCCTTTTAACCTGTTTGCATGATGATATATAGATATAGCCTGTACACATATAAAACTCATGGTATGATAGTGTATACACATTGAATACAAGTATATTGTATACTGAACACATGTAGAAGTATAGATATTGCTTTTGAACCTGTTTGCATGAAGATATATAGATATAGCCTGTACACATATAAAACTCGTGGTATGATAGTGTATTCACATTGAATTCAAGTATATTGTATACTGTATACATGGTGAAGTATAAATATAACCTGTACACATATAAACTCATGGTATGATAGTGTATACACATTGAATACAAGTATATTATATACTGTATACATGTAGAAGTATAGATATTGCCTTTGAACCTGTTTGCATGATGATATATAGATGTAGCCTGTACACATAAAAAACTCATGGTATGATAGTGTATACACATTGAATACAAGTATATTGTATACTGAACACATGTAGAAGTATAGATATTGCTTTTGAACCTGTTTGCATGAAGATATATAGATATAGCCTGTACACATATAAAACTCATGGTATGATAGTGTATACACATTGAATACAAGTACATTGTATACTGTATACATGTAGAAATATAGATATTGCCTTTGAACCTGTTTGCATGAAGATATATAGATATAGCCTGTACACATATAAAACTCATGGTATGATAGTGTATACACATTGAATACAAGTATATTGTATATGGTATACATGTAGAAGTATCGATATTGCCTTTGAACCTGTTTGCATGAAGATATACAGATATAGCCTGTACACATATAAAACTCATGGTATGATAGTGTATACACATTGAATACAAGTATATTGTATACTGTATACATGTAGAAATATAGATATTGCTTTTGAACCTATTTGAATGAAGATATATAGATATAGCCTGTACACATATAAAACTCATGGTATGATAGTGTATAAACATTGAATACAAGTATATTGTATATTGTATACATGTAGAAGTATAGATATAGCCTGAACACATATAAAACTCATGGTATGATAGTGTATACACATTGAATACAAGTATATTGTATACTGAATTCATGTAGAAGTATAGATATTGCTTTTGAACCTGTTTGCATGAAGATATATAGATATAGCCTGTACACATATAAAACTCGTGGTATGATAGTGTATTCACATTGAATTCAAGTATATTGTATACTGTATACATGGTGAAGTATAAATATAACCTGTACACATATAAAACTCATGGTATGATAGTGTATACACATTGAATACAAGTATATTATATACTGTATACATGTAGAAGTATAGATATTGCCTTTGAACCTGTTTGCATGATGATATATAGATGTAGCCTGTACACATAAAAAACTCATGGTATGATAGTGTATACACATTGAATACAAGTATATTGTATACTGAACACATGTAGAAGTATAGATATTGCTTTTGAACCTGTTTGCATGAAGATATATAGATATAGCCTGTACACATATAAAACTCATGGTATGATAGTGTATACACATTGAATACAAGTACATTGTATACTGTATACATGTAGAAATATAGATATTGCGTTTGAACCTGTTTGCATGAAGATATATAGATATAGCCTGTACACATATAAAACTCATGGTATGATAGTGTATACACATTGAATACAAGTATATTGTATATGGTATACATGTAGAAGTATCGATATTGCCTTTGAACCTGTTTGCATGAAGATATACAGATATAGCCTGTACACATATAAAACTCATGGTGTGATAGTGTATACACATTGAATACAAGTATATTGTATACTGAATTCATGTAGAAGTATAGATATTGCTTTTGAACCTGTTTGCATGAAGATATATAGATATAGCCTGTACACATATAAAACTCATGGTATGATAGTGTATACACATTGAATACAAGTATATTGTATACTGAACACATGTAGAAGTATAGATATTGCTTTTGAACCTGTTTGCATGAAGATATATAGATATAGCCTGTACACATATAAAACTCATGGTATGATTGTGTATACACATTGAATGCAAGTATATTGTATACTGTATACATGTAGAAGTATAGATATTGCCTTTGAACCTGTTTGCATGATGATATACAGATATAGCCTGTACACATATAAAACTCATGGTATGATAGTGTATACACATTGAATACAAGTATATTGTATACTGTATACATGTAGAAGTATAGATATTGCCTTTGAACCTGTTTGCATGATGATATATAGATATAGCCTGTACACATATAAACTCATGGTATGATAGTGTATACACATTAAATACAAGTATATTGTATACTGTATACATGTAGAAGTATAAATATAACCTGTACACATATAAAACTCATGGTATGATAGTGTATACACATTAAATACAATTATATTGTATACTGTATACATGTAGAAGTATAGATATTGCTTTTGAACCTGTTTGCATGAAGATATATAGATATAGCCTGTACACATATAAAACTCATGATATGATAGTGTATACACATTGAATACAAGTATATGTATACTGTGTACATGAAGAAGTATAAATATAACCTGTACACATATAAAACTCATGGTATGATAGTGTATACACATTGAATACAAGTACGTACATTGTATACTGTATACATGTAGAAATATAGATATTGCTTTTGAACCTATTTGAATGAAGATATATAGATATAGCCTGTACACATATAAAACTCATGGTATGATAGTGTATACACATTGAATACAAGTATATTGTATATTGTATACATGTAGAAGTATAGATATAGCCTGTAGACATATAAAACTCATGGTATGATAGTGTATACACATTGAATACAAGTATATTGTATACTGAACACATGTAGAAGTATAGATATTGCTTTTGAACCTGTTTGCATGAAGATATATAGATATAGCCTGTACACATATAAAACTCATGGTATGATAGTGTATACACATTGAATACAAGTACATTGTATACTGTATACATGTAGAAATATAGATATTGCGTTTGAACCTGTTTGCATGAAGATATATAGATATAGCCTGTACACATATAAAACTCATGGTATGATAGTGTATACACATTGAATACAAGTATATTGTATATGGTATACATGTAGAAGTATCGATATTGCCTTTGAACCTGTTTGCATGAAGATATACAGATATAGCCTGTACACATATAAAACTCATGGTGTGATAGTGTATACACATTGAATACAAGTATATTGTATACTGAATTCATGTAGAAGTATAGATATTGCTTTTGAACCTGTTTGCATGAAGATATATAGATATAGCCTGTACACATATAAAACTCATGGTATGATAGTGTATACACATTGAATACAAGTATATTGTATACTGAACACATGTAGAAGTATAGATATTGCTTTTGAACCTGTTTGCATGAAGATATATAGATATAGCCTGTACACATATAAAACTCATGGTATGATTGTGTATACACATTGAATGCAAGTATATTGTATACTGTATACATGTAGAAGTATAGATATTGCCTTTGAACCTGTTTGCATGATGATATACAGATATAGCCTGTACACATATAAAACTCATGGTATGATAGTGTATACACATTGAATACAAGTATATTGTATACTGTATACATGTAGAAGTATAGATATTGCCTTTGAACCTGTTTGCATGATGATATATAGATATAGCCTGTACACATATAAACTCATGGTATGATAGTGTATACACATTAAATACAAGTATATTGTATACTGTATACATGTAGAAGTATAAATATAACCTGTACACATATAAAACTCATGGTATGATAGTGTATACACATTAAATACAATTATATTGTATACTGTATACATGTAGAAGTATAGATATTGCTTTTGAACCTGTTTGCATGAAGATATATAGATATAGCCTGTACACATATAAAACTCATGATATGATAGTGTATACACATTGAATACAAGTATATTGTATACTGTGTACATGAAGAAGTATAAATATAACCTGTACACATATAAAACTCATGGTATGATAGTGTATACACATTGAATACAAGTACGTACATTGTATACTGTATACATGTAGAAATATAGATATTGCTTTTGAACCTATTTGAATGAAGATATATAGATATAGCCTGTACACATATAAAACTCATGGTATGATAGTGTATACACATTGAATACAAGTATATTGTATATTGTATACATGTAGAAGTATAGATATAGCCTGTAGACATATAAAACTCATGGTATGATAGTGTATACACATTGAATACAAGTATATTGTATACTGAATTCATGTAGAAGTATTGATATTGCTTTTGAACCTGTTTGCATGAAGATATATAGATATAGCCTGTACACATATAAAACTCGTGGTATGATAGTGTATTCACATGAATTCAAGTATATTGTATACTGTATACATGGTGAAGTATAAATATAACCTGTACACATATAAAACTCATGGTATGATAGTGTATACACATTGAATACAAGTATATTATATACTGTATACATGTAGAAGTATATATTGCCTTTGAACCTGTTTGCATGATGATATATAGATGTAGCCTGTACACATAAAAAACTCATGGTATGATAGTGTATACACATTGAATACAAGTATATTGTATACTGAACACATGTAGAAGTATAGATATTGCTTTTGAACCTGTTTGCATGAAGATATATAGATATAGCCTGTACACATATAAAACTCATGGTATGATAGTGTATACACATTGAATACAAGTACATTGTATACTGTATACATGTAGAAATATAGATATTGCCTTTGAACCTGTTTGCATGAAGATATATAGATATAGCCTGTACACATATAAAACTCATGGTATGATAGTGTATACACATTGAATACAAGTATATTGTATATGGTATACATGTAGAAGTATCGATATTGCCTTTGAACCTGTTTGCATGAAGATATACAGATATAGCCTGTACACATATAAAACTCATGGTATGATAGTGTATACACATTGAATACAAGTATATTGTATACTGAATTCATGTAGAAGTATAGATATTGCTTTTGAACCTGTTTGCATGAAGATATATAGATCTAGCCTGTACACATATTAAACTCATGGTATGATAGTGTATACACATTGAATACAAGTATATTGTATACTGTATACATGTAGAAGTATAAATATAACCTGTACACATGTAAAACTCATGGTATGATAGTGTATACACATTGAATACAAGTATATTGTATACTGAAAACATGTAGAAGTATAGATATTGCTTTTGAACCTGTTTGCATGAAGATATATAGATATAACCTGTACACATATAAAACTCATGGTATGATAGTGTATACACATTGAATACAAGTATATTGTATACTGTATACATGTAGAAGTATAGATATTGCCTTTGAACCTGTTTGCATGATGATATATAGATATAGCCTGTACACATATAAACTCATGGTATGATAGTGTATACACATTGAATACAAGTATATTGTATACTGAACACATGTAGAAGTATAGATATTGCTTTTGAACCTGTTTGCATGAAGATATATAGATATAGCATGTACACATATAAAACTCATGGTATGATAGTGTATACACATTGAATACAAGTATATTGTATACTGTATACATGTAGAAGTATAAATATAACATGTACACATATAAAACTCATAATATGATAGTGTATACACATTGAATACAAGTATATTGTATACTGTATACATGTAGAAGTATAGATATTGCCTTTGAACCTGTTTGCATGATGATATATAGATATAGCCTGTACACATATAAAACTCATGGTATGATAGTGTATACACATTGAATACACGTACGTCCATTGTATACTGTATACATGTAGAAATATAGATATTGCTTTTGAACCTATTTGAATGAAGATATATAGATATAGCCTGTACACATATAAAACTCATGGTATGATAGTGTATACACATTGAATACAAGTATATTGTATATTGTATACATGTAGAAGTATAGATATAGCCTGTACACATATAAAACTCATGGTATGATAGTGTATACACATTGAATACAAGTATATTGTATACTGAATTCATGTAGAAGTAAAGATATTACTTTTGAACCTGTTTGCATGAAGATATATAGATATAGCCTGTACACATATAAAACTCGTGGTATGATAGTGTATACACATTGAATACAAGTATATTGTATACTGTATACATGTAGAAGTATAAATATAACCTGTACACATATAAAACTCATGGTATGATAGTGTATACACATTGAATACAAGTATATTATATACTGTATACATGTAGAAGTATAGATATTGCCTTTGAACCTGTTTGCATGATGATATATAGATATAGCCTGTACACATATAAAACTCATGGTATGATAGTGTATACACATTGAATACAAGTATATTGTATACTGAACACATGTAGAAGTATAGATATTGCTTTTGAACCTGTTTGCAAGAAGATATATAGATATAGCCTGTACACATATAAAACTCATGGTATGATAGTGTATACACATTGAATACAAGTCTATTGTATACTGTATACATGTAGAAATATAAATATAACCTGTACATATATAAAACTCATGGTATGATAGTGTATACACATTGAATACAAGTATATTGTATACTGTATACATGTAGAAGTATAGATATTGCCTTTGAACCTGTTTGCATGATGATATATAGATATAGCCTGTACACATATAAACTCATGGTATGATAGTGTATACACATTGAATACAAGTATATTGTATACTGAACACATGTAGAAGTATAGATATTGCTTTTGAACCTGTTTGCATGAAGATATATAGATATAGCATGTACACATATAAAACTCATGGTATGATAGTGTATACACATTGAATACAAGCATATTGTATACTGTATACATGTAGAAGTATAAATATAACATGTACACATATAAAACTCATAGTATGATAATGTATACACATTGAATACAAGTATATTGTATACTGTATACATGTAGAAGTATAGATATTGCCTTTGAACCTGTTTGCATGATGATATATAGATATAGCCTGTACACATATAAAACTCATGGTATGATAGTGTATACACATTGAATACAAGTATATTGTATATTGTATACATGAAGAAGTATAAATATAACCTGTACACATATAAAACTCATGGTATGATAGTGTATACACATTGAATACACGTACGTCCATTGTATACTGTATACATGTAGAAATATAGATATTGCTTTTGAACCTATTTGAATGAAGATATATAGATATAGCCTGTACACATATAAAACTCATGGTATGATAGTGTATACATATTGAATACAAGTATATTGTATATTGTATACATGTAGAAGTATAGATATAGCCTGTACACATATAAAACTCATGGTATGATAGTGTATACACATTGAATACAAGTATATTGTATACTGAATTCATGTAGAAGTATAGATATTGCTTTTGAACCTGTTTGCATGAAGATATATAGATATAGCCTGTACACATATAAAACTCGTGGTATGATAGTGTATACACATTGAATACAAGTATATTGTATACTGTATACATGTAGAAGTATAAATATAACCTGTACACATATAAAACTCATGGTATGATAGTGTATACACATTGAATACAAGTATATTATATACTGTATACATGTAGAAGTATAGATATTGCCTTTGAACCTGTTTGCATGATGATATATAGATATAGCCTGTACACATATAAAACTCATGGTATGATAGTGTATACACATTGAATACAAGTATATTGTATACTGAACACATGTAGAAGTAAAGATATTGCTTCTGAACCTGTTTGCAAGAAGATATATAGATATAGCCTGTACACATATAAAACTCATGGTATGATAGTGTATACACATTGAATACAAGTCTATTGTATACTGTATACATGTAGAAATATAAATATAACCTGTACATATATAAAACTCATGGTATGATAGTGTATACACATTGAATACAAGTATATTGTATACTGTATACATGTAGAAGTATAGATATTGCCTTTGAACCTGTTTGCATGATGATATATAGATATAGCCTGTACACATATAAAACTCATGGTATGATAGTGTATACACATTGAATACAAGTATATTGTATACTGAACACATGTAGAAGTATAGATATTGCTTTTGAACCTGTTTGCATGAAGATATATAGATATATCCTGTACACATATAAAACTCATGGTATGATAGTGTATACACATTGAATAAAAGTATATTTTATATTGTATACATGTAGAAGTATAAATATAACCTGTACACATATAAAACTCATGGTATGATAGTGTATACACATTGAATACAAGTATATTGTATACTGAACACATGTAGAAGTATAGATATTGCTTTTGAACCTGTTTGCATGAAGATATATAGATATAGCCTGTACACATATAAACTCATGGTATGATAGTGTATACACATTGAATACAAGTATATTGTATACTGAACACATGTAGAAGTATAGATATTGCTTTTGAACCTGTTTGCATGAAGATATATAGATATAGCATGTACACATATAAAACTCATGGTATGATAGTGTATACACATTGAATACAAGCATATTGTATACTGTATACATGTAGAAGTATAAATATAACATGTACACATATAAAACTCATAGTATGATAATGTATACACATTGAATACAAGTATATTGTATACTGTATACATGTAGAAGTATAGATATTGCCTTTGAACCTGTTTGCATGATGATATATAGATATAGCCTGTACACATATAAAACTCATGGTATGATAGTGTATACACATTGAATACAAGTATATTGTATATTGTATACATGAAGAAGTATAAATATAACCTGTACACATATAAAACTCATGGTATGATAGTGTATACACATTGAATACACGTACGTCCATTGTATACTGTATACATGTAGAAATATAGATATTGCTTTTGAACCTATTTGAATGAAGATATATAGATATAGCCTGTACACATATAAAACTCATGGTATGATAGTGTATACATATTGAATACAAGTATATTGTATATTGTATACATGTAGAAGTATAGATATAGCCTGTACACATATAAAACTCATGGTATGATAGTGTATACACATTGAATACAAGTATATTGTATACTGAATTCATGTAGAAGTATAGATATTGCTTTTGAACTGTTTGCATGAAGATATATAGATATAGCCTGTACACATATAAAACTCGTGGTATGATAGTGTATACACATTGAATACAAGTATATTGTATACTGTATACATGTAGAAGTATAAATATAACCTGTACACATATAAAACTCATGGTATGATAGTGTATACACATTGAATACAAGTATATTATATACTGTATACATGTAGAAGTATAGATATTGCCTTTGAACCTGTTTGCATGATGATATATAGATATAGCCTGTACACATATAAAACTCATGGTATGATAGTGTATACACATTGAATACAAGTATATTGTATACTGAACACATGTAGAAGTAAAGATATTGCTTCTGAACCTGTTTGCAAGAAGATATATAGATATAGCCTGTACACATATAAAACTCATGGTATGATAGTGTATACACATTGAATACAAGTCTATTGTATACTGTATACATGTAGAAATATAAATATAACCTGTACATATATAAAACTCATGGTATGATAGTGTATACACATTGAATACAAGTATATTGTATACTGTATACATGTAGAAGTATAGATATTGCCTTTGAACCTGTTTGCATGATGATATATAGATATAGCCTGTACACATATAAAACTCATGGTATGATAGTGTATACACATTGAATACAAGTATATTGTATACTGAACACATGTAGAAGTATAGATATTGCTTTTGAACCTGTTTGCATGAAGATATATAGATATATCCTGTACACATATAAAACTCATGGTATGATAGTGTATACACATTGAATAAAAGTATATTTTATATTGTATACATGTAGAAGTATAAATATAACCTGTACACATATAAAACTCATGGTATGATAGTGTATACACATTGAATACAAGTATATTGTATACTGAACACATGTAGAAGTATAGATATTGCTTTTGAACCTGTTTGCATGAAGATATACAGATATAGCCTGTACACATATAAAACTCATGGTATGATAGTGTATACACATTGAATACAAGTATATTGTATACTGAATTCATGTAGAAGTATAGATATTGCTTTTGAACCTGTTTGCATGAAGATATATTGATATAGCCTGTACACATATAAAACTCATGGTATGATAGTGTATACACATTGAATACAAGTATATTGTATACTGTATACATGTAGAAGTATAAATATAACCTGTACACATATAAAACTCATGGTATGATAGTGTATACACATTGAATACAAGTATATTATATACTGTATACATGTAGAAGTATAGATATTGCCTTTTAACCTGTTTGCATGATGATATATAGATATAGCCTGTACACATATAAAACTCATGGTATGATAGTGTATACACATTGAATACAAGTATATTGTATACTGAACACATGTAGAAGTATAGATATTGCTTTTGAACCTGTTTGCATGAAGATATATAGATATAGCCTGTACACATATAAAACTCGTGGTATGATAGTGTATTCACATTGAATTCAAGTATATTGTATACTGTATACATGGTGAAGTATAAATATAACCTGTACACATATAAAACTCATGGTATGATAGTGTATACACATTGAATACAAGTATATTATATACTGTATACATGTAGAAGTATAGATATTGCCTTTGAACCTGTTTGCATGATGATATATAGATGTAGCCTGTACACATAAAAAACTCATGGTATGATAGTGTATACACATTGAATACAAGTATATTGTATACTGAACACATGTAGAAGTATAGATATTGCTTTTGAACCTGTTTGCATGAAGATATATAGATATAGCCTGTACACATATAAAACTCATGGTATGATAGTGTATACACATTGAATACAAGTACATTGTATACTGTATACATGTAGAAATATAGATATTGCCTTTGAACCTGTTTGCATGAAGATATATAGATATAGCCTGTACACATATAAAACTCATGGTATGATAGTGTATACACATTGAATACAAGTATATTGTATATGGTATACATGTAGAAGTATCGATATTGCCTTTGAACCTGTTTGCATGAAGATATACAGATATAGCCTGTACACATATAAAACTCATGGTATGATAGTGTATACACATTGAATACAAGTATATTGTATACTGAATTCATGTAGAAGTATAGATATTGCTTTTGAACCTGTTTGCATGAAGATATATAGATATAGCCTGTACACATATAAAACTCATGGTATGATAGTGTATACACATTGAATACAAGTATATTGTATACTGTATACATGTAGAAGTATAAATATAACCTGTACACATGTAAAACTCATGGTATGATAGTGTATACACATTGAATACAAGTATATTTTATACTGAACACATGTAGAAGTATAGATATTGCTTTTGAACCTGTTTGCATGAAGATATATAGATATAGCCTGTACACATATAAAACTCATGGTATGATAGTGTATACACATTGAATACAAGTATATTGTATACTGTATACATGTAGAAGTATAGATATTGCCTTTGAACCTGTTTGCATGATGATATATAGATATAGCCTGTACACATATAAACTCATGGTATGATAGTGTATACACATTGAATACAAGTATATTGTATACTGAACACATGTAGAAGTATAGATATTGCTTTTGAACCTGTTTGCATGAAGATATATAGATATAGCATGTACACATATAAAACTCATGGTATGATAGTGTATACACATTGAATACAAGTATATTGTATACTGTATACATGTAGAAGTATAAATATAACATGTACACATATAAAACTCATAATATGATAGTGTATACACATTGAATACAAGTATATTGTATACTGTATACATGTAGAAGTATAGATATTGCCTTTGAACCTGTTTGCATGATGATATATAGATATAGCCTGTACACATATAAAACTCATGGTATGATAGTGTATACACATTGAATACAAGTATATTGTATATTGTATACATGAAGAAGTATAAATATAACCTGTACACATATAAAACTCATGGTATGATAGTGTATACACATTGAATACACGTACGTCCATTGTATACTGTATACATGTAGAAATATAGATATTGCTTTTGAACCTATTTGAATGAAGATATATAGATATAGCCTGTACACATATAAAACTCATGGTATGATAGTGTATACACATTGAATACAAGTATATTGTATATTGTATACATGTAGAAGTATAGATATAGCCTGTACACATATAAAACTCATGGTATGATAGTGTATACACATTGAATACAAGTATATTGTATACTGAACACATGTAGAAGTATAGATATTGCTTTTGAACCTGTTTGCATGAAGATATATAGATATAGCCTGTACACATATAAAACTCATGCTATGATAGTGTATACACATTGAATACAAGTATATTGTATACTGTATACATGTAGAAGTATAAATATAACCTGTACACATATAAAACTCATGGTATGATAGTGTATACACATTGAATACAAGTATATTGTATACTGTATACATGTAGAAGTATAGATATTGCCTTTGAACCTGTTTGCATGATGATATATAGATATAGCCTGTACACATATAAAACTCATGGTATGATAGTGTATACACATTGAATACAAGTATATTGTATCCTGAACACATGTAGAAGTATAGGTATTGCCTTTGAACCTGTTTGCATGAAGATATATAGATATAGCCTGTACACATATAAAACTCATGGTATGATAGTGTATACACATTGAATACAATTATATTGTATACTGTATACATGTAGAAATATAAACATAACCTGTACACATATAAAACTCATGGTATGATACTGTATACACATTGAATACAAGTATATTGCATACTGTATACATGTAGAAGTATAGATATTGCCTTTGAACCTGTTGCACATATAAAACTCATGGTATGATAATGTATTCACATTTAATACACTATTTGTATATTAATGCACTATACTGTATACACGTAGAAGTATAGATATTGTTTTGAACCTGTTTGCATTAAGATATATAGATATACCCTGTACTTATATAAAATCATGGTATGATAGTGTATTCACATTGAATACACTATCTATATATGAATACACTATACTGTATACACGTAGAAGTATAGATATTGTTTTGAACCTGCTTGCATTAAGATATATAGATATAGCCTGTACACATACAAAATCATGGTATGATAGTGTATTCACATTGAATACACTATCTGTATATGAATCCACTATACTGTATACATGTAGAAGTATAGATACCGTAGAATGGGGCTACTTTGCACACAGGGCGGGAAAAGGTGTTTTTGCGCGAAACGTTTGCCCGAGGATCGCAAATTGGCGGGAAAATGGGTCATTTTGTTCAGCAGAAGATCTAGTTTGTAAGAGTGTGTGGTAAAATTACAAAGGAGCAGAATGTAGTGTAAATTTTTCGTCAAAAGTTTGAGCAGAAAACTCGATCAAAATGTGTTAAAAGTAAGTTTGCGGTTTTTAGCTCTTCAGTTCACACATTTCCTTTTTTTTTTGTATTCGTGGAGTAACATCTCCGAAATAACTGTGTGTAAGAAAATATGTGGTGTAGTGTTTTTTTGTTGCTGGCAAATTACGTGTACAAAGTAGCCCCCGGGTTTTCAACGTTTTCTGGGCTTCTTTGTACAAAATCAATAGGCGTGCAAAGTTACCCCACGTCTTTTTGTTTCAAGGTCTTTTTTTTACTTACATATTTTAGGAATGGTAAGGCTTTACCGGAGAAAAGAAAGAAGCAGAAGGTATCAAGACTATACAAAAGAACAGTTAGAAGCCGCTTTAATTGAAGTCAGAAAAGGAAATAGCCTACGAAAAGTTGCTGAAATTTATGGAATTCCACACAACACCTTAGGAAATAAAATTAGAGGGCTGCATTCCGGGAGTGCGGGCCATCCAACACTGATGACAACAGACGAGGAAAAAGGGATTGTTGAAGGGATCGTTATTATGGCTGAATGGGGATTTTCCGTAGATGGAGGAATACTAAGAGTCATCGTAAGAAATTTTTTTAGGGAAATTAAGACAGATGTCTTGAAAAGCAAGCTTCCAGGTCGAGATTTCTTATATTCATTCTTGAATCGCCATCGGGACATTCTCAGCCTGCGTCTTGTCCCTAACTTTTCGAGAAAGAGAGCTTGTGTGTCTGCTGAGATGTTAAATCAGTATTTTGACCATCTAGAAAATACTTTGATTGATGTCCCTGGTGAAAATATCATTAACTTCGGCGAAACTAATCTGAGTGATGACCCTGGGAAAAAGAAATGCGTTGTCAGAAGAGGGTCTCAGTATCCAAGTCAAATAAAGGACTTCAGCAAGGCCAACATTTCCTTATTGATTGCGGGCACAGCAATCGGGGAGCTGTTGCCTCCTTTCATTTGTTATACAGCAAAAGGAATATTTAATACATGGCGGACTGGAGGACTAACAGGTGCACGCTATACTTCGTCAAAGTCTGGTTGGTTCGATGCCGCGACTTTCGAAGAATGGTTTTTTCAATTGCCTTGCCTTTTTCAAAGAAGAAAATTGGGGAAAAAGCTTTTTTCGGTGACAATCTATCAAGTCACTTTTCTTTGAAAGTTTTAAATGCATGCAAGGAAAACCACATAAAATTCGTGTCCCTCCCTCCTAATGCAACGGATTACTTACAACCTTTTGATGTTGCATTTCTTGGGCCAACGAAACGGAAATGGAGAGATATCTTCGACAATTACAAGGCTGATTATCCGAACGTTTCCGCCGTGAAAAAAGATTTTTTCCCGCAACTATTGAAAAAACTGTGGCAAGAGATCGAGCAAACTGCTAGTACCAATTTGAAGAGCGGTTTCACGCGATGTCTATCTCGCTAGGCAATTCTATCTCAAAGACGATTTGAAACACTGCCAACTTCGGAAGTGCAAACCACAATCAAATCAGTGCTAATCGATGTTTTGAAAAGTAAGAGATTCGGTGAGAAACCAAAAATGTGTCGGAGGCAACGAGCGGCCGTGGAAGCGGGTAAAAGTCTTACGAATGAAAGTTCTGAAGATGACATCGACGAAGAGGGTGACTCATTGCTTGATGAAGAAATGGAATATTCGTCTGTTGATGAAGATACTGGGTCAGCGGAAGAAGAAGAAGACAGTGGCCTTGCTAACGTCTCAGATGATGCACAAAGCAGTGAATCCGATAGTGAAACGATTTCTCCTGATTTTGAAAATACCGTTTCGGGAAAATGGATCCTAGCTTTCTTTTCCGTTGGGAGGGCTCAAAAACCTTACGTTGCAAAAGTAAATAGATATCGTAACAGCAATTCCTTCGAAATTATGTATCTACGGAAGTAGGCAAACCCAGTTTTTCATTTCCTAAGCGTTGTGACATTAATGTCATCTCATCGATGAATATTCTGAAAGAGTTGCCCCAACCAATCAAACGCGAAGGAGTTTTTTCGGTCTCGTTCGAGTGTTTTCACGGCGTAAACATAAATTAAATCCGAAATTTTTGAAATCCATGACAGCGTTTTTTAGTTGCGAATTTTTTTCCCGTTAAAATCATTAACTTTGATGTTTTTAATTTTTTGGGGTCGCATCAACTCAGTATTACGCGGATTTTTTTTCATGAGAAGAATAATGGTATGTAAAAGTAGGTAATGTAAAAAATTCGTTGAAAAATTCCTACCCGTTAGCGATTTATTGAACAACTTTTATTTTTTTCGCTCAATTCCCATAAGAAATGCATTGCTGTATAAAGTAGCCCCACGGGGGTAACTTTGGACACCCATTTTCACCTGCGTATATCAGCCCCCCTACAACAGATATCGAGATGGTACAAATGCATGTGAATTCGTCATCTCTTTTTCTACAAACGCTTTTTTCCGCTTAAGTTTTACTAGAGCAGGAGGGGAGTTATGGTAAAAAAAACTGCGAACAATTGGAATTTTTCGTACAAAGTAGCCCCAAACTACGGTATTGCTTTTGAACCTGTTTGCATGAAGATATATAGTATAGCCTGTACACATATAAAACTCATGGTATGATACTGTTTACAGATTGAATACACTATCTGTATATGAATGCACTATACTGTATACGTGTAAAAGTATAGATATTGGTTTTGAACCTGTTTGCATGAAGATATATAGATATAGCCTGTACACAAATAAAACTCATGGCATGATACTGTATACAGATTGAATAAAACTCATGGTATGTTACCGACGTACACGTGCAGTGGCACGTCGTAACAGAAAAGGATGAAGATGGGGGATGAAAAAATGAGGATGAAAAGATGATGGATGGGAGGAAACACTGTATTTCTTTGTAGAGACAACTTGAGAGGACACAAGTCTTCACGAAAGGAAGACAAAGAGAAATTGGGGGGTACTAAATTATTTGTTTACTGAGGGAATCCCAAAATGACACTGAACTAAAAAAGAGGGCAAGGGCTCCTAACTTTAACAAAAATGTAGAGGTGCCACCCACGATCTTGCCCGTGAGGGCAGCACCGCAGGTGACAGCGGGCCTACCTGTCCACAGGTACGAAACAAAAAATAAATGCCATTTCGGGCGACAAAAACAAAAGGGAAACAGAAAACAAAGGGCACAAACACCACCCCACAGTTAGACGTCGACGTAACTAGCTGTCTTTAGGCAGAAGCGTCTTATAGGTACTCCGCGGGCCACACAGGATCTGATGATGGTCTCCTACCTTGCAGAGATTGCAGCCCGGGGATGCGGGCAGTCAGCCAGGGTGTTATGGCCAGCAACCGAGACGGGCAAAAAACACCCGAAACAACGATGCTGCGTGAAGTTCCAGGCGATCTTGATTGGTGAGGGTCATGGATGCCTCACATTCCGCAATCTTTAACGTACACCGATAGGATCCCGGCTTCTCCAGGTGCTCGGGCAAGAAACAGCGGATGGTCGGGGTGTGACGGGGCACAACGTACTTCGGGGTGTCGGGAACTGGAACGGTTACGTGCACGTTTTCGGATACCTCCTTTTCTCGAATCTTGCGCAGCAGGTCTCCGACAAATCCGCTCAGCATTTTCTCCCTCTCTGTTCGGTAGTGGACCTGCACGTTGACGAGGTCCTCTGCTCCCTTAGCGATTTCTTCATTTAGGCGAAGGACCACGAGCTGATGGGCGTAAATAACGTTTACGGCTTCTTTTCGGGCCTGAACTAACTGAAGTTTGTTTTCCTTTAGGTTCCACACGCACTCCTCTTCTTTTTCAAGCGACTCCTTCAATTTACTTTTGATGGATGCGGTGGATTCGGTGGATTCGGCTGGATTTTGGGCTATAGTGAACGTTGACGGCGAGGGTTGTTTTTAACGTGTAGCACACACCTAAGTCAATGAGCAACTGTCGCCTACCGTTCGTAGGACTAAACAGTTTCCCTAATCGGTCAAGGGTTAAACGGTAGGCGACCTTTTTTTTCTTTGCTCTTTGAACTTCATATAGGTGGCGTTGCCATCGGACAATTTACATTTGGAATTTTGGGCTCACAATTTTTACATTATTACATATGACAATACATACACCAATTTGACGTTTTTACATTTTGACATTTTTGACCTTTTACATTTTACAATTCTACAGTTTTACATTTTACCATTTTACCCTTTTTACTTTTTACTATTTTACGACTTATACCTTTTTACCATTTTACAATTTATACTTTTCTAACATTTTACATTTTATACCTTTTACAAATTATACCCTTTTACAATTTACACCCATTTTACTTTTATACAAAGATTTCCTTTACAATAATTGACTATTTACATTAAATTTGACCTAACGACCTCGAATTTTACTGTGACAACCCCATATTTTCACTTTTTACGTAAACGTCCTGCTCTTTGGCCGTGGCCATAACACAGAGCTTGCTCACTGGACGAATACAAGGGTTTTTGTGGTTGCTAATTTGCACTTTCACCACTCGTACAACGTTATCCGACTCACTAGGAAGAGCCTCTATCACTTTTCCCAACGGCCACTGTCCACGTAGAGTATTCGGCGTAGTACTAGTACCGTATAGACGAGTACTAGGTCTCCGACGGTAACGTTTGGCCGTTTTTCCGTCCATTTTCTCCTTTCTGTCAGGTGCGGAACGTACTCGCGAAGCCATCTGTTCCAGAAGTGTTGTAAGATGGCCTGACTTTGAAGGAACTGTTTAGCTGTGACGTCCAGGTTATCCGCTTCTCCCAATTTTAGCGGAACGTAAGGACGGGCTCCTCCGTGGAGAAAATGATTTGGTGTGGGACGGGACCTTCCGGATCCATGCTGAGGTGCGTTAGTGGCCGAGCGTTCAAAAGGGCTGCGACTTCTGCGATAACCGTTCTTAGAACCCGGTCGGTGACTAAGCGATTTCCGACGCTAACTTTCATAGCTCTTTTGCACGATTGCAAGAGCCTCTCCCAAACTCTGCCGAAATGGGGTCCGTGAGGTGGAGACAAATGCCACTCTATTTGTTGGCATGCCATCTTCGACTGCAACTCCTGATGCTAACTCCGTTAGTGCTTGGCGGAGTTCTTGTTCCCCAGCGACGAGATTAGTTCCGTTGTCACTGTAAACAACGTTCGGCTTTCCACGTAGACTCACGACCCGGGTAAAACATAGCATGAATTCTTCGAGACTAAGGCCATTGGAGACTTCTAGGTGAAGGGCTCTAGTTGTTAGGCACGTAAACAAGCACACCCAGCGTTTTTCGTGTCTACATCCTCTTCCACCGACCCGTACTGTTAGGGGGCCGAAGTAATCGACTCCAGTGTAGGTGAAAGGTGGAAGATAAGGAGTGAGACGATGTACGGGTAATGATTCCATGAGCGGAGGAACTGGTTTTGACAATCTACGTTTGCAAGGCCAGCAACTGTTTACGACCGATTTCATGACGTTACGTCCAGCGATTATCCAGTAACGTGTACGTAATTCCGTCAGCAATCTCTCGGATATGTGGTTTCCGCGTGTGGTAATCCCATACAATCCGCCGAGTCGTAAGCTGATCAGCTGGAAGCAGGATGGGATACTTTGTAGAATAATCTACTGGAGCTTGCAATATGCGTCCTCCTACACGCAACTATCCGATTTCATCCAGAAAAGGGCTGAACGTGCGAAGCTTTGACTTCAGAGGCAATTCTAAACCTTTCGTTAGGGCGTAGATTTCTTCCGTAAATGCAAAGTGTGAGGGCCGTTAGCATTTCTTCGGCTGTCAACTCTCCAACGGTGGGCTTGCAAATTCCCATCTTCGCTCTAATATTTGTCGCGAACCTCCGGCACCAAGCGATGATCCTCTGGATCCTCAGGAGACTAGAAAATCGTCTTACGCAATCATCAATCGGGTGATTTTCTTCCTCCGTTTTGACAGCGAATATTTGAAGCACGTTTACGTCACTCTCCTCCGGTTCCGCGATCTAATCCCAAATATCCAACTCCGACGGATCGAGTTTCAGGAACGATGGACCTTCGTGGAATTTCACCAACTCTTCGACGTTCTTCGGGTCGATGCCACGACTACATAGGTCCGCGGGATTGTTGATTACGGAAACGTGACGCCATTGCCTTCGATTTGTATTCCTGATGATCTTGCCAATCCGATTGTTCACGAAGGTTTCAAATCGGCAGGTGCGGGATTGGATCCAACGTGGGGCGGTTTGCGAGTCAGTGTGGAAAGTAACTTCACGTAAATCGATTTCCAGCTCCCGGCAGACCACTAAAGCAATGTTTAGGCCTTCCACGGCAGCCTGCAACTCCAATCGCGGGATCGTAAGGCCTTTTACAGGTGTTACATGAGTTTTAGCCATGACGAAGGATACGTCGACCGACTGGTCCTCGAAGACAAAGCGAAAATACGCGACAGCTCCATATCCTTTTGTGCTTGCATCCGTGAATACATGCAGGTGCTGTTGCGTCCAACGTCCACGTTGATGTCTAAAACATCTTGGCACCATCAGCAACTCCAGGTTTTCCAGATGCTCGTACCAGTAGTGGAAACGTTAGCCTAATTCTTCGGGAATAGGATCATCCCAGTCGATTCTTTTCTCATACGTCCAAATGTCTTGTAGAAGTGTCTTCATTAGAAAGACAACAGGAGCGACGAGTCCCAACGGGTCGTAGACACTGGAGATTATGCTAAGGAAGCTCCTTTTAGTGAGAACGTCATGGCTGGGCTGTTTACGTTTCTTGAACGTCAACATATCCGTTTCCCCGTTCCACAATACTCCAAGCGTTCGCCCGATGGGTAACTTCTCCAAATCAAGGTCCAAGGTTGGTGAGGCCTAACCGAACTCACGTAGAGCCGATATAACCTTCCTTGATGAAGACGTCCACTTCGTTAGGTTGAAACCGCCAAGTTGCAAAAGCTTCTTCATTTGGTGGGCCCGTTTGACTGCCCCGTCTTCGGAATCGAAGGAATCGACGTTGTTGTCAACGTTAAAGTTCCTTCGAACGCTCTCTGCAGCCTCCGGATACTGGTCGCGATTATCGTCTGCAGTCCGGTTGAGGGCGATACAGGTCGTTGGGGAAGATACCGATCCAAAGACGTGGACTGTCATTTGGTACGTTAACGGTGCTTCGTTACTGCCAGGCGTTCGATAGACAAACCGCTAGGCCACCTGGTCTTCGACTGGGACCTTCACTTGGTGAAACATCTTCTCGATATCCGCTCCAACTGGTATCAGGTTTCTTCGGAAAAGTAATAGCACACCGAGTAGGCTTACGAGAAGATTGGGTCCACGTAACAGGTTCTGGTTGATAGACGTTCCTCCATACTCAGTGGCTCCGTCGAAAACAACTCGAACTTTCGTCGTGGAGCTGGAAGGGCTTACGACGCCGTGGTGCGGTAAATACCACGTCTTACTTGATTTGTTCCGTAACTCGTTGGTCGGGAGGAGTCTAGCATGATCCAGGCCGATGTACTTCTTAACAACTGCATCATACTTTCGAGCGAAGTCTTCATCTCGTTGAAATCGCCTCTCCAGAGAATAAAGTCTCTTCAGTGCAGTTGCCCGATTGTCCGGAAGGTTGACGTTGTCGGTTTTTCGCATAAGACCGACTTGATACCGGTTACCAACATTTTTTACTGTTGACACGAGGATGCGTTGTCCACGTAGATCGTCTTCGGAGAGAACAGGCTGCTCCTCGTCTACGTCTTTTGCCTCCGGCTGCCATAATTTCTTGACTAACTCGTTGAGGCCTTCGGGGCGTTCCTCGGCCACTAGATGAGCGATGAACGGGTGTCCATCTTGTGGCGGGCCCGTTTGACCACCCAGCCACCACCCAAACGGTGTTTTAAAGGCGATAGGCCCAACCGTTCCAGCCGGCGTCTTGACGGAATTTATGTGGTCGTGGGCCTCTGCAACATCCAGTCCAATCAATACACCAACGTCTTCGGGTTGTACGTTCGGGACATCAAGACCGCGTAGGTGTGTCCAGCACTCCATTTGACGAGAGCTGATTGGAGAGTTTGGCGTAAC
Organism: Daphnia sinensis; assembly: GCA_013167095.2. Classification (NCBI taxonomy): domain Eukaryota; kingdom Metazoa; phylum Arthropoda; class Branchiopoda; order Diplostraca; family Daphniidae; genus Daphnia; species Daphnia sinensis. The sequence goes on from CM023197.1 coordinate 6,029,165, forward strand.
CTTCAAGTTATCAACGGCGTAGGCATGTTTGACTTCAAACCGGCTTGTTCCGTCGATTGGCGATAGGGAGAAGTTCACAACCGATGCTTGAACGTTCGACGTTGCTCCATCATAAGAAACAACGTTGATGCGTTTAGGCTGTCCAACTAATCCCAACTTCTTTACAACGTCGCTCCGGATCAGGGTAGTGTCACTTCCGGTGTCCAAGAACCCGAAATTGTCAACCCATCTTGCACCGACACTAATACGAACGGGTACGATCTTGAAACGTACACGTCGCTTTACTGTTTGCCTCTGGGTTAGTGTCCCAAGGAATGCAGTCGATGTAGACGCTGCGGGTGACGTTAGGTCCGATAGTTTCCTCAGTGAGATGAATTCAGACCCGTAAAGCAAGGGATGGTGTCTTGATCCAGTGCGTCTACCCATGGTACATTTGATGTCCCTGGGACACTCCTTGCGTTCATGTTTGCCGGTGAGGCATAGCAGACACCTTCCCGACTTAAACACGACTAAAACCCGTTTCGTGGGCGTGAAAGACATAAACACGTTACAGCTGTCCAGGTTGTGAGCCCTCCCGTTGCAGGCTAGGCACCTCCACTAATCAGTCCTCTTTACTGCCTTGTCTTCCGTCTTCGGTCGTCGTCCCATGGGAGCGGCTGATGATGGAGATGATTCAGTTGCTTTTGTGCCTTCCTCTGTCGTAATGTGTCCCATGGTTGACGTGTGAGTAGCGGTCGATTTCTTGCCTGGCTTCTTATCGTCAAACCGTATCGATTTGGACGTTGACGTGGGCAAGGACTCCACGTCCACTCCACTCCACGTTGTTTACTCATGGATTTTACTGTTACCCAGTCGTCCAGGTCCAGAACGTTCAGCTCTGCATCTCCTCTCTTTCTTTTTTCGTTCCACTTATCTTTTAGATGTGGCGTCAGCTTTGCTTCCATGGCCATCAGGGTAGTACGGCTATGAAGCTCATGTGCGTATCTTGATTTGATTGATTTTCGTTTTACTATTCTTAATTTTCGTCTTGATTCGGTGCGGCCGTAAACTGCATCGAAACGTTATATCACACTACGGAGTACATCGCTTCATCGGCGAGGCATTCGCCGATCTCGTTCCGGACCTCTTTCGACAGCAGCTCTTCTAACACGAACAGTAGGGCAGGAGAACCGTTATATTCGTTCTCGTATAAGGCTCGAAATTTGGCCTTAAAACGGGCGTAATTTTTCGGGTTCCCGTCGAACGGCTGGATCGTGAAGCTCGGGGTACGTGGAAAACTACAGCATCCGCCATGAGAATGGTTGGAAGTGCCAGCGGCAGGTAGAGATTCAGGGGTCGTGTCCGAAGACGTATCGTCCCCAAGAGTTGGGCAAGGATTGCAGGTTCGAGGCATGATAGACAAGGGTCTTGGATTAGGTCTTGGACAGAGGTACTCATTGGAACACAACGGCTGGACAAGTCTCTATGGTGCATTACGGTGGCTTCGATGGATTTCGAAGTCGCCCGATTGGAGATGTCTTCTCTAGCTGCTGGTGTCTGTGATCGTTTGGGAAGGCGTGTTTCTTGGTCCAGAACTTATTGTATTGTTCTCAATTGGATCTGGTTGACTTCCATCTTCGTCTTTAGACCTTCAATCTGAGCGTTTAGATCCAAGTTAACCTCCTTGATCTTCTCGTCCATTGCACGTAGACTCTGACGTGCATCTTTGACCAAATTTGTGTTAGCAGCGATTTCCGATGACGTTTTTTCCGCGCTTTCAACGAGTTTACTCAGCTGCTCACCCATGCCTTTTAACGCCTTGCTCAACGTTTCCGTAGCCGACGTGGTGCTTGCTTCCATCTGGATCCTTGCACGTTCCATCTTGATTTCTAGTTCCAGCATCTGTTTCTGGATGCACAAATCCCGCAGGCTGGGTTGACCAAGTGATGACGCTGAACGTGTAGACCTCTTCTACGACAGCGTGGTGCTAATTGTTACGTCTGAAGCTGTCGTACCAATAGAGCTGGCTGACTGACGTGACGACGTGGCATACCTAATGGCGAACTGGAGGATTTCCACGTGGTCGGTATCGAATTGGACGTAGATATAGCCTGTACACATATAAAACTCATGGTATGATACTGTATACAGATTGAATACACTATCTGTATATGAATGCACTATACTGTATTCATGTAGAAGTATAGATATTGGTTTTGAACCTGTTTGCATGAAGATATATAGATATAGCCTGTACACATATAAAACTCATGGTATGATAATGTATACAGATTGAATACACTATCTGTATATGAATGCACTATACTGTATACATGTAGAAGTATAGATATTGGTTTTGAACCTGTTTGCATTAAGATATATAGATATAGCCTGTACACAAATAAAACTCATGGCATGATACTGTATACAGATTGAATACGCTATCTGTATTTGAATGCACTATACTGTATTCATGTAGAAGTATAGATATTGGTTTTGAACCTGTTTGCATGAAGATATATAGATATAGCCTGTACACATATAAAACTCATGGTATGATACTGTATACAGACTGAATACACTATCTGTATTTGAATGCACTATACTGTATACATGTAGAAGTATAGATATTGGTTTTGAACCTGTTTGCATGAAGATATATAGATATAGCCTGTACACATATAAAACTCATGGTATGATACTGTATACAGATTGAATACACTATCTGTATACATTTAGAAGTATAGATATTGGTTTTGAACCTGTTTGCATGACGATATATAGATATAGGCTGTACACATATAAAACTCAGGGTATGATTCTGTATACAGATTGAATACAGCTTGTACACATATAAAACTCATGGTAAGATACTGTATACAGATTAAATACACTATTTGTATATGAATGCAATATGCTGTATACTTGTAGAAGTATAGATATTGGTTTTGAACCTGTTTGTATGAAGATATATAGATATCGCCTTTACACATATAAAAGTCATGGTAAGATACTGTATACAGATTGAATACACTATCTGTATGTAAATGCACTATACTGTATACATGTAGAAGTATAGGTATTGGTTTTGAACCTGTTTGCATGAAGATCTATAGATATTGCCTGTACAATTATAAAACTAATGGTATGATACTGTATACAGATTGAATACACTATCTGTATATGAATGCACTATATTGTATACATGTAGAAGTATAGATATTGGTTTTGAACCTTTTTGCATGAAGATATATAGATATAGCCTGTACACATATAAAACTCATGGTATGATACTGTATACAGATTGAATACAGCCTGTGCACATATAAAACTCATGGTAAGACACTGTATACAGATTAAATACAATATCTGTATATGAATGCACTATACTGTATACATGTAGAAGTATAGATATTGGTTTTGAACCTGTTTGCATAAAGATATATACATATAGCCTGTACACATATAAAACTCAAGATATGATACTGTATACAGATTGAATACACTATCTGTATACATGTAGAAGTATAGATATTGGTTTTGAACCTCTTTGCATGAAGATCTATAGATATAGCATGTACACATATAAAACTCATGGTATGATAGTGTATTTACATTGAATCCACTATCTATATATGAATGCACTATACTGTATACATGTAGAAGTATAGATATTGGTTTTGAACCTATTTGCATGAAGATATATACATATAGCCTGTACACATATAAAACTCATGGTATGATACTGTATACAGATTGAATACACTATCTGTATATGAATGAACTATACTGTATACATGTAGAAGTATACATGTTGGTTTTGAACCTGTTTGCATGAAGATATATACATATAGCCTGTACACATGTAAAACTCATGGTATGATACTGTATACATATTGAATACAGCCTGTACACATATAAACTTCATGGTAAGATACTGTATACAGATTAAATACACTATCTGTATATGAATGCACTATACTGTATACATGTAGAAGTATAGATATTGGTTTTGAACCTGTTTGCATGAAGATATCTACATATAACCTGTACACATATAAAACTCATGGTATGATACTGTATACAGATTGAATACAGCCTCTACACATATAAAACTCATGGTAAGATACTGTATACAGATTAAATACACTATCTGTATATGAATGCACTATACTGTATACATGTAGAAGTATAGATACTGGTTTTGAACCTGTTTGCATGAAGATCTATAGATATAGCATGTACACATATAAAACTCATGGTATGATAGTGTATTTACATTGAATCCACTATCTATATATGAATGCACTATACTGTATACATGTAGAAGTATAGATATTGGTTTTGAACCTATTTGCATGAAGATATATACATATAGCCTGTACACATATAAAACTCATGGTATGATACTGTATACAGATTGAATACACTATCTGTATATGAATGAACTATACTGTATACATGTAGAAGTATACATATGGTTTTGAACCTGTTTGCATGAAGATATATACATATAGCCTGTACACATGTAAAACTCATGGTATGATACTGTATACATATTGAATACAGCCTGTACACATATAAACTTCATGGTAAGATACTGTATACAGATTAAATACACTATCTGTATATGAATGCACTATACTGTATACATGTAGAAGTATAGATATTGGTTTTGAACCTGTTTGCATGAAGATATATACATATAACCTGTACACATATAAAACTCATGGTATGATACTGTATACAGATTGAATACAGCCTGTACACATATAAAACTCATGGTAAGATACTGTATACAGATTAAATACACTATCTGTATATGAATGCACTATACTGTATACATGTAGAAGTATAGATATTGGTTTTGAACCTGTTTGCTTGAAGATATATACATATAGCCTGTACACATATAAAACTCATGGTATGATAGTGTATTTACATTGAATCCACTATCTATATATGAATGCACTATACTGTATACATGTAGAAGTATAGATATTGGTTTTGAACCTATTTGCATGAAGATATATACATATAGCCTGTACACATATAAAACTCATGGTATGATACTGTATACAGATTGAATACACTATCTGTATATAAATGAACTATACTGTATACATGTAGAAGTATACATATTGGTTTTGAACCTGTTTGCATGAAGATATAGACATATAGCCTGTACACATGTAAAACTCATGGTATGATACTGTATACATATTGAATACAGCCTGTACACATATAAACTTCATGGTAAGATACTGTATACAGATTAAATACACTATCTGTATATGAATGCACTATACTGTATACATGTAGAAGTATAGATATTGGTTTTGAACCTGTTTGCATGAAGATATATACATATAACCTGTACACATATAAAACTCATGGTATGATACTGTATACAGATTGAATACAGCCTGTACACATATAAAACTCATGGTAAGATACTGTATACAGATTAAATACACTATCTGTATATGAATGCACTATACTGTATACATGTAGAAGCATAGATATTGGTTTTGAACCTGTTTGCTTGAAGATATATAGAAATAGCCTGTACACATATAAAACTCATGGTATGATACTGTATACAGATTGAATACACTATCTGTATATGAAAGCACTATACTGTATACATGTAGAAGTATAGATATTGGTTTTGAACCTGTTTGCATGAAGATATATACATATAGCCTGTACACATATAAAACTCATGGTAAGATACTGTATACAGATTAAATACACTATCTGTATACATGTAGAAGTATAGATATTGGTTTTGAACCTGTTTGCATGAAGATATATACATATAGCCTGTACACATATAAAACTCATGGTATGATACTGTATACAGATTGAATACAGCCTGAACACATATAAAACTCATGGTAAGATACTGTATACAGATTAAATACACTATCTGTATATGAATGCACTATACTGTATACATGTAGAAGTATAGATATTGGTTTTGAACCTGTTTACATGAAGATATATACATATAGCCTGTACACTTATAAAACTCATGGTATGATACTGTATACAGATTGAATACACTATCTGTATATGAATGCACTATACTGTATACATGTAGAAGTATAGATATTGGTTTTGAACCTGTTTGAATGAAGATAGATACATATAGCCTGTACACATATAAAACTCATGGTATGATACTGTATACAGATTGAATACAGCCTGTACACATATAAAACTCATGGTGGGATACTGTATACAGATTAAATACACTATCTGTGTACATGTAGAAGTATAGATATTGGTTTTGAACCTGTTTGCATGAAGATATATACATATAGCCTGTTCACATATAAAACTCATGGTATGATACTGTATACAGATTGAATACAGCCTGTACACATATAAAACTCATTGTAAGATACTGTATACAGATTAAATACACTCTCTGTATATGAATGCACTATACTGTATACATGTAGAAGTATAAATATTGGTTTTGAACCTGTTTGCATGAAGATATATACATATAGCCTGTACACTTATAAAACTCATGGTATGATACTGTATACAGATTGAATACACTATCTGTATATGAATGCACTATACTGTATACATGTAGAAGTATAGATATTGGTTTTGAACCTGTTTGAATGAAGATAGATACATATAGCCTGTACACATATAAAACTCATGGTATGATACTGTATACAGATTGAATACAGCCTGTACACATATAAAACTCATGGTGGGATACTGTATACAGATTGAATACGCTATCTGTATTTGAATGCACTATACTGTATTCATGTAGAAGTATAGATATTGGTTTTGAACCTGTTTGCATGAAGATATATAGATATAGCCTGTACACATATAAAACTCATGGTATGATACTGTATACAGACTGAATACACTATCTGTATTTGAATGCACTATACTGTATACATGTAGAAGTATAGATATTGGTTTTGAACCTGTTTGCATGAAGATATATAGATATAGCCTGTACACATATAAAACTCATGGTATGATACTGTATACAGATTGAATACACTATCTGTATACATTTAGAAGTATAGATATTGGTTTTGAACCTGTTTGCATGAAGATATATAGATATAGGCTGTACACATATAAAACTCAGGGTATGATTCTGTATACAGATTGAATACAGCTTGTACACATATAAAACTCATGGTAAGATACTGTATACAGATTAAATACACTATTTGTACATGAATGCAATATGCTGTATACTTGTAGAAGTATAGATATTGGTTTTGAACCTGTTTGTATGAAGATATATAGATATCGCCTTTACACATATAAAAGTCATGGTAAGATACTGTATGCAGATTGAATACACTATCTGTATGTAAATGCACTATACTGTATACATGTAGAAGTATAGGTATTGGTTTTGAACCTGTTTGCATGAAGATCTATAGATATTGCCTGTACAATTATAAAACTAATGGTATGATACTGTATACAGATTGAATACACTATCTGTATATGAATGCACTATATTGTATACATGTAGAAGTATAGATATTGGTTTTGAACCTTTTTGCATGAAGATATATAGATATAGCCTGTACACATATAAAACTCATGGTATGATACTGTATACAGATTGAATACAGCCTGTGCACATATAAAACTCATGGTAAGACACTGTATACAGATTAAATACAATATCTGTATATGAATGCACTATACTGTATACATGTAGAAGTATAGATATTGGTTTTGAACCTGTTTGCATGAAGATATACATATAGCCTGTACACATATAAAACTCAAGATATGATACTGTATACAGATTGAATACACTATCTGTATACATGTAGAAGTATAGATATTGGTTTTGAACCTCTTTGCATGAAGATCTATAGATATAGCATGTACACATATAAAACTCATGGTATGATAGTGTATTTACATTGAATCCACTATCTATATATGAATGCACTATACTGTATACATGTAGAAGTATAGATATTGGTTTTGAACCTATTTGCATGAAGATATATACATATAGCCTGTACACATATAAAACTCATGGTATGATACTGTATACAGATTGAATACACTATCTGTATATGAATGAACTATACTGTATACATGTAGAAGTATACATGTTGGTTTTGAACCTGTTTGCATGAAGATATATACATATAGCCTGTACACATGTAAAACTCATGGTATGATACTGTATACATATTGAATACAGCCTGTACACATATAAACTTCATGGTAAGATACTGTATACAGATTAAATACACTATCTGTATATGAATGCACTATACTGTATACATGTAGAAGTATAGATATTGGTTTTGAACCTGTTTGCATGAAGATATCTACATATAACCTGTACACATATAAAACTCATGGTATGATACTGTATACAGATTGAATACAGCCTCTACACATATAAAACTCATGGTAAGATACTGTATACAGATTAAATACACTATCTGTATATGAATGCACTATACTGTATACATGTAGAAGTATAGATACTGGTTTTGAACCTGTTTGCATGAAGATCTATAGATATAGCATGTACACATATAAAACTCATGGTATGATAGTGTATTTACATTGAATCCACTATCTATATATGAATGCACTATACTGTATACATGTAGAAGTATAGATATTGGTTTTGAACCTATTTGCATGAAGATATATACATATAGCCTGTACACATATAAAACTCATGGTATGATACTGTATACAGATTGAATACACTATCTGTATATGAATGAACTATACTGTATACATGTAGAAGTATACATATTGGTTTTGAACCTGTTTGCATGAAGATATATACATATAGCCTGTACACATGTAAAACTCATGGTATGATACTGTATACATATTGAATACAGCCTGTACACATATAAACTTCATGGTAAGATACTGTATACAGATTAAATACACTATCTGTATATGAATGCACTATACTGTATACATGTAGAAGTATAGATATTGGTTTTGAACCTGTTTGCATGAAGATATATACATATAACCTGTACACATATAAAACTCATGGTATGATACTGTATACAGATTGAATACAGCCTGTACACATATAAAACTCATGGTAAGATACTGTATACAGATTAAATACACTATCTGTATATGAATGCACTATACTGTATACATGTAGAAGTATAGATATTGGTTTTGAACCTGTTTGCTTGAAGATATATACATATAGCCTGTACACATATAAAACTCATGGTATGATAGTGTATTTACATTGAATCCACTATCTATATATGAATGCACTATACTGTATACATGTAGAAGTATAGATATTGGTTTTGAACCTATTTGCATGAAGATATATACATATAGCCTGTACACATATAAAACTCATGGTATGATACTGTATACAGATTGAATACACTATCTGTATATAAATGAACTATACTGTATACATGTAGAAGTATACATATTGGTTTTGAACCTGTTTGCATGAAGATATAGACATATAGCCTGTACACATGTAAAACTCATGGTATGATACTGTATACATATTGAATACAGCCTGTACACATATAAACTTCATGGTAAGATACTGTATACAGATTAAATACACTATCTGTATATGAATGCACTATACTGTATACATGTAGAAGTATAGATATTGGTTTTGAACCTGTTTGCATGAAGATATATACATATAACCTGTACACATATAAAACTCATGGTATGATACTGTATACAGATTGAATACAGCCTGTACACATATAAAACTCATGGTAAGATACTGTATACAGATTAAATACACTATCTGTATATGAATGCACTATACTGTATACATGTAGAAGTATAGATATTGGTTTTGAACCTGTTTGCTTGAAGATATATAGAATAGCCTGTACACATATAAAACTCATGGTATGATACTGTATACAGATTGAATACACTATCTGTATATGAAAGCACTATACTGTATACATGTAGAAGTATAGATATTGGTTTTGAACCTGTTTGCATGAAGATATATACATATAGCCTGTACACATATAAAACTCATGGTAAGATACTGTATACAGATTAAATACACTATCTGTATACATGTAGAAGTATAGATATTGGTTTTGAACCTGTTTGCATGAAGATATATACATATAGCCTGTACACATATAAAACTCATGGTATGATACTGTATACAGATTGAATACAGCCTGAACACATATAAAACTCATGGTAAGATACTGTATACAGATTAAATACACTATCTGTATATGAATGCACTATACTGTATACATGTAGAAGTATAGATATTGGTTTTGAACCTGTTTACATGAAGATATATACATATAGCCTGTACACTTATAAAACTCATGGTATGATACTGTATACAGATTGAATACACTATCTGTATATGAATGCACTATACTGTATACATGTAGAAGTATAGATATTGGTTTTGAACCTGTTTGAATGAAGATAGATACATATAGCCTGTACACATATAAAACTCATGGTATGATACTGTATACAGATTGAATACAGCCTGTACACATATAAAACTCATGGTGGGATACTGTATACAGATTAAATACACTATCTGTGTACATGTAGAAGTATAGATATTGGTTTTGAACCTGTTTGCATGAAGATATATACATATAGCCTGTTCACATATAAAACTCATGGTATGATACTGTATACAGATTGAATACAGCCTGTACACATATAAAACTCATTGTAAGATACTGTATACAGATTAAATACACTCTCTGTATATGAATGCACTATACTGTATACATGTAGAAGTATAGATATTGGTTTTGAACCTGTTTGCATGAAGATATATACATATAGCCTGTACACTTATAAAACTCATGGTATGATACTGTATACAGATTGAATACACTATCTGTATATGAATGCACTATACTGTATACATGTAGAAGTATAGATATTGGTTTTGAACCTGTTTGAATGAAGATAGATACATATAGCCTGTACACATATAAAACTCATGGTATGATACTGTATACAGATTGAATACAGCCTGTACACATATATAACTCATGGTGGGATACTGTATACAGATTGAATACACTATCTGTATATGAATGCACTATACTGTATACATGTAGAAGTATAGATATTGGTTTTGAACCTGTTTGCATGAAAATATATAGAAATAGCCTGTACACATATAAAACTCATGGTATGATACTGTATACAGATTGAATACACTATCTGTATATGAATGCACTATACTGTATACATGTAGAAGTATAGATATTGGTTTTGAACCTGTTTGCATGAAGATATATACATATAGCCTGTACACATATAAAACTCAAGATATGATACTGTATACAGATTGAATACACTATCTGTATACATGCAGAAGTATAGATATGGGTTTTGAACCTGTTTGCAGGAAGATCTATAGATATAGCCTGTACACATATAAAACTCATGGTATGATAGTGTATTTACATTGAATACACTATCTATATATGAATGCACTATACTGTATAAATGTAGAAGTATAGATGTTTGTTTTGAACCTGTTTGCATGAAGATCTATAGATATAGCCTATACAATTATAAAACTCATTGTATGATACTGTATACAGATTGAATACACTATCTGTATATGAATGCACTATACTGTATACATTTAGAAGTATAAATATTGGTTTTGAACCTGTTTGCATGAAGATATATACATATAGCCTGTACACATATAAAACTCATGGTATGATACTGTATACAGATTGAATACACTATCTGTATATGAATGCACTAAACTGTATACATGTAGAAGTATAGATATTGGTTTTGAACCTGTTTGCATGAAGATCTATAGATATAGCCTGTACACATATAAAACTCATGGTATGATAGTGTATTTACATTGAATACACTATCTATATAATGCACTATACTGTATACATGTAGAAGTAAAGATATTAGTTTTGAACCTGTTTGCATGAAGATATATAGATATAGCCTGTACACATATAAAACTCATGGTATGATACTGTATACAGATTGAATTCACTATCTGTATATGAATGCACTATACTGTATACATGTAGAAGTATAGATATTGGTTTTGAACCTGTTTGAATGAAGATAGATACATATAGCCTGTACACATATAAAACTCATGGTAAGATACTGTATACAGATTGAATACAGCTGTACACATATAAAACTCATGGTAGATACTGTATACAGATTGAATACACTATCTGTATATGAATGCACTATACTGTATAGAGTGGTTCGAGGTTGCCATCTTGGATGGTTATTTCTCCCACTTTGGTGCAACCTCAAACAAAAAAGCATTGGCAATTTTAGATAAATAGTGCCAGCCAACTGTCAGTTTAGAGATTATTTCTCATTCTCTTCTTTGTTAAAAAAAATTGGGTAGGCGTTATTGCTGTGTCGAAAACTGTTCTAGCAAAGGGAATCATACAGTTTTAAGGTTTTTTCTATTCCCAAAGTGAATGTGCACTCTAAAGTGAATTCTGCTGTGGCTATTCGAACCCAAAACCGACGAAAAAAGTGGCTTGAAGTTATCAATCCTTTAAACAAGCTAGATTTGTCGCGTACAAATTTGGTCTGTTCTAAGCATTTTGTCTCAGGTAATATTGCAACAATGATATTTCTAAAATCAATTAAAAAAAGTGCTGTACTTGCATATTAGGTTCACCCGTAGATGATTGTGAAGATGTTGACTGGGTTCCATCACTGATGATAAATGATGACAATGACATTCAAGAAAATAATGTAGAAGTTAATGGTAGCAATTCTGAAGTTAACTTGACTGATGTCATCGAAGGTAATTCATTTGTGATGTGTAATAATTCACAACAGTGATAGTTTTGAAATACAATGTTTATTAAGTAAAGACACAACGATGCTGACAAATGTTTTTATTACCAGCTTTGAAGTGTTGTCTATCCAAGCACATTTTTCTTCTGTGCAACTAGTTTTTGTCTTAACTTCATGAGCTGATATCACTGCATGCAAAAGGGTTGCGACATGTGTGCACATTTCACCTAGACTGGAAGACAATTTAACTATTATGTAGACTAATGATATTATTAAAATAACAAAACAGTTAGGTGAAATATTACCCTGCTGGACATGTGCAATGAGCAAACTGAACCATGCCGTCCTTAGCACAGGCTACCCAAGGATAGTACGTTGTACTTAATGTCTGTGATGCTGTAACCTATGTATAAATACAATATAAAATGTAATTCACATAACACGAAGAAAAAGCTTGATGAATATACCTTGGCTTTCAGCACGACTGTGTTGCTTGTCAGCTCTAACCCACTGAAGTCCCTAAACCATGGTTATTCAGATTCTGCTCCATGGCAGCAATTACTTCTTTTTGAACCTGCAGTGGTTCTCCAGTGTTTCGACTTTTTTCATTTTGAAAATAGTCAATTAACTTAGGCCACGTCACTGCCGGAACAATTGGAATGGCATTACGATATTTTCCAAAGAGTTTCGTCAATCCAGTTTGGATCATCAATTTTCAACGAAGACAAAAGCTCTAACAACCGATTCTTTGCTATCGGTTCAAGATTTTTTGAAAATTTTGAAAGTTCAGGCATTGTAAAACTACACCCATTACAAAAATTGTTCACTTTCAATCGTTTCCCACCAAAAACACTAAAACTGCCAATGCTTTTTTTTTGAGGTTGCACAAAAGTGGGAGAAATAACTGTCCAAGATGGCAACCTCGAACCACTCTATACATGTAGAAGTATAGATATTGGTTTTGAACCTGTTTGCATGAAGATATATAGAAATAGCCTGTACACATATAAAACTCATGGTATGATACTGTATACAGATTGAATACACTATCTGTATATGAATGCACTATACTGTATACATGTAGAAGTATAGATATTGGTTTTGAACCTGTTTGCATGAAGATATATACATATAGCCTGTACACATATAAAACTCAAGATATGATACTGTATACAGATTGAATACACTATCTGTATACATGCAGAAGTATAGATATTGGTTTTGAACCTGTTTGCAGGAAGATCTATAGATATAGCCTGTACACATATAAAACTCATGGTATGATAGTGTATTTACATTGAATACACTATCTATAAATGAATGCACTATACTGTATAAATGTAGAAGTATAGATGTTGGTTTCGAACCTGTTTGCATGAAGATCTATACATATAGCCTGTACACATATAAAACTCAAGATATGATACTGTATACAGATTGAATACACTATCTGTATACATGTAGAAGTATAGATATTGGTTTTGAACCTGTTTGCATGAAGATCTATAGATATAGCATGTACACATATAAAACTCATGTTATGATAGTGTATTTACATTGAATACACTATCTATATATGAATGCACTATACTGTATAAATGTAGAAGTATAGATGTTGGTTTTGAACCTGTTTGAATGAAGATCTATAGATATAGCCTGTACAATTATAAAACTCATGGTATGATACTGTATACAGATTGAATACACTATCTGTATATGAATGCACTATACTGTATACATGTAGAATTATAGATATTGGTTTTGAACCTCTTTGCAAGAAGATATATAGATATAGCATGTACACATATAAAACTATGGTATGATACTGTATACAGATTGAATACACTATCTGTATATGAATGCACTAAACTCTATACATGTAGAAGTATAGATATTGGTTTTGAACCTGTTTGCATGAAGATCTATAGATATAGCCTGTACACATATAAAACTCATGGTATGATAGTGTATTTACATTGAATACACTATCTATATATGAATGCACTATACTGTATACATATAGAAGTATAGATATTGGTTTTGAACCTGTTTGCATGAAGATATATACATATAGCCTGTACACATATAAAACTCATGGTATGATACTGTATGCAGATTGAATACAGCCTGTACACATATAAACTTCATGGTAAGATACTGTATACAGATTAAGTACACTATCTGTATGTAAATGCACTATACTGTATACATGTAGAAGTATAGGTATTGGTTTTGAACCTGTTTGCATGAAGATCTATAGATATTGCCTGTACAATTATAAAACTAATGGTAGTATGTACTGTATACAGATTGAATACACTATCTGTATATGAATGCACTATATTGTATACATGTAGAAGTATAGATATTGGTTTTGAACCTTTTTGCATGAAGATATATAGATATAGCCTGTACACATATAAAACTCATGGTATGATACTGTATACAGATTGAATACACTATCTGTATATGAATGCACTATACTGTATACATTTAGAAGTATAAATATTGGTTTTGAACCTGTTTGCATGAAGATATATAGATATAGCCTGTACACATATAAAACTCATGGCATGATAGTGTATTTACATTGAATACACTATCTATCTATGAATCCACTATACTGTATACATTTAGAAGTATAGATATTGGTTTTGAACCTGTTTGCATGAAGATCTATAGATATAGCATGTTCACATATAAAACTCATGGTATGATACTGTATACAGATTGAATACACTATCTGTATATGAATGCACCATACTGTATACATGTAGAAGTATAGATATTGGTTTTGATCCTGTTTGCATGAAGATATATACATATAGCCTGTACACAAAAAAAATTCATGGTATGATACTGTATACAGATTGAATACACTATCTGTATATGAATGCACTATAGTGTATACATTCAGAAGTATAAATATTGGTTTTGAACCTGTTTGCATGAAGATATATACATATAGCCTGTACACATATAAAACTCATGGTAAGATACTGTATACAGATTGAATACACTATCTGTATATGAATGCACTATACTGTATACATGTAGAAGTATAGATATTGGTTTTGAACCTGTTTGCATGAAGATATATACATATAGCCTGTACACATATAAAACTCATGGTATGATACTGTATACAGATTGAATACACTATCTGTGAATGAATGCACTATACTGTATACATTTAGAAGTATAAATATTGGTTTTGAACCTGTTTGCATGAAGATATATACATATAGCATGTACACATATAAAACTCATGGTATGATACTGTATACAGATTGAATACACTATCTGTATTTGAATGCACTATACTGTATACATGTAGAAGTATAGATATTGGTTTTGAACCTGTTTGCATGAAGATATATAGATATAGCCTGTACACATATAAAACTCATGGTATGATACTGTATACAGACTGAATACACTATCTGTATTTGAATGCACTATACTGTATACATGTAGAAGTATAGATATTGGTTTTGAACCTGTTTGCATGAAGATATATAGATATAGCCTGTACACATATAAAACTCATGGTATGATACTGTATACAGATTGAATACACTATCTGTATACATGTAGAAGTATAGATATTGGTTTTGAACCTGTTTGCATGAAGATATATAGATATAGGCTGTACACATATAAAACTCAGGGTATCATTCTGTATACAGATTGAATATGGCCTGTACACATATAAAACTCATGGTAAGATACTGTATACAGATTGAATACACTATTTGTATATGAATGCAATATACTGTATACATGTAGAAGTATAGATATTGGTTTTGAACCTGTTTGTATGAAGATATATAGATATCGCCTTTACACATATAAAAGTCATGGTAAGATACTGTATACAGATTGAATACACTATCTGTATGTAAATGCACTATACTGTATACATGTAGAAGTATAGGTATTGGTTTTGAACCTGTTTGCATGAAGATCTATAGATATTGCCTGTACAATTATAAAACTAATGGTATGATACTGTATACAGATTGAATACACTATCTGTATATGAATGCACTATATTGTATACATGTAGAAGTATAGATATTGGTTTTGAACCTTTTTGCATGAAGATATATAGATATAGCCTGTACACATATAAAACTCATGGTATGATACTGTATACAGATTGAATACACTATCTGTATATGAATGCACTATACTGTTTACATTTAGAAGTATAAATATTGGTTTTGAACCTGTTTGCATGAAGATATATAGATATAGCCTGTACACATATAAAACTCATGGCATGATAGTGTATTTACATTGAATACACTATCTATCTATGAATCCACTATACTGTATACATTTAGAAGTATAGATATTGGTTTTGAACCTGTTTGCATGAAGATCTATAGATATAGCATGTTCACATATAAAACTCATGGTATGATACTGTATACAGATTGAATACACTATCTGTATATGAATGCACAATACTGTATACATGTAGAAGTATAGATATTGGTTTTGAACCTGTTTGCATGAAGATATATACATATAGCTTGTACACATATAAAACTCATGGTATGATACTGTATACAGATTGAATACAGCCTGTACACATATAAAACTCATGGTAAGATACTGTATACAGATTGAATACACTATCTGTATATGAATGCACTATACTGTATACATTTAGAAGTATAGATATTGGTTTTGAACTTGTTTGCATGAAGATATATACATATAGCCTGTACACATATCAAACTCATGGTTTGATACTGTATACAGATTGAATACACTATCTGTATATGAATGCACTATACTGTATACATGTAGAAGTATAGATATTGGTTTTGAACCTGTTTGCATGAAGATATATACATATAGCCTGTACACAAAAAAAATTCATGGTATGATACTGTATACAGATTGAATACACTATCTGTATATGAATGCACTATAGTGTATACATTCAGAAGTATAAATATTGGTTTTGAACCTGTTTGCATGAAGATATATACATATAGCCTGTACACATATAAAACTCATGGTAAGATACTGTATACAGATTGAATACACTATCTGTATATGAATGCACTATACTGTATACATGTAGAAGTATAGATATTGGTTTTGAACCTGTTTGCATGAAGATATATACATATAGCCTGTACACATATAAAACTCATGGTATGATACTGTATACAGATTGAATACACTATCAGTGAATGAATGCACTATACTGTATACATTTAGAAGTATAAATATTGGTTTTGAACCTGTTTGCATGAAGATATATACATATAGCATGTACACATATAAAACTCATGGTATGATACTGTATACAGATTGAATACACTATCTGTATTTGAATGCACTATACTGTATACATGTAGAAGTATAGATATTGGTTTTGAACCTGTTTGCATGAAGATATATAGATATAGCCTGTACACATATAAAACTCATGGTATGATACTGTATACAGATTGAATACACTATCTGTATTTGAATGCACTATACTGTATACATGTAGAAGTATAGATATTGGTTTTGAACCTGTTTGCAAGAAGATATATAGATATAGCATGTACACATATAAAACTAGGTATGATACTGTATACAGATTGAATACACTATCTGTATATGAATGCACTAACTGAATACATGTAGAAATATAGATATTGGTTTTGAACCTGTTTGCATGAAGATCTATAGATATAGTACACTATACCAAGCCCTATAACAATAAACTCATGGTATGATAGTGTATTTACATTGAATACACTATCTATATATGAATGCACTATACTGTATACATGTAGAAGTATAGATATTGGTTTAGAACCTGTTTGCATGAAGATATATAGATATAGCCTGTACACATATAAAACTCATGGTATGATACTGTATACAGATTGAATACACTATCTCTATATGAATGCACTATACTGTATACATGTAGAAGTATAGATATTGGTTTTGAACCTGTTTGCATGAAGATATATAGATATAGCCTGTACACATATAAAACTCATGGTATGATACTGTATACAGATTGAATACACTATCTGTATTTGAATGCACTATACTGTATACATGTAGAAGTATAGAATTGGTTTTGAACTGTTTGCATGAAGATATATAGATATAGCATGTACACATATAAAACTCATGGTATGATACTGTATACAGATTGAATACACTATCTCTATATGAATGCACTATACTGTATACATGTAGAAGTATAGATATTGTTTTTGAACCTGTTTGCATGAAGATATATAGATATAGCCTGTACACATATAAAACTCATGGTATGATACTGTATACAGATTGAATACACTATCTGTATATGAATGCACTATACTGTATACATGTAGAAGTATAGATATTGGTTTTGAACCTGTTTGCAAGAAGATATATAGATATAGCATGTACACATATAAAACTATGGTATGATACTGTATACAGATTGAATACACTATCTGTATATGAATGCACTAAACTGAATACATGTAGAAGTATAGATATTGGTTTTGAACCTGTTTGCATGAAGATCTATAGACATAGCCTGTACACATATAAAACTCATGGTATGATAGTTTATTTACATTGAATACACTATCTATATATGAATGCACTATACTGTATACATGTAGAAGTATAGATATTGGTTTAGAACCTGTTTGCATGAAGATATATAGATATAGCCTGTACACATATAAAACTCATGGTATGATACTGTATCCAGATTGAATACACTATCTGTATACATGTAGAAGTATAGATATTGGTTTTGAACCTGTTTGCATGAAGATATATAGATATAGCCTGTACACATATAAAACTCATGTTATGATACTGTATACAGATTGAATACACTATCTGTATATGAATGCACTACACTGTATACATGTAGAAGTATAGATATTGGTTTTGAACCTGTTTGCATGAAGATATATAGATATAGCCTGTACACATATAAAACTCATGGTATGATATTGTATACAGATTGAATACACTATCTGTATACATGTAGAAGTATAGATATTGGTTTTGAACCTGTTTGCATGAAGATATATAGATATAGCCTGTACACATATAAAACTCATGGTATGATATTGTATACAGATTGAATACACTATCTGTATACATGTAGAAGTATAGATATTGGTTTTGAACCTGTTTGCATGATGATATATAGATATAACCTGTACAAATATAAAACTCATGGTATGATACTGTATACAGATTGAATACACTATCTGTATTTGAATGCACTATACTGTATACGTGTAAAAGTATAGATATTGGTTTTGAACCTGTTTGCATGAAGATATATACATATAGCCTGTACACATATAAAACTCATGGTAAGATACTGTATACAGATTGAATACACTATCTTTATATGAATGCACTATACTGTATACATGTAGAAGTATAGATATTGGTTTTGAACCTGTTTGCATGAAGATATATACATATAGCCTGTACACATATAAAACTCATGGTATGATACTGTATACAGATTGAATACACTATCTGTATTTGAATGCACTATACTGTATACATGTAGAAGTATAGATATTGGTTTTGAACCTGTTTGCATGAAGATATATAGATATAGCCTGTACACATATAAAACTCATGGTATGATACTGTATACAGATTGAATACACTATCTGTATTTGAATGCACTATACTGTATACATGTAGAAGTATAGATATTGGTTTTGAACCTGTTTGCAAGAAGATATATAGATATAGCATGTACACATATAAAACTATGGTATGATACTGTATACAGATTGAATACACTATCTGTATATGAATGCACTAAACTGAATACATGTAGAAATATAGATATTGGTTTTGAACCTGTTTGCATGAAGATCTATAGATATAGCCTGTACACATATAAAACTCATGGTATGATAGTGTATTTACATTGAATACACTATCTATATATGAATGCACTATACTGTATACATGTAGAAGTATAGATATTGGTT
Organism: Daphnia sinensis; assembly: GCA_013167095.2. Taxonomy (NCBI): domain Eukaryota; kingdom Metazoa; phylum Arthropoda; class Branchiopoda; order Diplostraca; family Daphniidae; genus Daphnia; species Daphnia sinensis. Next base: position 6,049,969 of record CM023197.1, read on the forward strand.
TAGAACCTGTTTGCATGAAGATATATAGATATAGCCTGTACACATATAAAACTCATGGTATGATACTGTATACAGATTGAATACACTATCTCTATATGAATGCACTATACTGTATACATGTAGAAGTATAGATATTGGTTTTGAACCTGTTTGCATGAAGATATATAGATATAGCCTGTACACATATAAAACTCATGGTATGATACTGTATACAGATTGAATACACTATCTGTATTTGAATGCACTATACTGTATACATGTAGAAGTATAGATATTGGTTTTGAACCTGTTTGCATGAAGATATATAGATATAGCATGTACACATATAAAACTCATGGTATGATACTGTATACAGATTGAATACACTATCTCTATATGAATGCACTATACTGTATACATGTAGAAGTTTAGATATTGTTTTTGAACCTGTTTGCATGAAGATATATAGATATAGCCTGTACACATATAAAACTCATGGTATGATACTGTATACAGATTGAATACACTATCTGTATATGAATGCACTATACTGTATACATGTAGAAGTATAGATATTAGTTTTGAACCTGTTTGCAAGAAGATATATAGATATAGCATGTACACATATAAAACTATGGTATGATACTGTATACAGATTGAATACACTATCTGTATATGAATGCACTAAACTGAATACATGTAGAAGTATAGATATTGGTTTTGAACCTGTTTGCATGAAGATCTATAGACAAAGCCTGTACACATATAAAACTCATGGTATGATAGTGTATTTACATTGAATACACTATCTATATATGAATGCACTATACTGTATACATGTAGAAGTATAGATATTGGTTTAGAACCTGTTTGCATGAAGATATATAGATATAGCCTGTACACATATAAAACTCATGGTATGATACTGTATCCAGATTGAATACACTATCTGTATACATGTAGAAGTATAGATATTGGTTTTGAACCTGTTTGCATGAAGATATATAGATATAGCCTGTACACATATAAAACTCATGTTATGATACTGTATACAGATTGAATACACTATCTGTATATGAATGCACTATACTGTATACATGTAGAAGTATAGATATTGGTTTTGAACCTGTTTGCATGAAGATATATAGATATAGCCTGTACACATATAAAACTCATGGTATGATACTGTATACAGATTGAATACACTATCTGTATACATGTAGAAGTATAGATATTGGTTTTGAACCTGTTTGCATGAAGATATATAGATATAACCTGTACAAATATAAAACTCATAGTATGATACTGTGTACAGATTAAATTAACTGTCTGTATATGAATGCACTATACTGTATACATGTAGAAGTATAAATATTGGTTTTGAACCTGCTTGCATGAAGATATATAGATATAGCCTGTACACATATAAAACTCATGGTATGATACTGTATACAGATTGAATACACTATCTGTATTTGAATGCACTATACTGTATACATGTAAAAGTATAGATATTGGTTTTGAACCTGTTTGCATGAAGATATATAGATATAGCATGTACACATATAAAACTCATCGTATGATACTGTATACAGATTGAATACACTATCTCTATATGAATGCACTATACTGTATACATGTAGAAGTATAGATATTGTTTTTGAACCTGTTTGCATGAAGATATATAGATATAGCCTGTACACATATAAAACTCATGGTATGATACTGTATACAGATTGAATACACTATCTGTATATGAATGCACTATACTGTATACATGTAGAAGTATAGATATTGGTTTTGAAACTGTTTGCATGAAGATATATACATAAAGCCTGTACACATATAAAACTCATGGTATGATACTGTATACAGATTGAATACAGCCTGTGCACATATAAAACTCATGGTAAGATACTGTTTACAGATTGAATACACTATCTGTATATGAATGCACTATACTGTATACATGTAGAAGTATAGATATTGGTTTTGAACCTGTTTGCATGAAGATATATAGATATAGCCTGTACACATATAAAACTCATGGTATGATACTGTGTACAGTTTAAATACACTATCTGTATATGAATGCACTATACTGTATACATGTAGAAGTATAGATATTGGTTTTGAACCTGTTTGCATGAAGATATATAGATATAGCATGTACACATATAAAACTCATGGTATGATACTGTATACAGATTGAATACACTATCTCTATATGAATGCACTATACTGTATACATGTAGAAGTATAGATATTGTTTTTGAACCTGTTTGCATGAAGATATATAGATATAGCATGTACACATATAAAACTATGGTATGATACTGTATACAGATTGAATACACTATCTGTATATGAATGTACTAAACTGAATACATGTAGAAGTATAGATATTGGTTTTGAACCTGTTTGCATGAAGATCTATAGATATAGCCTGTACACATATAAAACTCATGGTATGATAGTGTATTTACATTGAATACACTATCTATATATGAATGCACTATACTGTATACATGTAGAAGTATAGATATTGGTTTTGAACCTGTTTGCATGAAGAAATATAGATATAGCCTGTACAAATATAAAACTCATGGTATGATACTGTATACAGATTGAATACACTATCTGTATATGAATGCACTATACTGTATACATGTAGAAGTATAGATATTGGTTTTGAACCTTTTTGCATGAAGATATATAGATATAGCCTGTACACATATAAAACTCATGGTAAGATACTGTATACAGATTGAATACACTATCTGTGTATGAATGCACTATACTGTATACATGTAGAAGTATAGATATTGGTTTTGAACCTGTTTGCATATAGATATATAGATATAGCCTGTACACATATAAAACTCATGGTATGATAGTGTATTTACATTGAATACACTGTCTATATATGAATCCACTATGCTGTATAAATGTAGAAGTATAGATATTGGTTTTGAACCTGTTTGCATGAAGATCTATAGATATAGCATGTTCACATATAAAACTCATGGTATGATACTGTATACAGATTGAATACACTATCTGTATATGAATGCACTATACTGTATACATGTAGAAGTATAGATATTGGTTTTTGAACCTGTTTGCATGAAGATATATACATATAGCCTGTACACATATAAAACTCATGGTATGATACTGTATACAGATTGAATACAGCCTGTACACATATAAAACTCATGGTAAGATACTGTATACAGATTGAATTCACTATCTCTATATGAATGCACTATACTGTATACATGTAGAAGTATAGATATTGGTTTTGAACCTGTTTGCATGAAGATATATGCATATAGCCTGTACACATATAAAACTCATGGTATGATACTGTATACAGATTGAATACACTATCTGTATATGAATGCACTATACTGTATACATGTAGAAGTATAGATATTGGTTTTGAACCTGTTTGCATGAAGATCTATAGATATAGCATGTTCACATATAAAACTCACGGTATGATACTGTAAACAGATTGAATACACTATCTGTATATGAATGCACTATACTGTATACATGTAGAAGTATAGATATTGGTTTTGAACCTGTTTGCATGAAGATATATACATATAGTCTGTACACATATAAAAATCATGGTATGATACTGTATACAGATTGAATACACTATCTGTATATGAATGCACTATACTGTATAAATGTAGAAGTATAGATATTGGTTTTGAACCTGTTTGCATGAAGATATATAGATATAGCCTGTACACATATAAAACTCATGGTAAGATACTGTATACAGATTGAATTCACTATCTGTATATGAATGCACTATACTGTATACATGTAGAAGTATAGGTATTGGTTTTGAACCTGTTTGCATGAAGATCTATAGATATTGCCTGTACACATATAAAACTCATGGTATGATAGTGTATTTACATTGAATACACTATCTATATATGAATCCACTATACTGTATACATGTAGAAGTATAGATATTGGTTTTGAACCTGTTTGCATGAAGATCTATAGATATAGCATGTTCACATATAAAACTCATGGTATGGTACTGTATACAGATTGAATACACTATCTGTATATGAATGCACCATACCGTATACATGTAGTAGTATAGATATTGGTTTTGAACCTGTTTGCATGAAGATATATACATATAGCCTGTACACATATAAAACTCATGGTATGATACTGTATACAGATTGAATACACTATCTCTATATGAATGCACTATACTGTATACATGTAGAAGTATAGATATTGTTTTTGAACCTGTTTGCATATAGATATATAGATATAGCCTGTACACATATAAAACTCATGGTATGATACTGTATACAGATTGAATACACTGTCTGTATATGAATGCACTATACGGTATACATTTAGAAGTATAAATATTGGTTTTGAACCTGTTTGCATGAAATATATACATATAGCCTGTACACATATAAAACTCATGGTATGATACTGTGTACAGATTAAATACACTATCTGTATATGAATGCACTATACTGTATACATGTAGAAGTATAGATATTGGTTTTAAACCTGTTTGCATGAAGATATATAGATATAGCCTGTACACATATAAAACTCATGGTATGATACTGTATACAGATTGAATACACTATCTGTATTGGAATGCACTATACTGTATACATGTAGAAGTATAGATATTGGTTTTGAACCTGTTTGAATGAAGATATATAGATATAGCATGTACACATATAAAACTCATGGTATGATACTGTATACAGATTGAATACACTATCTCTATATGAATGCACTATACTGTAAATGTATGATACTACTGTATACATGTAGAAGTATAGATATTGGTTTTGAACCTGTTTGCAAGAAGATATATAGATATAGCATGTACACATATAAAACTATGGTATGACACTGTATACAGATTGAATACACTATCTGTATATGAATGCACTAAACTGAATACATGTAGAAGTATAGATATTGGTTTTGAACTTGTTTGCATGAAGATCTATAGATATAGTCTGTACACATATAAAACTCATGGTATGATAGTGTATTTACATTGAATACACTATCTATACATGAATGCACTATACTGTATACATGTAGAAGTATAGATATTGGTTTTGAACCTGTTTGCATGAAGATATATAGATATAGCCTGTACACATATAAAACTCATGGTAAGATACTGTATACAGGTTGAATACACTATCTGTATATGAATGCAATATTCTGTATACATGTAGAAGTAAAGATATTGGTTTTGAACCTGTTTGCATGAAGATATATACATATAGCCTGTACACATATAAAACTCATGGTATGATACTGTATACAGATTGAATACAGCCTGTACACATATAAAACTCATGGTAAGATACTGTTTACAGATTGAATACACTATCTGTATATGAATGCAATATACTGTATACATGTAGAAGTATAGATATTGGTTTTGAACCTGTTTGCATGAAGATCAATAGATATTGCCTGTACATTATAAAACTCATGGTATGATACTGTATACAGATTGAATACACTATCTGTATATGAATGGACTATACTGTATACATGTAGAAGTATAGATATTGGTTTTTAACCTTTTTGCATGAAGATATATAGATATAGCCTGTACACATATAAAACTCATGGTAAGATACTATATACAGATTGAATACACTATCTGTATATGAATGCACTATACTGTATACATGTAGAAGTATAGATATTGGTTTTGAACCTGTTTGTATATAGATATATAGATATAGCCTGTACACATATAAAACTCATGGTATGATACTGTATACAGATTGAATACACTATCTGTATTTGAATGCACTATACTGTATACATGTAGAAGTATAGATATTGGTTTTGAACCTGTTTGCATGAAGATATATAGATATAGCATGTACACATATAAAACTCATGGTATGATACTGTATACAGATTGAATACACTATCTCTATATGAATGCACTATACTGTATACATGTCGAAGTATAGATATTGTTTTTGAACCTGTTTGCATGAAGATATATAGATATAGCCTGTACACATATAAAACTCATGGTATGATACTGTATACAGATTGAATACATTATCTGTATATAAATGCACTATACTGTATACATGTAGAAGTATAGATATTGGTTTTGAACCTGTTTCCAAGAAGATATATAGATATAGCATGTACACATATAAAACTATGGTATGATACTGTATACAGATTGAATACACTATCTGTATATTAATGCACTAAACTGAATACATGTAGAAGTATAGATATTGGTTTTGAACCTGTTTGCATGAAAATCTATAGATATAGCCTGTACACATATAAAACTCATGGTATGATAGTGTATTTACATTGAATACACTATCTATATATGAATGCACTATACTGTATACATGTAGAAGTATAGATATTGGTTTTGAACCTGTTTGCATGAAGATATATAGATATAGCCTGTACACATATAAAACTCATGGTATGATACTGTATACAGATTAAATACACTATCTGTATATGAATGCACTATACTGTATACATGTAGAAGTATAGATATTGGTTTGAAACTGTTTTCATGAAGATATATAGATATAGCCTGTACACATATAAAACTCATGGTATGATACTGGTTTACAGATTAAATATACTTTCTGTATATGAATCCACTATACTGTATACATGTAGAAGTATAGATATTGGTTTTGAACCTTGTTGCATGAAGATATATAGATATAGCCTATACACATATAAAACTCATGGTATGATACTGTATACAGATTGAATACACTATCTGTATATGAATGCACTATACTGTATACATGTAGAAGTATAGATATTGGTTTTGAACCTGTTTGCAGGAAGATCTATAGATATTGCCTGTACAATTATAAAACTCATGGTATGATACTGTATACAGATTGAATACACTATCTGTATATGAATGCACTATACTGTATACTGTACATGTAGAAGTATAGATATTGGTTTTAAACCTTTATGCATGAAGATATATAGATATAGCCTGTACACATATAAAACTCATGGTAAGATACTGTATGCAGATTGAATGCACTATCTGTATATGAATGCACTATACTGTATACATGTAGAATTATAGATATTGGTTTTGAACCTGTTTGCATATAGATATATAGATTTAGCCTGTACACATATAAAACTCATGGTATGATAGTGTATTTACATTGAATACACTATCTATATATGAATCCACTATACTGTATACATGTGGAAGTATAGATATTGGTTTTGAACCTGTTTGCATGAAGATCTATAGATATAGCATGTTCACATATAAAACTCATGGTATGATACTGTATACAGATTGAATACACTATCTGTATATGAATGCACTATACTGTATACATGTAGAAGTATAGATATTGGTTTTGAACCTGTTTGCATGAAGATATATACATATAGCCTGTACACATATAAAACTCATGGTATGATACTGTATACAGATTGAATACACTATCTGTATATGAATGCACTAAGCTGAATACATGTAGAAGTTTAAAAAATGGTTTTGAACCTGTTTGCATGAAGATCTATAGATATAGCCTGTACACATATAAAACTCATGGTATGATAGTGTATTTACATTGAATACACTATCTATATATGAATGCACTATACTGTATACATGTAAAGTATAGATATTGTTTTTGAACCTGTTTGCATGAAGATATATAGATATAGCCTGTACACATATAAAACTCATGGTATGATACTGTATACAGATTGAATACACTATCTGTATATGAATGCAATATACTGTATACATGTAGAAGTATAGATATTGGTTTTGAACCTGTTTGCATGAAGATATATAGATATCGCCTGTACACATATAAAAGTCATGGTAAGATACTGTATACAGATTGAATACACTATCTGTATATGAATGCACTATACTGTATACATGTAGAAGTATAGGTATTGGTTTTGAACCTGTTTGCATGAAGATCTATAGATATTGCCTGTACAATTATAAAACTCATGGTATGATACTGTATACAGATTGAATACAGCCTGTACACATATAAAACTCATGGTAAGATACTGTATACAGATTGAATACACTATCTGTATATGAATGCACTATACTGTATACATGTAGAAGTATAGATATTGGTTTTGAACCTGTTTGCATGAAGATATATACATATAGCCTGTACACATATAAAACTCATGGTAAGATACTGTTTACAGATTGAATACACTATCTGTATATGAATGCAATATACTGTATACATGTAGAAGTATAGATATTGGTTTTGAACCTGTTTGCATGAAGATCAATAGATATTGCCTGTACAATTATAAAACTCATGGTATGATACTGTATACAGATTGAATACACTATCTGTATATGAATGGACTATACTGTATACATGTAGAAGTATAGATATTGGTTTTTAACCTTTTTGCATGAAGATATATAGATATAGCCTGTACACATATAAAACTCATGGTAAGATACTATATACAGATTGAATACACTATCTGTATATGAATGCACTATACTGTATACATGTAGAAGTATAGATATTGGTTTTGAACCTGTTTGTATATAGATATATAGATATAGCCTGTACACATATAAAACTCATGGTATGATACTGTATACAGATTGAATACACTATCTGTATTTGAATGCACTATACTGTATACATGTAGAAGTATAGATATTGGTTTTGAACCTGTTTGCATGAAGATATATAGATATAGCATGTACACATTAAAACTCATGGTATGATACTGTATACAGATTGAATACACTATCTCTATATGAATGCACTATACTGTATACATGTCGAAGTATAGATATTGTTTTTGAACCTGTTTGCATGAAGATATATAGATATAGCCTGTACACATATAAAACTCATGGTATGATACTGTATACAGATTGAATACATTATCTGTATATAAATGCACTATACTGTATACATGTAGAAGTATAGATATTGGTTTTGAACCTGTTTCCAAGAAGATATATAGATATAGCATGTACACATATAAAACTATGGTATGATACTGTATACAGATTGAATACACTATCTGTATATTAATGCACTAAACTGAATACATGTAGAAGTATAGATATTGGTTTTGAACCTGTTTGCATGAAAATCTATAGATATAGCCTGTACACATATAAAACTCATGGTATGATAGTGTATTTACATTGAATACACTATCTATATATGAATGCACTATACTGTATACATGTAGAAGTATAGATATTGGTTTTGAACCTGTTTGCATGAAGATATATAGATATAGCCTGTACACATATAAAACTCATGGTATGATACTGTATACAGATTAAATACACTATCTGTATATGAATGCACTATACTGTATACATGTAGAAGTATAGATATTGGTTTTGAACCTGTTTTCATGAAGATATATAGATATAGCCTGTACACATATAAAACTCATGGTATGATACTGTTTACAGATTAAATATACTTTCTGTATATGAATCCACTATACTGTATACATGTAGAAGTATAGATATTGGTTTTGAACCTTGTTGCATGAAGATATATAGATATAGCCTATACACATATAAAACTCATGGTATGATACTGTATACAGATTGAATACACTATCTGTATATGAATGCACTATACTGTATACATGTAGAAGTATAGATATTGGTTTTGAACCTGTTTGCAGGAAGATCTATAGATATTGCCTGTACAATTATAAAACTCATGGTATGATACTGTATACAGATTGAATACACTATCTGTATATGAATGCACTATACTGTATACTGTACATGTAGAAGTATAGATATTGGTTTTAAACCTTTATGCATGAAGATATATAGATATAGCCTGTACACATATAAAACTCATGGTAAGATACTGTATGCAGATTGAATGCACTATCTGTATATGAATGCACTATACTGTATACATGTAGAATTATAGATATTGGTTTTGAACCTGTTTGCATATAGATATATAGATTTAGCCTGTACACATATAAAACTCATGGTATGATAGTGTATTTACATTGAATACACTATCTATATATGAATCCACTATACTGTATACATGTGGAAGTATAGATATTGGTTTTGAACCTGTTTGCATGAAGATCTATAGATATAGCATGTTCACATATAACTCATGGTATGATACTGTATACAGATTGAATACACTATCTGTATATGAATGCACTATACTGTATACATGTAGAAGTATAGATATTGGTTTTGAACCTGTTTGCATGAAGATATATACATATAGCCTGTACACATATAAAACTCATGGTATGATACTGTATACAGATTGAATACACTATCTGTATATGAATGCACTAAGCTGAATACATGTAGAAGTTTAAAAAATGGTTTTGAACCTGTTTGCATGAAGATCTATAGATATAGCCTGTACACATATAAAACTCATGGTATGATAGTGTATTTACATTGAATACACTATCTATATATGAATGCACTATACTGTATACATGTAGAAGTATAGATATTGGTTTTGAACCTGTTTGCATGAAGATATATAGATATAGCCTGTACACATATAAAACTCATGGTATGATACTGTATACAGATTGAATACACTATCTGTATATGAATGCAATATACTGTATACATGTAGAAGTATAGATATTGGTTTTGAACCTGTTTGCATGAAGATATATAGATATCGCCTGTACACATATAAAAGTCATGGTAAGATACTGTATACAGATTGAATACACTATGTGTATATGAATGCACTATACTGTATACATGTAGAAGTATAGGTATTGGTTTTGAACCTGTTTGCATGAAGATCTATAGATATTGCCTGTACAATTATAAAACTCATGGTATGATACTGTATACAGATTGAATACAGCCTGTACACATATAAAACTCATGGTAAGATACTGTATACAGATTGAATACACTATCTGTATATGAATGCACTATACTGTATACATTTAGAAGTATAGATATTGGTTTTGAACCTGTTTGCATGAAGATGTATAGATATCGCCTGTACACATATAAAACTCATGGTATGATACTGTATACAGATTTGAATACACTATCTGTATATGAATGCACTATACTGTATACATGTAGAAGTAAAGGTATTGGTTTTGAACCTGTTTGCATGAAGATCAATAGATATTGCCTGTTCAATTATAAAACTCATGGTATGATACTGTATACAGATTGAATACACTATCTGTATATGAATGCACTATACTGTATACATTTAGAAGTATAAATATTGGTTTTGAACCTGTTTGCATGAAATATATACATATAGCCTGTACACATATAAAACTCATGGTATGATACTGTATACAGATTGAATACAGCCTGTACACATATAAAACTCATGGTATGATACTGTGTACAGATTAAATACACTATCTGTATATGAATGCACTATACTGTATACATGTAGAAGTATAGATATTGGTTTTAAACCTGTTTGCATGAAGATATATAGATATAGCCTGTACACATATAAAACTCATGGTAAGATACTGTATGCAGATTGAATGCACTATCTGTATATGAATGCACTATACTGTATACATGTAGAATTATAGATATTGGTTTTGAACCTGTTTGCATATAGATATATAGATTTAGCCTGTACACATATAAAACTCATGGTATGATAGTGTATTTACATTGAATACACTATCTATATATGAATCCACTATACTGTATACATGTGGAAGTATAGATATTGGTTTTGAACCTGTTTGCATGAAGATCTATAGATATAGCATGTTCACATATAAAACTCATGGTATGATACTGTATACAGATTGAATACACTATCTGTATATGAATGCACTATACTTTATACATGTAGAAGTATAGATATTGGTTTTGAACCTGTTTGCATGAAGATATATACATATAGCCTGTACACATATAAAACTCATGGTATGATACTGTATACAGATTGAATACACTACCTGTATATGAATGCACTAAACTGAATACATGTAGAAGTTTAAAAAATGGTTTTGAACCTGTTTGCATGAAGATCTATAGATATAGCCTGTACACATATAAAACTCATGGTATGATAGTGTATTTACATTGAATACACTATCTATATATGAATGCACTATACTGTATACATGTAGAAGTATAGATATTGGTTTTGAACCTGTTTGCATGAAGATATATAGATATAGCCTGTACACATATAAAACTCATGGTATGATACTGTATACAGATTGAATACACTATCTGTATATGAATGCAATATACTGTATACATGTAGAAGTATAGATATTGGTTTTGAACCTGTTTGCATGAGATATATAGATATCGCCTGTACACATATAAAAGTCATGGTAGATACTGTATACAGATTGAATACACTATCTGTATATGAATGCACTATACTGTATACATGTAGAAGTATAGGTATTGGTTTTGAACCTGTTTGCATGAAGATCTATAGATATTGCCTGTACAATTATAAAACTCATGGTATGATACTGTATACAGATTGAATACAGCCTGTACACATATAAAACTCATGGTAAGATACTGTATACAGATTGAATACACTATCTGTATATGAATGCACTATACTGTATACATTTAGAAGTATAGATATTGGTTTTGAACCTGTTTGCATGATGATGTATAGATATCGCCTGTACACATATAAAACTCATGGTATGATACTGTATACAGATTGAATACACTATCTGTATATGAATGCACTATACTGTATACATGTAGAAGTATAGGTATTGGTTTTGAACCTGTTTGCATGAAGATCAATAGATATTGCCTGTACAATTATAAAACTCATGGTATGATACTGTAAACAGATTTAATACACTATCTGTATATGAATGCACTATACGGTATACATTTAGAAGTAGAAATATTGGTTTTGAACCTGTTTGCATGAAATATATACATATAGCCTGTACACATATAAAACTCATGGTATGATACTGTATACAGATTGAATACAGCCTGTACACATATAAAACTCATGGTATGATACTGTATACAGATTGAATACACTATCTGTATTGGAATGCACTATACTGTATACATGTAGAAGTATAGATATTGGTTTTGAACCTGTTTGAATGAAGATATATAGATATAGCATGTACACATATAAAACTCATGGTATGATACTGTATACAGATTGAATACACTATCTCTACATGAATGCACTATACTGTATACATGTAGAAGTATAGATATTGGTTTTGAACCTGTTTGCAAGAAGATATATAGATATAGCCTGTACACATATAAAACTCATGGTAAAATACTGTATACAGGTTGAATACACTATCTGTATATGAATGCAATATTCTGTATACATGTAGAAGTATAGATATTGGTTTTGAACCTGTTTGCATGAAGATATATACATATAGCCTGTACACATATAAAACTCATGGTATGATACTGTATACAGATTGAATACAGCCTGTACACATATAAAACTCATGGTAAGATACTGTTTACAGATTGAATACACTATCTGTATATGAATGCAATATACTGTATACATGTAGAAGTATAGATATTGGTTTTGAACCTGTTTGCATGAAGATCAATAGATATTGCCTGTACAATTATAAAACTCATGGTATGATACTGTATACAGATTGAATACACTATCTGCATATGAATGGACTATACTGTATACATGTAGAAGTATAGATATTGGTTTTTAACCTTTTTGCATGAAGATATATAGATATAGCCTGTACACATATAAAACTCATGGTAAGATACTATATACAGATTGAATACACTATCTGTATATGAATGCACTATACTGTATACATGTAGAAGAATAGATATTGGTTTTGAACCTGTTTGTATATAGATATATAGATATAGCCTGTACACATATAAAACTCATGGTATGATACTGTGTACAGATTAAATACACTATCTGTATATGAATGCACTATACTGTATACATGTAGAAGTATAGATATTGGTTTTGAACCTTGTTGCATGAAGATATATAGATATAGCCTGTACACATATAAAACTCATGGTATGATACTGTATACAGATTGAATACACTATCTGTATTTGAATGCACTATACTGTATACATGTAGAAGTATAGATATTGGTTTTGAACCTGTTTGCATGAAGATATATAGATATAGCATGTACACATATAAAACTCATGGTATGATACTGTATACAGATTGAATACACTATCTCTATATGAATGCACTATACTGTATACATGTCGAAGTATAGATATTGTTTTTGAACCTGTTTGCATGAAGATATATAGATATAGCCTGTACACATATAAAACTCATGGTATGATACTGTATACAGATTGAATACACTATCTGTATATAAATGCACTATACTGTATACATGTAGAAGTATAGATATTGGTTTTGAACCTTTTTCCAAGAAGATATATAGATATAGCATGTACACATATAAAACTATGGTATGATACTGTATACAGATTGAATACACTATCTGTATATTAATGCACTAAACTCAATACATGTAGAAGTATAGATATTGGTTTTGAACCTGTTTGCATGAAAATCTATAGATATAGCCTGTACACATATAAAACTCATGGTATGATACTGTATACAGATTGAATACAGCCTGTACACATATAAAACTCATGGTAAGATACTGTTTACAGATTGAATACACTATCTGTATATGAATGCAATATTCTGTATACATGTAGAAGTATAGATATTGGTTTTGAACCTGTTTGCATGAAGATATATACATATAGCCTGTACACATATAAAACTCATGGTATGATACTGTATACAGATTGAATACAGCCTGTACACATATAAAACTCATGGTAAGATACTGTTTACAGATTGAATACACTATCTGTATATGAATGCAATATACTGTATACATGTAGAAGTATAGATATTGGTTTTGAACCTGTTTGCATGAAGATCAATAGATATTGCCTGTACAATTATAAAACTCATGGTATGATACTGTATACAGATTGAATTCACTATCTGCATATGAATGGACTATACTGTATATATGTAGAAGTATAGATATTGGTTTTTAACCTTTTTGCATGAAGATATATAGATATAGCCTGTACACATATAAAACTCATGGTAAGATACTATATACAGATTGAATACACTATCTGTATATGAATGCACTATACTGTATACATGTAGAAGAATAGATATTGGTTTTGAACCTGTTTGTATATAGATATATAGATATAGCCTGTACACATATAAAACTCATGGTATGATACTGTGTACAGATTAAATACACTATCTGTATATGAATGCACTATACTGTATACATGTAGAAGTATAGATATTGGTTTTGAACCTTGTTGCATGAAGATATATAGATATAGCCTGTACACATATAAAACTCATGGTATGATACTGTATACAGATTGAATACACTATCTGTATTTGAATGCACTATACTGTATACATGTAGAAGTATAGATATTGGTTTTGAACCTGTTTGCATGAAGATATATAGATATAGCATGTACACATATAAAACTCATGGTATGATACTGTATACAGATTGAATACACTATCTCTATATGAATGCACTATACTGTATACATGTCGAAGTATAGATATTGTTTTTGAACCTGTTTGCATGAAGATATATAGATATAGCCTGTACACATATAAAACTCATGGTATGATACTGTATACAGATTGAATACACTATCTGTATATTAATGCACTAAACTCAATACATGTAGAAGTATAGATATTGGTTTTGAACCTGTTTGCATGAAAATCTATAGATATAGCCTGTACACATATAAAACTCATGGTATGATAGTGTATTTACATTGAATACACTATCTATATATGAATGCACTATACTGTATACATGTAGAAGTAAAGATATTGGTTTTGAACCTGTTTGCAGGAAGATCTATAGATATTGCCTGTACAATTATAAAACTCATGGTATGATACTGTATACAGATTGAATACACTATCTGTATATGAATGCACTATACTGTATACAGTACATGTAGAAGTATAGATATTGGTTTTGAACCTTTATGCATGAAGATATATAGATATAGCCTGTACACATATAAAACTCATGGTAAGATACTGTATGCAGATTGAATGCACTATCTGTATATGAATGCACTATACTGTATACATGTAGAATTATAGATATTCGTTTTGAACCTGTTTGCATATAGATATATAGATTTAGCCTGTACACATATAAAACTCATGGTATGATAGTGTATTTACATTGAATACACTATCTTTATATGAATCCACTATACTGTATACATGTGGAAGTATAGATATTGGTTTTGAACCTGTTTGCATGAAGATCTATAGATATAGCATGTTCACATATAAAACTCATGGTATGATACTGTATACAGATTGAATACACTATCTGTATATGAATGCACTATACTGTATACATGTAGAAGTATAGATATTGGTTTTGAACCTGTTTGCATGAAGATATATACATATAGCTTGTACACATATAAAACTCATGGTATGATACTGTATACAGATTGAATACGGCCTGTACACATATAAAACTCATGGTAAGATACTGTATACAGATTGAATACACTATCTGTATATGAATGCACTATACTGTATACATGTAGAAGTATAGATATTGGTTTTGAACCTGTTTGCATGAAGATAGATACATATAGCCTGTACACATATAAAACTCATGGTATGATACTGTATACAGATTGAATACACTATCTGTATATGAATGCACTATACTGTATACATTTAGAAGTATAAATATTGGTTTTGAACCTGTTTGCATGAAGATATATACATATAGCCTGTACACATATAAAACTCATGGTATGATACTGTATACAGATTGAATACACTATCTGTATATGAATGCACTAAACTGAATACATGTAGAAGTATAGATATTGGCTTTGAACCTGTTTGCATGAAGATATATAGATATAGCCTGTACACATATAAAACTCATGGTATGATAGTGTATTTACATTGAATACACTATCTATATATGAATGCACTATACTGTATACAAGTAGAAGTATAGATATTGGTTTTGAACCTGTTTGCATGAAGATATATAGATATAGCCTGTACACATATAAAACTCATGGTATGATACTGTATACAGATTGAATACACTATCTGTATATGAATGCAATATACTGTATACATGTAGAAGTATAGATATTGGTTTTGAACCTGTTTGCATGAAGATATATAGATATCGCCTGTACACATATAAAAGTCATGGTAAGATACTGTATACAGATTGAATACACTATCTGTATATGAATGCACTATACTGTATACATTTAGAAGTATAAATATTGGTTTTGAACCTGTTTGCATGAAGATATATACATATAGCCTGTACACATATAAAACTCATGGTATGATACTGTATACAGATTGAATACACTATCTGTATATGAATGCACTAAACTGAATACATGTAGAAGTATAGATATTGGCTTTGAACCTGTTTGCATGAAGATATATAGATATAGCCTGTACATATATAAAACTCATGGTATGATAGTGTATTTACATTGAATACACTATCTATATATGAATGCACTATACTGTATACAAGTAGAAGTATAGATATTGGTTTTGAACCTGTTTGCATGAAGATATATAGATAAAGAAATAGCCTGTACACATATAAAACTCATGGTATGATACTGTATACAGATTGAATACACTATCTGTATATGAATGCAATATACTGTATACATGTAGAAGTATAGATATTGTTTTGAACCTGTTTGCATGAAGATATATAGATATCGCCTGTACACATATAAAAGTCATGGTAAGATACTGTATACAGATTGAATACACTATCTGTATATGAATGCACTATACTGTATACATGTAGAAGTATAGGTATTGGTTTTGAACCTGTTTGCATGAAGATCTATAGATATTGCCTGTACAATTATAAAACTCATGGTATGATACTGTATACAGATTGAATACAGCTGTACACATATAAAATCATGGTAAGATACTGTATACAGATTGAATACACTATCTGTATATGAATGCACTATACTGTATACATTTAGAAGTATAGATATTGGTTTTGAACCTGTTTGCATGAAGATGTATAGATATCGCCTGTACACATATAAAACTCATGGTATGATACTGTATACAGATTGAATACACTATCTGTATATGAATGCACTATACTGTATACATGTAGAAGTATAGGTATTGGTTTTGAACCTGTTTGCATGAAGATCAATAGATATTGCCTGTTCAATTATAAAACTCATGGTATGATACTGTATACAAATTGAATACACTATCTGTATATGAATGCACTATACTGTATACATTTAAAAGTATAAATATTGGTTTTGAACCTGTTTGCATGGAATATATACATATAGCCTGTACACATATAAAACTCATGGTATGATACTGTATACAGATTGAATACAGCCTGTACACATATAAAACTCATGGTATGATACTGTGTACAGATTAAATACACTATCTGTATATGAATGCACTATACTGTATACATGTAGAAGTATAGATATTGGTTTTGAACCTGTTTGCAAGAAGATATATAGATATAGCATGTACACATAAAACTATGGTATGATACTGTATACAGATTGAATACACTATCTGTATATGAATGCACTAAACTGAATACATGTAGAAGTATAGATATTGGTTTTGAACTTGTTTGCATGAAGATCTATAGATATAGTCTGTACACATATAAAACTCATGGTATGATAGTGTATTTACATTGAATACACTATCTATACATGAATGCACTATACTGTATACATGTAGAAGTATAGATATTGGTTTTGAACCTGTTTGCATGAAGATATATAGATATAGCCTGTACACATATAAAACTCATGGTATGATACTGTGTACAAATTGAATACAGCCTGTCTCCTACCTTCATAAAAGCGCAAGGGGTATTTGTGGGCGGAGTTTGTGTGTGTATCTGTCTGTCTGTTTGTTTGTCCGAGGGATTAGCGGCGTGCGCACGCTGCCATTGGTTCCATGTGGCTCACGTGACTTTTCACTACCTGGAAAAGGGTTCCAACCGCCTTTGGCTATGCCTCACCTTTTGCCTTGAACTTTTGGTTATTTTCCCTTTTATTCCATCCCTTTTGCAATTGGTCTACCGAGCATCACGTGCTTTTTTTCTACCTGCGAAAAGGTTCGACTACCTGAAAAGGGTTCGACCTGCCGCCGGCAAGGCTTAACCCTTTCCCTCTTTCCGCTTTTCTGCACTGTAGTCATTTCCCACAGCGCATCCTGCATTTCATCTACCCCATCTCTACCATCATGGCCAACGTCAAACGCATGCACAGCCTACATTATTGAACGCCATCAACTTAACGGTAAGATTGTGTTTTCAACAATTAACTAATCACACAACTAACAACTACCAATTTATTTGTTTTCAACGGGTCAGTTGGCTGCATTTCCTTTTGCAGCCCTCCCTCCCACCAACAACCAGTTATTCAAGATTTTGAACAGCTCCATCGACTGTGTTGCAACATTCACAGAGCCTGCTCTTTTCTGCATCCACCAGACAGCCACCAATTTCAACGGTAATCAACAAATCAAACTGCCATGTACCAACCACTAATCCATAAATTACCAACAGGTCCATAGACTGCGTTCCCTAATTCCAGCCCCTAAACAACCACCAATTCATTGCTGCCAACAGCTCCATGGACTTCTTTCCAACACGCTCAACAGTCTTTTCCTTTTGGCATCCACCAGACAGCCACCAATTGCAGCAGTAAAATGTTTAACTATTGCTACGAATCACACCACCATGTAACAACCAATAATGCATTATTTTCCACCAGGTCAATTGACTGCGTTCCCAACTGAGGTGTGTTCCCTTTGGCAGCTTTCAAGCAACCACCAATTCATTGCTTCCTCCCAGCTCTACTAACTGCATTCCAATACTCTTTGACAGACCGTTCCTTTTTAATCCCTAAACCACCACCATTTCATTGCGTCTTAACAGCCGCATTGATTGTGTTTCAACACTCTTGATAGACTGCTCCCTGTTGCATCCATCAAACAGCCACCATTTCGTTGTCTTCTTGATAGCTACATTGACTGTGTTACAACTTTCTTGAGTGACCGTCCCTTTTGAATCCTAAAATACCACCTTTTCTTTGTTTTTGACAGCTCCATTGAAAACGTTCCAACACCCTTAAGTGACTGTTCTCTTTTGCATCCCTCAAACAATCACCAATTCACAGCTCCATTCACTGCATTTCAACACCCTTAAGACACCGTTCCTTTTTTTGTCCCTCCAACAAACACCAATTCATTGCCTTCTTAACAGCTCCTCTGACTGCGTTCCAAAACCCTTGAGAGACCGTTCCCTTTTGCATGCCTCAATCAACCACCAAATTCACTGTGTTCTTACAGCTCTATTGACTGTGTTCCAACACCCTTGAGAGACCGTTCCCTTTTTCATCCCTCAAAGAATCACCAATTAAGACCTCCATTCACTGCATTTTCAACACCTTTCAGAGACCGTTCCCTTTTTCATCCCTCAAACAACCACTAATTCACTGTGTTTTTAACAGCTTCATTGCCTACTCTACAATACCATTAAGTGACCGCTCTCTTTTGCATCTCTGAAACAACCACCAAATTCATTGTGTTCTTATAGCTCCATTTACTGTGTTCCACACCCTTGAGTGACCGTTCCTTTTTGATATTTCATTGATTGTTACAGATGCTTTGACATTAAGTTTTGACAGCTCCTTTGACTGCGTTCCAGCACCCATTAGAGATTGGTCCCTTTTGCAAACCTCCAACAACCACCAATTCACTGTGTTTTTAACAGCTCCATTGACAACGTTCCAACACTCTTCAGTGACCGTTCCCTTTTCCATCCCTCCAACAACCACCAATTCATTTTCTTCTTAATCTCCCTTGACTGTGCTCCACCACTCTTGAGAGATCGTTCCCTTTCGCATCTACCAAACAACCACTAATTCACTGTGTTTTTAACTGCACCATTGACTGCGTTCCAACACCATTAAAAGACCAAGACCGTACTTAACAGCTTCATTGACTGTGTTCCAACACCCTTGAGTGACCGTTCCCATTTGCTTCCCTCAAACTACCACCAATTCACTGTGTTTTTAATAGCTCCATTGCCTTCGCTCCAACACCCTAAAGTGACTGTTACTTTTTGCATCCCACAACAATCACCAATTCACAGCTTCATTGACTGTATTGCAAAACCCACAAGGGACCGTTCCTTTTTGCATCTCTCCAACAACCACCTATTCACTGTGTTATTAACAGCTATATTGGCTACGTTCCAACACCTTTAAGTGACCGTTCCCTTTTTCATCCCTCCAACAACCACCAATTCATTGCCTTCTTAACTGCTCCATTGACTATGTTCCAACACCCTGAAGTGCCTCTCCCCTTTTGTATCCCTCAAACAGTCACAAATCCACAGTTCCATTCACAGCATTTCAACTCCCTTCAGAGACCGTTCCTTTTCCATCCCTCCAACTTCCACACACCAATTCAGTGTTTTTAACAGCTCCATTTCCTACGCTCCAACACCTTTAAGTGACCGTTCCCTTTTGCATCCCTCACACAATCACCAATTCACAGCTCCATTCATTGTATTTCAACAACTTTAAGACTGTTCCCTTTTCTCTGTCCAACAACCACAAATTCACTGTGTTATTAACAGCTATATTGGCTACGTTCCAACACCTTTAAGTGACCGTTCCCTTTTTCATCCCTCCAACAACCACCAATTCATTGCCTTCTTAACTGCTCCATTGACTATGTTCCAACACCCTGAAGTGCCTCTCCCCTTTTGCATCCCTCAAACAGTCACAAATCCACAGTTCCATTCACAGCATTTCAACTCCTTTCAGAGACCGTTCCTTTTCCATCCCTCCAACTTCCACCAATTCACAGTGTTTTTAACAGCTCCCTTTCCTACGCTCCAACACCTTTAAGTGACCGTTCCCTTTTGCATCCCTCACACAATCACCAATTCACAGCTCCATTCATTGTATTTCAACAACTTTAAGAGACCGTTCCCTTTTCCATCTGTCCAACAACCACAAATTCACTGTGTTTTGAACAGCTCTATTGACTACGTTTCAACACCCTAAAGTGACTAACTTTTTGCATCCCTTAAACAATCACCAATTTACAGCTTTATTCCAAAACCCACAAGAGACCGTTCCCTTTTGCAAACCTTCAACAACCATTCACTGTGTTTTCAACAGCTTCATTGACTACGTTCCAACACCTTTCAGTGACCGTTCCCTTTTCCATCCCTCCAACAACCACCAATTCATTGTCTTCTTAATAGCTCCCTTCACTATGCTCCACCACTCTTGAGAGACCGTTCTCTTTCACATCCATCAAACAACCACAAATTGACTGTGTTATTAACTGCACCATTGACTTTGTTCCAACACCCTTGAGAGACCGTTCCCTTTTGCATCCCTCAAACAATCACCATTTCAGAGCTCCATTCACTGCATTTTCAACACCCTTCAGAGATCATTCCCTTTTTCATCTCTCAAACAACCATTAATTCACTGTGTTTTTAACAGCTTCATTGCCTACGTTCCAACACCCTTAAGTGACCGTTCTCTTTTGCATCTCTGAAACAGCTACCAAATTCACTGGGTTCTTGCAGCTCCATTAACTGTGTTTGAACACCCTTGAGAGACCGTTCCTTTTTAATCCCTTAACCACCACCATTTCATTGATTGTTACAGATGCCTTGACATTAGGTTTTGACAGCTCCTTTGACTGCGTTCCAGCATCCATTAAAGACCGGTCCCTTTTGCAAACCTCCAACAACCACCAAATTCACTGTGTTTTCAACAGCTCCATTGACTAGGTTGCAACACCCTTCAGTGACCGTTCCCTTTTCCTCACAAACAAATACTAATTCATTGTGTTCTTAACAACCCTACTGACTGTGTTCCAACACCCTTGAGAGACCGTTCCCTTTTGTATACCTCCAACAACCACCAATTAATTCTGTTGACATCAGTTCCATTGACTTTTTGCACCCCTTAAACAACTCCATTTACTCTGTTCCAACACCATTAGTTGACCGTTCCCTTCTACATCCCTTAACAATCATCATTAACTGCTCGATTTACTGCGTTTCAGCACCCTTAAGACATCGTTCCCTTTTTCATCCTCTATCAACCACCAATTCATTGTGTTCCTCACAGCTCCATTGCCTACTTTTAACACCCTAAAGAGACGGTTCCCTTTTTGCATCCCACAAACAACTACCAAATCATTGTGTTCACAACAGTCCCATTAACTGTGTTCCCACAGCGTGAAGCAATCGTTCCCTTTGCATCAATCATACAGCCACCTATTCAGTGTATCCTTAACAGCTCCGTTGACTCCGTTCAAACACCCTTAATAGACCGATCCCTCTTGCATTCTTCAAACCATCACCAATTCACAACTCCATTAACTGTGTTTCAACACCCCATCTTTCCATTTTTCCTCCCTCCTTTTCCCTTTCCCCTTTCCCCATCCCTTTTCCCCATCCCTTTCCCTTTTGCATCTGTTAAACAACCACTAATTAATTGTGATGTAATTGGAAAATCAACGGGCGGCGTAGAAACGACGGGCAGCGTTTTAACGGCGGGCAGTGGAGAAACGACGGGCATTGGAGAAACGACGGGCAGTGGAGAAACCACGGGCAGCGGTGTAACGACGGGAAGCAAAGAAACGGCGGGCAGTGGAGAGACGACGGGCAGTGGAGAAACGACGGGCAGCGGGTAAAAAGAAAAAAGACGAGCAGTTGAAAATAACTGACAGGGAGAAAACGGCAAGCGAAAAAGGACCCGGCAGAAAACTGTTCCAGCCGAAGAAATTCGGGGTAACCGGATATTTGTGGCTGTCTTTATGTTAACAAGCCTTTTGTGCGCCTACTGCTATTGGTCAAATGGTTTTCACGTGACGCTAGGCTCCAAGAAAAGGTTTCGACCTGCCGCCAGCTAGGCTCTTCACCATTATCCTTCGCTGTTCCATCCCTTCCAACATTAGTGCGAATACAAATCACGTGACATTCGACTACCTGAAAAGGCCCAAAACTGCCTTCAGTAATGATAAACCCTTTTCCCCGTCGCTATCAACGGCTGACAGGTAGAACCAGCTGAACAGTTGAAACACAACGAACACACGGGCATGAAACATTCGCTAAAACTTAAAGTCGACCAACGTTCAGCAGAATAAAAGTAAAAGTCAACTCACGTGCAGCAGACAATAAAAGTATAAGTCCACTAATACACAGCAGACACTAAATACTAGGGTCGACTTATTACCGTCGTGTGACGGGCCGCCATATACTAGTCTCCTACCTTCATAAAAGCGCAAGGGGTATTTGTGGGCGGAGTTTGTGTGTGTATCTGTCTGTCTGTTTGTTTGTCCGAGGGATTAGCGGCGTGCGCACGCTGCCATTGGTTCCATGTGGCTCACGTGACTTTTCACTACCTGGAAAAGGGTTCCAACCGCCTTTGGCTATGCCTCACCTTTTGCCTTGAACTTTTGGTTATTTTCCCTTTTATTCCATCCCTTTTGCAATTGGTCTACCGAGCATCACGTGCTTTTTTTCTACCTGCGAAAAGGTTCGACTACCTGCGAAAAGGTTCGACTACCTGAAAAGGGTTCGACCTGCCGCCGGCAAGGCTTAACCCTTTCCCTCTTTCCGCTTTTCTGCACTGTAGTCATTTCCCACAGCGCATCCTGCATTTCATCTACCCCATCTCTACCATCATGGCCAACGTCAAACGCATGCACAGCCTACATTATTGAACGCCATCAACTTAACGGTAAGATTGTGTTTTCAACAATTAACTAATCACACAACTAACAACTACCAATTTATTTGTTTTCAACGGGTCAGTTGGCTGCATTCCCTTTTGCAGCCCTCCCTCCCACCAACAACCAGTTATTCAAGATTTTGAACAGCTCCATCGACTGTGTTGCAACATTCACAGAGCCTGCTCTTTTCTGCATCCACCAGACAGCCACCAATTTCAACGGTAATCAACAAATCAAACTGCCATGTACCAACCACTAATCCATAAATTACCAACAGGTCCATAGACTGCGTTCCCTAATTCCAGCCCCTAAACAACCACCAATTCATTGCTGCCAACAGCTCCATGGACTTCTTTCCAACACGCTCAACAGTCTTTTCCTTTTGGCATCCACCAGACAGCCACCAATTGCAGCAGTAAAATGTTTAACTATTGCTACGAATCACACCACCATGTAACAACCAATAATGCATTATTTTCCACCAGGTCAATTGACTGCGTTCCCAACTGAGGTGTGTTCCCTTTGGCAGCTTTCAAGCAACCACCAATTCATTGCTTCCTCCCACCTATATTGGCTACGTTCCAACACCTTTAAGTGACCGTTCCCTTTTTCATCCCTCCAACAACCACCAATTCATTGCCTTCTTAACTGCTCCATTGACTATGTTCCAACACCCTGAAGTGCCTCTCCCCTTTTGCATCCCTCAAACAGTCACAAATCCACAGTTCCATTCACAGCATTTCAACTCATTTCAGAGACCGTTCCTTTTCCATCCCTCCAACTTCCACCAATTCACAGTGTTTTTAACAGCTCCCTTTCCTACGCTCCAACACCTTTAAGTGACCGTTCCCTTTTGCATCCCTCACACAATCACCAATTCCCAGCTCCATTCATTGTATTTCAACAACTTTAAGAGATCGTTCCCTTTTCCATCTGTCCAACAACCACAAATTCACTGTGTTTTGAACAGCTCTATTGACTACGTTTCAACACCCTAAAGTGACTAACTTTTTGCATCCCTTAAACAATCACCAATTTACAGCTTCATCGACTTTATTCCAAAACCCACAAGAGACCGTTCCCTTTTGCAAACCTTCAACAACCACCAAATTCACTGTGTTTTCAACAGCTTCATTGACTACGTTCCAACACCTTTCAGTGACCGTTCCCTTTTCCATCCCTCCAACAACCACCAATTCATTGTCTTCTTAATAGCTCCCTTCACTATGCTCCACCACTCTTGAGAAACCGTTCTCTTTCACATCCATCAAACAACCACAAATTGACTGTGTTATTAACTGCACCATTGACTTTGTTCCAACACCCTTGAGAGACCGTTCCCTTTTGCATCCCTCAAACAATCACCATTTCAGAGCTCCATTCACTGCATTTTCAACACCCTTCAGAGATCATTCCCTTTTTCATCTCTCAAACAACCATTAATTCACTGTGTTTTTAACAGCTTCATTGCCTACGTTCCAACACCCTTAAGTGACCGTTCTCTTTTGCATCTCTGAAACAGCTACCAAATTCACTGGGTTCTTGCAGCTCCATTAACTGTGTTTGAACACCCTTGAGAGACCGTTCCTTTTTAATCCCTTAACCACCACCATTTCATTGATTGTTACAGATGCCTTGACATTAGGTTTTGACAGCTCCTTTGACTGCGTTCCAGCATCCATTAAAGACCGGTCCCTTTTGCAAACCTCCAACAACCACCAAATTCACTGTGTTTTCAACAGCTCCATTGACTAGGTTGCAACACCCTTCAGTGACCGTTCCCTTTTCCTCACAAACAAATACTAATTCATTGTGTTCTTAACAACCCTACTGACTGTGTTCCAACACCCTTGAGAGACCGTTCCCTTTTGTATACCTCCAACAACCACCAATTAATTCTGTTGACATCAGTTCCATTGACTTTTTGCACCCCTTAAACAACTCCATTTACTCTGTTCCAACACCATTAGTTGACCGTTCCCTTCTACATCCCTTAAACAATCATCATTAACTGCTCGATTTACTGCGTTTCAGCACCCTTAAGACATCGTTCCCTTTTTCATCCCTCTATCAACCACCAATTCATTGTGTTCCTCACAGCTCCATTGCCTACTTTTAACACCCTAAAGAGACGGTTCCCTTTTTGCATCCCACAAACAACTACCAAATCATTGTGTTCACAACAGTCCCATTAACTGTGTTCCCACAGCGTGAAGCAATCGTTCCCTTTGGCATCAATCATACAGCCACCTATTCAGTGTATCCTTAACAGCTCCGTTGACTCCGTTCAAACACCCTTAATAGACCGATCCCTCTTGCATTCTTCAAACCATCACCAATTCACAACTCCATTAACTGTGTTTCAACACCCCATCTTTCCATTTTTCCTCCCTCCTTTTCCCTTTCCCCTTTCCCCATCCCTTTTCCCCATCCCTTCCCTTTTTGCATCTGTTAAACAACCACTAATTAATTGTGATGTAATTGGAAAATCAACGGGCGGCGTAGAAACGACGGGCAGCGTTTTAACGGCGGGCAGTGGAGAAACGACGGGCATTGGAGAAACGACGGGCAGTGGAGAAACCACGGGCAGCGGTGTAACGACGGGAAGCAAAGAAACGGCGGGCAGTGGAGAGACGACGGGCAGTGGAGAAACGACGGGCAGCGGGTAAAAAGAAAAAAGACGAGCAGTTGAAAATAACTGACAGGGAGAAAACGGCAAGCGAAAAAGGACCCGGCAGAAAACTGTTCCAGCCGAAGAAATTCGGGGTAACCGGATATTTGTGGCTGTCTTTATGTTAACAAGCCTTTTGTGCGCCTACTGCTATTGGTCAAATGGTTTTCACGTGACGCTAGGCTCCAAGAAAAGGTTTCGACCTGCCGCCAGCTAGGCTCTTCACCATTATCCTTCGCTGTTCCATCCCTTCCAACATTAGTGCGAATACAAATCACGTGACATTCGACTACCTGAAAAGGCCCAAAACTGCCTTCAGTAATGATAAACCCTTTTCCCCGTCGCTATCAACGGCTGACAGGTAGAACCAGCTGAACAGTTGAAACACAACGAACACACGGGCATGAAACATTCGCTAAAACTTAAAGTCGACCAACGTTCAGCAGAATAAAAGTAAAAGTCAACTCACGTGCAGCAGACAATAAAAGTATAAGTCCACTAATACACAGCAGACACTAAATACTAGGGTCGACTTATTACCGTCGTGTGACGGGCCGCCATATACTAGTCTCCTACCTTCATAAAAGCGCAAGGGGTATTTGTGGGCGGAGTTTGTGTGTGTATCTGTCTGTCTGTTTGTTTGTCCGAGGGATTAGCGGCGTGCGCACGCTGCCATTGGTTCCATGTGGCTCACGTGACTTTTCACTACCTGGAAAAGGGTTCCAACCGCCTTTGGCTATGCCTCACCTTTTGCCTTGAACTTTTGGTTATTTTCCCTTTTATTCCATCCCTTTTGCAATTGGTCTACCGAGCATCACGTGCTTTTTTTCTACCTGCGAAAAGGTTCGACTACCTGCGAAAAGGTTCGACTACCTGAAAAGGGTTCGACCTGCCGCCGGCAAGGCTTAACCCTTTCCCTCTTTCCGCTTTTCTGCACTGTAGTCATTTCCCACAGCGCATCCTGCATTTCATCTACCCCATCTCTACCATCATGGCCAACGTCAAACGCATGCACAGCCTACATTATTGAACGCCATCAACTTAACGGTAAGATTGTGTTTTCAACAATTAACTAATCACACAACTAACAACTACCAATTTATTTGTTTTCAACGGGTCAGTTGGCTGCATTTCCTTTTGCAGCCCTCCCTCCCACCAACAACCAGTTATTCAAGATTTTGAACAGCTCCATCGACTGTGTTGCAACATTCACAGAGCCTGCTCTTTTCTGCATCCACCAGACAGCCACCAATTTCAACGGTAATCAACAAATCAAACTGCCATGTACCAACCACTAATCCATAAATTACCAACAGGTCCATAGACTGCGTTCCCTAATTCCAGCCCCTAAACAACCACCAATTCATTGCTGCCAACAGCTCCATGGACTTCTTTCCAACACGCTCAACAGTCTTTTCCTTTTGGCATCCACCAGACAGCCACCAATTGCAGCAGTAAAATGTTTAACTATTGCTACGAATCACACCACCATGTAACAACTAATAATGCATTATTTTCCACCAGGTCAATTGACTGCGTTCCCAACTGAGGTGTGTTCCCTTTGGCAGCTTTCAAGCAACCACCAATTCATTGCTTCCTCCCAGCTCTACTAACTGCATTCCAATACTCTTTGACAGACCGTTCCTTTTTAATCCCTAAACCACCACCATTTCATTGCGTCTTAACAGCCGCATTGATTGTGTTTCAACACTCTTGATAGACTGCTCCCTGTTGCATCCATCAAACAGCCACCATTTCGTTGTCTTCTTGATAGCTACATTGACTGTGTTACAACTTTCTTGAGTGACCGTCCCTTTTGAATCCTAAAATACCACCTTTTCTTTGTTTTTGACAGCTCCATTGAAAACGTTCCAACACCCTTAAGTGACTGTTCTCTTTTGCATCCCTCAAACAATCACCAATTCACAGCTCCATTCACTGCATTTCAACACCCTTAAGACACCGTTCCTTTTTTTGTCCCTCCAACAAACACCAATTCATTGCCTTCTTAACAGCTCCTCTGACTGCGTTCCAAAACCCTTGAGAGACCGTTCCCTTTTGCATGCCTCAATCAACCACCAAATTCACTGTGTTCTTACAGCTCTATTGACTGTGTTCCAACACCCTTGAGAGACCGTTCCCTTTTTCATCCCTCAAAGAATCACCAATTAAGACCTCCATTCACTGCATTTTCAACACCTTTCAGAGACCGTTCCCTTTTTCATCCCTCAAACAACCACTAATTCACTGTGTTTTTAACAGCTTCATTGCCTACTCTACAATACCATTAAGTGACCGCTCTCTTTTGCATCTCTGAAACAACCACCAAATTCATTGTGTTCTTATAGCTCCATTTACTGTGTTCCAACACCCTTGAGTGACCGTTCCTTTTTGATATTTCATTGATTGTTAACAGATGCTTTGACATTAAGTTTTGACAGCTCCTTTGACTGCGTTCCAGCACCCATTAGAGATTGGTCCCTTTTGCAAACCTCCAACAACCACCAATTCACTGTGTTTTTAACAGCTCCATTGACAACGTTCCAACACTCTTCAGTGACCGTTCCCTTTTCCATCCCTCCAACAACCACCAATTCATTTTCTTCTTAATAGCTCCCTTGACTGTGCTCCACCACTCTTGAGAGATCGTTCCCTTTCGCATCTACCAAACAACCACTAATTCACTGTGTTTTTAACTGCACCATTGACTGCGTTCCAACACCATTAAAAGACCAAGACCGTACTTAACAGCTTCATTGACTGTGTTCCAACACCCTTGAGTGACCGTTCCCATTTGCTTCCCTCAAACTACCACCAATTCACTGTGTTTTTAATAGCTCCATTGCCTTCGCTCCAACACCCTAAAGTGACTGTTACTTTTTGCATCCCACAACAATCACCAATTCACAGCTTCATTGACTGTATTGCAAAACCCACAAGGGACCGTTCCTTTTTGCATCTCTCCAACAACCACCTATTCACTGTGTTATTAACAGCTATATTGGCTACGTTCCAACACCTTTAAGTGACCGTTCCCTTTTTCATCCCTCCAACAACCACCAATTCATTGCCTTCTTAACTGCTCCATTGACTATGTTCCAACACCCTGAAGTGCCTCTCCCCTTTTGCATCCCTCAAACAGTCACAAATCCACAGTTCAATTCACTGCATTTCAACTCCCTTCAGAGACCGTTCTCTTTCCATCCCTCCAACTTCCACCAATTCACAGTGTTTTTAACAGCTCCATTTCCTACGCTCCAACACCTTTAAGTGACCGTTCCCTTTTGCATCCCTCACACCATCACCAATTCACAGCTCCATTCATTGTATATCAACAACTTTAAGAGACTGTTCCCTTTTCCATCTGTCCAACAACCACAAATTCACTGTGTTATTAACAGCTATATTGGCTACGTTCCAACACCTTTAAGTGACCGTTCCCTTTTTCATCCCTCCAACAACCACCAATTCATTGCCTTCTTAACTGCTCCATTGACTATGTTCCAACACCCTGAAGTGCCTCTCCCCTTTTGCATCCCTCAAACAGTCACAAATCCACAGTTCCATTCACAGCATTTCAACTCCCTTCAGAGACCGTTCCTTTTCCATCCCTCCAACTTCCACCAATTCAGTGTTTTTAACAGCTCCATTTCCTACGCTCCAACACCTTTAAGTGACCGTTCCCTTTTGCATCCCTCACACAATCACCAATTCACAGCTCCATTCATTGTATTTCAACAACTTTAAGAGACTGTTCCCTTTTCCATCTGTCCAACAACCACAAATTCACTGTGTTATTAACAGCTATATTGGCTACGTTCCAACACCTTTAAGTGACCGTTCCCTTTTTCATCCCTCCAACAACCACCAATTCATTGCCTTCTTAACTGCTCCATTGACTATGTTCCAACACCCTGAAGTGCCTCTCCCCTTTTGCATCCCTCAAACAGTCACAAATCCACAGTTCCATTCACAGCATTTCAACTCATTTCAGAGACCGTTCCTTTTCCATCCCTCCAACTTCCACCAATTCACAGTGTTTTTAACAGCTCCCTTTCCTACGCTCCAACACCTTTAAGTGACCGTTCCCTTTTGCATCCCTCACACAATCACCAATTCCCAGCTCCATTCATTGTATTTCAACAACTTTAAGAGATCGTTCCCTTTTCCATCTGTCCAACAACCACAAATTCACTGTGTTTTGAACAGCTCTATTGACTACGTTTCAACACCCTAAAGTGACTAACTTTTTGCATCCCTTAAACAATCACCAATTTACAGCTTCATCGACTTTATTCCAAAACCCACAAGAGACCGTTCCCTTTTGCAAACCTTCAACAACCACCAAATTCACTGTGTTTTCAACAGCTTCATTGACTACGTTCCAACACCTTTCAGTGACCGTTCCCTTTTCCATCCCTCCAACAACCACCAATTCATTGTCTTCTTAATAGCTCCCTTCACTATGCTCCACCACTCTTGAGAAACCGTTCTCTTTCACATCCATCAAACAACCACAAATTGACTGTGTTATTAACTGCACCATTGACTTTGTTCCAACACCCTTGAGAGACCGTTCCCTTTTGCATCCCTCAAACAATCACCATTTCAGAGCTCCATTCACTGCATTTTCAACACCCTTCAGAGATCATTCCCTTTTTCATCTCTCAAACAACCATTAATTCACTGTTTTTAACAGCTTCATTGCCTACGTTCCAACACCCTTAAGTGACCGTTCTCTTTTGCATCTCTGAAACAGCTACCAAATTCACTGGGTTCTTGCAGCTCCATTAACTGTGTTTGAACACCCTTGAGAGACCGTTCCTTTTTAATCCCTTAACCACCACCATTTCATTGATTGTTACAGATGCCTTGACATTAGGTTTTGACAGCTCCTTTGACTGCGTTCCAGCATCCATTAAAGACCGGTCCCTTTTGCAAACCTCCAACAACCACCAAATTCACTGTGTTTTCAACAGCTCCATTGACTAGGTTGCAACACCCTTCAGTGACCGTTCCCTTTTCCTCACAAACAAATACTAATTCATTGTGTTCTTAACAACCCTACTGACTGTGTTCCAACACCCTTGAGAGACCGTTCCCTTTTGTATACCTCCAACAACCACCAATTAATTCTGTTGACATCAGTTCCATTGACTTTTTGCACCCCTTAAACAACTCCATTTACTCTGTTCCAACACCATTAGTTGACCGTTCCCTTCTACATCCCTTAAACAATCATCATTAACTGCTCGATTTACTGCGTTTCAGCACCCTTAAGACATCGTTCCCTTTTTCATCCCTCTATCAACCACCAATTCATGTGTTCCTCACAGCTCCATTGCCTACTTTTAACACCCTAAAGAGACGGTTCCCTTTTTGCATCCACAAACAACTACCAAATCATTGTGTTCACAACAGTCCCATTAACTGTGTTCCCACAGCGTGAAGCAATCGTTCCCTTTGGCATCAATCATACAGCCACCTATTCAGTGTATCCTTAACAGCTCCGTTGACTCCGTTCAAACACCCTTAATAGACCGATCCCTCTTGCATTCTTCAAACCATCACCAATTCACAACTCCATTAACTGTGTTTCAACACCCCATCTTTCCATTTTTCCTCCCTCCTTTTCCCTTTCCCCTTTCCCCATCCCTTTTCCCCATCCCTTTCCCTTTTGCATCTGTTAAACAACCACTAATTAATTGTGATGTAATTGGAAAATCAACGGGCGGCGTAGAAACGACGGGCAGCGTTTTAACGGCGGGCAGTGGAGAAACGACGGGCATTGGAGAAACGACGGGCAGTGGAGAAACCACGGGCAGCGGTGTAACGACGGGAAGCAAAGAAACGGCGGGCAGTGGAGAGACGACGGGCAGTGGAGAAACGACGGGCAGCGGGTAAAAAGAAAAAAGACGAGCAGTTGAAAATAACTGACAGGGAGAAAACGGCAAGCGAAAAAGGACCCGGCAGAAAACTGTTCCAGCCGAAGAAATTCGGGGTAACCGGATATTTGTGGCTGTCTTTATGTTAACAAGCCTTTTGTGCGCCTACTGCTATTGGTCAAATGGTTTTCACGTGACGCTAGGCTCCAAGAAAAGGTTTCGACCTGCCGCCAGCTAGGCTCTTCACCATTATCCTTCGCTGTTCCATCCCTTCCAACATTAGTGCGAATACAAATCACGTGACATTCGACTACCTGAAAAGGCCCAAAACTGCCTTCAGTAATGATAAACCCTTTTCCCCGTCGCTATCAACGGCTGACAGGCTAGCACAGGTAGAACCAGCTGAACAGTTGAAACACAACGAACACACGGGCATGAAACATTCGCTAAAACTAAAGTCGACCAACGTTCAGCAGAATAAAAGTAAAAGTCAACTCACGTGCAGCAGACAATAAAAGTATAAGTCCACTAATACACAGCAGACACTAAATACTAGGGTCGACTTATTACCGTCGTGTGACGGGCCGCCATATACTAGTACACATATAAAACTCATGGTAAGATACTGTATACAGATTGAATACACTATCTGTATATGAATGCAATATACTGTATACATGTAGAAGTGTAGATATTCGTTTTGAACCTGTTTGCATGAAGATATATACATATAGCCTGTACACATATAAAACTCATGGTATGATACTGTATACAGATTGAATACAGCCTGTACACATATAAAACTCATGGTAAGATACTGTTTACAGATTCAATACACTATCTGTATATGAATGCAATATACTGTATACATGTAGAAGTATAGATATTGGTTTTGAACCTGTTTGCATGAAGATCAATAGATATTGCCTGTACAATTATAAAACTTATGGTATGATACTGTATACAGATTGAATACACTATCTGTATATGAATGGACTATACTGTATACATGTAGAAGTATAGATATTGGTTTGAACCTGTTTGCATGAAATATATACATATAGCCTGTGCACATATAAAACTCATGGTATGATACTGTATACAGATTGAATACACTATCTGTACATGAATGCACTATACTGTATTCATGTAGAAGTATAGATATTGGTTTTGAACCTGTTTGCATTAAGATCTATAGATATTCCCTGTACAATTATAAAACTCATGGTATGATACTGTATACAGATTGAATACACTATCTGTATATGAATGCACTATACTGTATACATGTAGAAGTATAAATATTGGTTTTGAACCTGTTTGCATGAAATATATACATATAGCCTGTGCACATATAAAACTCATGGTATGATACTGTATACAGATTGAATACACTATCTGTACATGAATGCACTATACTGTATTCATGTAGAAGTATAGATATTGGTTTTGAACCTGTTTGCATGAAGATATATAGATATAGCCTTTACACATATAGAACTCATGGTATGATACTGTATACAGATTAAATACACTATCTGTATATGAATGCACTATACTGTATACATGTAGAAGTATAGGTATTGGTTTTGAACCTGTTTGCATGAAGATCAATAGATATTGCCTGTTCAATTATAAAACTCATGGTATGATACTGTATACAGATTGAATACACTATCTGTATATGAATGCACTATACTGTATACATTTAAAAGTATAAATATTGGTTTTGAACCTGTTTGCATGGAATATATACATATAGCCTGTACACATATAAAACTCATGGTATGATACTGTATACAGATTGAATACAGCCTGTACACATATAAAACTCATGGTATGATACTGTGTACAGATTAAATACACTATCTGTATATGAATGCACTATACTGTATACATGTAGAAGTATAGATATTGGTTTTGAACCTGTTTGCAAGAAGATATATAGATATAGCATGTACACATAAAACTATGGTATGATACTGTATACAGATTGAATACACTATCTGTATATGAATGCACTAAACTGAATACATGTAGAAGTATAGATATTGGTTTTGAACTTGTTTGCATGAAGATCTATAGATATAGTCTGTACACATATAAAACTCATGGTATGATAGTGTATTTACATTGAATACACTATCTATACATGAATGCACTATACTGTATACATGTAGAAGTATAGATATTGGTTTTGAACCTGTTTGCATGAAGATATATAGATATAGCCTGTACACATATAAAACTCATGGTATGATACTGTGTACAAATTGAATACAGCCTGTACACATATAAAACTCATGGTAAGATACTGTATACAGATTGAATACACTATCTGTATATGAATGCAATATACTGTATACATGTAGAAGTGTAGATATTGGTTTTGAACCTGTTTGCATGAAGATATATACATATAGCCTGTACACATATAAAACTCATGGTATGATACTGTATACAGATTGAATACAGCCTGTACACATATAAAACTCATGGTAAGATACTGTTTACAGATTGAATACACTATCTGTATATGAATGCCCTATACTGTATACATGTAGAAGTATAGATATTGGTTTTGAACCTGTTTGCATGAAGATATATACATATAGCCTGTGCACATATAAAACTCATGGTATGATACTGTATACAGATTGAATACACTATCTGTACATGAATGCACTATACTGTATTCATGTAGAAGTATAGATATTGGTTTTGAACCTGTTTGCATTAAGATCTATAGATATTGCCTGTACAATTATAAAACTCATGGTATGATACTGTATACAGATTGAATACACTATCTGTATATGAATGCACTATACTGTATACATGTAGAAGTATAAATATTGGTTTTGAACCTGTTTGCATGAAATATATACATATAGCCTGTGCACATATAAAACTCATGGTATGATACTGTATACAGATTGAATACACTATCTGTACATGAATGCACTATACTGTATTCATGTAGAAGTATAGATATTGGTTTTGAACCTGTTTGCATGAAGATATATAGATATAGCCTGTACACATATAGAACTCATGGTATGATACTGTATACAGATTAAATACACTATCTGTATATGAATGCACTATACTGTATACATGTAGAAGTATAGATATTAGTTTTGAACCTGTTTGCATGAAGATATATACATATAGCCTGTACACATATAAAACTCATGGTATGATACTGTATACAGATTGATTACACTATCTGTATTTGAATGCACTATACTGTATACATGTAGAAGTATAGATATTGGTTTTGAACCTGTTTGCATGAAGATATATAGATATAGCATGTACACATATAAAACTATGGTATGATACTGTATACAGATTGAATACACTATCTGTATATGAATGCACTAAACTGTATACATGTAGAAGTATAGATATTGGTTTTGAACCTGTTTGCATGAAGATCTATAGATATAGCCTGTACACATGTAAAACTCATGATATGATAGTGTATTTACATTGAATACACTATCTATATATGAATGCACTATACTGTATACATGTAGAAATATAAATATTGGTTTTGAACCTGTTTGCATGAAGATATATAGATATAGCCTGTACACATATAAAACTCATGGAATGATACTGTATACAGATTGAATACACTATCTGTATATGAATGCCCTATACTGTATACATGTAGAAGTATAGATATTGGTTTTGAACCTGTTTGCATGAAGATATATACATATAGCCTGTACACATATAAAACTCATGGTATGATACTGTATACAGATTGAATACACTATCTGTATATGAATGCACAATACTGTATACATATAGAAGTATAGATATTGGTTTTGAACCGGTTTGCATGAAGATATATACATATTGCCTATACACATATAAAACTCATAGTATGATACTGTATACAGATTGAATACAGCCTGTACACATAAAAAACTCATGGTAAGATACTGTATACAGATTAAATACACTATCTGTATATGAATGCACTATACTGTATACATGTAGAAGTATAGATATTGGTTTTGAACCTGTTTGCATGAAGATATGTACATATAGCCTGTACACTTATAAAACTCATGGTATGATACTGTATACAGATTGAATACACTATCTGTATAAGAATGCACTATACTGTATACATGTAGAAGTATAGATATTGGTTTTGAACCTGTTTGCATGAAGATACATACATATAGCCTGTACACATATAAAAATCATGGTATTATACTGTATACAGATTGAATACACTATCTGTATATGAATGCACTATACTGTATACATATAGAAGTATAGATATTGGTTTTGAACCTGTTTGCATGAAGATATATACAAATAACCTGTCCACATATAAAACTCATGGTATGATACTGTATACAGATTGAATACACTATCTGTATAAATGTAGAAGTATAGATATTGGTTTTGAACCTGTTTGCATGAAAATATATAGATATAGCCTGTACACATATAAAACTCATGGTATGATACTGTATACAGATTGAATACACTATCTGTATAAATGTAGAAGTATAGATATTGGTTTTGAACCTGTTTGCATGAAAATATATAGATATAGCCTGTACACATATAAAACTCATGGTATGATACTGTATACAGATTGAATACACTATCTGTATATGAATGCACTATACTGTATACATGTAGAAGTATAAATATTGTTTTTGAACCTATTTGCATGAAGATATATAGATAAAGCCTGTACACATATAAAACTCATGGTATGATACTGTATACAGATTGAATACACTATCTGTATATGAATGCACTATACTGTATACATGTAGAAGTATAGATATTGGTTTTGAACCTGTTTGCAAGAAGATATATAGATATAGCATGTACACATATAAAACTATGGTATGATACTGTATACAGATTGAATACACTATCTGTATATGAATGCACTAAACTGTATACATGTAGAGGTATAGATACTGGTTTTGAACCTGTTTGCATGAAGATATTTACATATAGCCAGTACACATATAAAACTCATGGTATGATACTGTATACAGATTGAATACAGCCTGTACACATATAAAACTCATGGTAAGATACTGTATACAGATTGAATACACTATCTGTATATGAATGCAATATACTGTATACATTTAGAAGTATAGATATTGGTTTTGAACCTGTTTGCATGAAGATATATACATATAACCTGTACACATATAAGACTCATGGTATGATACTGTATACAGATTGAATACACTATCTGTATATGAATGCACTATACTGTATACATGTAGAAGTATAGATATTGGTTTTGAACCTGTTTGCATGAAGATCTATAGATATAGCCTGTACACATATAAAACTCATGGTATGATACTGTATACAGATTGAATAAACTATCTGTATATGAATGCCCTATACTGTATACATGTAGAAGTATAGATATTGATTTTGAACCTGTTTGCATGAAGATATATACATATAGCCTGTACACATATAAAACTAATGGAATGATACTGTATATAGATTGAATACACTATCTGTATATGAATGCACTATACTGTATACATGTAGAAGTATAGATATTGGTTTTGAACCTGTTTGCATGAAGATATATACATATAGCCTGTACACATATAAAACTCATGGTATGATACTGTATACAGATTGAATAAAGCCTGTACACATATAAAACTCATGGTAAGATACTGTATACAGATTAAATACACTATCTGTATATGAATGCACTATACTGTGTACATGTAGAAGTATAGATATTGGTTTTGAACCTGTTTGCATGAAGATATATAGAAATAGCCTGTACACATATGAAACTCATGGTATGATACTGTATACAGATTGAATACACTATCTGTATATGAATGCACTATACTGTATACATGTAGAAGTATAGATATTGGTTTTGAACCTGTTTGCATGAAGATATATACATATAGCCTGTACACTTATAAAACTCATGGTATGATACTGTATACAGATTGAATACACTATCTGTATATGAATGCACTATACTTTATACATGTAGAAGTATAGATATTGGTTTTGACCCTGTTTGCATGAAGATAGATACATATAGCCTGTACACATATAAAACTCATGGTATGATACTGTATACAGATTGAATACATCCTGTACACATATAAAACTCATGTATACTGTATACAGATTGAATACACTATCTGTATATGAATGCACTATACTGTATACATGTAGAAGTATAGATATTGGTTTTGAATCTGTTTGCATGAAGATCTATAGATATAGCCTGTACAATTATAAAACTCATGGTATGATACTGTATACAGATTGAATACACTATCTGTATATGAATGCACTATACTGTATACATGTAGAAGTATAGATATTGGTTTTGAACCTGTTTGCATGAAGATATATAGATATAGCCTGTACACATATAAAACTCATGGTATGATACTGTATACAGATTGAATACACTTTGTGTATATGAATGCACTATACTGTATACAGATTGAATACACTATGTGTACATGAATGCACTATACTGTATACATGTAGAAGTATAGATATTGGTTTTGAACCTGTTTGCATGAAGATATATAGATATAGCCTGTACACATATAAAACTCATGGTATGATACTGTATACAGATTGAATACACTATATGTATATGAATGCACTATACTGTATACATGTAGAAGTATAGATATTGGTTTTGAACCTGTTTGCATGAAGATATATAGATAAAGCCTGTACACATATAAAACTCATGGTATGATACTGTATACAGATTGAATACACTATGTGTATAAGAATGCACTATACTGTATACATCTAGAAGTATAGATATTGGTTTTGAACCTCTTTGCATGAAGATATATAGATATAGCCTGTACACATATAAAACTCATGGTATGATACTGTATACAGATTGAATACACTATCTGTATATGAATGCACTATACTGTATACATGTAGAAGTATAGATATTGGTTTTGAACCTGTTTGCATGAAGATATATAGATATAGCCTGTACACATATAAAACTCATGGTATGATACTGTATACAGATTGAATACACTATCTGTATATGAATGCACTATACTGTATACATGTAGAAGTATAGATATTGGTTTTGAACCTGTTTGCATGAAGATATGTACATATAGCCTGTACACTTATAAAACTCATGGTATGATACTGTATACAGATTGAATACACTATCTGTATAAGAATGCACTATACTGTATACATGTAGAAGTATAGATATTGGTTTTGAACCTGTTTGCATGAAGATACATACATATAGCCTGTACACATATAAAAATCATGGTATTATACTGTATACAGATTGAATACACTATCTGTATATGAATGCACTATACTGTATACATATAGAAGTATAGATATTGGTTTTGAACCTGTTTGCATGAAGATATATACATATAACCTGTACACATATAAAACTCATGGTATGATACTGTATACAGATTGAATACACTATCTGTATAAATGTAGAAGTATAGATATTGGTTTTGAACCTCTTTGCATGAAAATATATAGAAATAGCCTGTACACATATAAAACTCATGGTATGATACTGTATACAGATTGAATACACTATCTGTATATGAATGCCCTATACTGTATACATGTAGAAGTATAGATGTTGGTTTTGAACCTGTTTGCATGAAGATATATACTTATAGCCTGTACACATATAAAACTCATGGTATGATACTGTATACAGATTGAATACACTATCTGTATATGAATGCACTATACTGTATACATGTAGAAGTAAAGATATTGGTTTTGAACCTGTTTGCATGAAGATATATACATATAGCCTGTACACATATAAAACTCATGGTAAGATACTGTATACAGATTAAATACACTACCTGTATATGAATGCACTATACTGTATACATGTAGAAGTATAGATATTGGTTTTGAAACTGTTTGCATGAAGATATATAGATATAGCCTGTACACATATAAAACTCATGGTATGATACTGTATACAGATTGAATACACTATCTGTATATGAATGCACTATACTGTATACATGTAGAAGTATAGATATTGGTTTTGAACCTGTTTGCATGAAGATATATACATATAGCCTGTACACATATAAAACTCATGGTATGATACTGTATACAGATTGAATACAGCCTGTACACATATAAAACTCATGGTAAGATACTGTATACAGATTGAATACACTATCTGTATATGAATGCACTATACTGTATACATTTAGAAGTATAGATATTGGTTTTGAACCTGTTTGCATGAAGATATATACATATAGCCTGTACACATATAAAACTCATGGTATGATACTGTATACAGATTGAATACAGCCTGTACACATATAAAACTCATGGTAAGATACTGTATACAGATGGAATACACTATCTGTATATGAATGCACTGTACTGTATACATGTAGAAGTATATATATTGGTTTTGAACTTGTTTGCATGAAGATATATAGATATAGCCTGTACACATATAAAACTCATGGTATG
This sequence comes from Daphnia sinensis, assembly GCA_013167095.2. Lineage (NCBI taxonomy): Eukaryota > Metazoa > Arthropoda > Branchiopoda > Diplostraca > Daphniidae > Daphnia > Daphnia sinensis. The sequence goes on from CM023197.1 coordinate 6,091,989, forward strand.
ATACTGTATACAGATTAAATACATTATCTGTATATGAATGCACTATACTGTATACATGTAGAAGTACAGATATTGGTTATCAACCTGTTTGCATGAAGATATATAGATATAGCCTGTACACATATAAAACTCATGGTATGATAATGTATACAGATTGAATACACTATCTGTATTTGAATGCACTATATTGTATGTATGTAGAAGTATAGATATTGGTTTTGAACCTGTTTGCATGAAGATATATACATATAGCATGTACACATATAAAACTCATGGTATGATACTGTATACAGATTGAATACACTATCTCTATATGAATGCACTATACTGTATACATGTAGAAGTATAAATATTGTTTGCATGAAGATATATAGATAAAGCCTGTACACATATAAAACTCATGGTATGATACTGTATACAGATTGAATACACTATCTGTATATGAATGCACTATACTGTATATATGTAGAAGTATAGATATTGGTTTTGAACCTGTTTGCAAGAAGATATATAGATATAGCATGTACACATATAAAACTATGGTATGATACTGTATACAGATTGAATACACTATCTGTATATGAATGCACTAAACTGTATACATGTAGAGGTATAGATACTGGTTTTGAACCTGTTTGCATGAAGATATTTACATATAGCCAAGTACACATATAAAACTCATGGTATGATACTGTATACAGATTGAATACAGCCTGTACACATATAAAACTCATGGTAAGATACTGTATACAGATTGAATACACTATCTGTATATGAATGCACTATACTGTATACATTTAGAAGTATAGATATTGGTTTTGAACCTGTTTGCATGAAGATATATACATATAACCTGTACACATATAAGACTCATGGTATGATACTGTATACAGATTGAATACACTATCTGTATATGAATGCACTATACTGTATACATGTAGAAGTATAGATATTGGTTTTGAACCTGTTTGCATGAAGATCTATAGATATAGCCTGTACACATATAAAACTCATGGTATGATAGTGTATTTACATTGAATACACTATCTATATATGAATGCACTATATTGATACATGTTGAAGTATAGATATTGATTTTGAACCTGTTTGCATGAAGATATATACATATAGCCTGTACACATATAAAACTCATGGAATGATACTGTATACAGATTGAATACACTATCTGTATATGAATGCACTATACTGTATACATGTAGAAGTATAGATATTGGTTTTGAACCTGTTTGCATGAAGATATATACATATAGCTTGTACACTTATAAAACTCATGGTATGATACTGTATACAGATTGAATACACAATCTGTATATGAATGCACTATACTGTATACATGTAGAAGTATAGATATTGGTTTTGACCCTGTTAGCATGAAGATAGATACATATAGCCTGTACACATATAAAACTCATGGTATGATACTGTATACAGATTGAATACATCCTGTACACATATAAAACTCATGTATACTGTATACAGATTGAATACACTATCTGTATATGAATGCACTATACTGTATACATGTAGAAGTATAGATATTGGTTTTGAATCTGTTTGCATGAAGATCTATAGATATAGCCTGTACAATTATAAAACTCATGGTATGATACTGTATACAGATTGAATACACTATCTGTATATGAATGCACTATACTGTATACATGTAGAAGTATAGATATTGGTTTTGAACCTCTTTGCAAGAAGATATATAGATATAGCATGTACACATATAAAACTATGGTATGATACTGTATACAGATTGAATACACTATCTGTATACATGTAGAAGTATAGATATTGGTTTTGAACCTGTTTGCATGAAGATCTATAGATATAGCCTGTACACATATAAAACTCATGGTATGATACTGTATACAGATTGAATACAGCCTGTACACATAGAAAACTCATGGTAAGATACTGTATACAGATTAAATACACTATCTGTATATGAATGCACTATACTGTATACATGTAGAAGTATAGATATTGGTTTTGAACCTGTTTGCATGAAGATATATACATATAGCCTGTACACATATGAAACTCAAGATATGATACTGTATACAGATTGAATACACTATCTGTATACATGTAGAAGTATAGATATTGGTTTTGAACCTGTTTGCATGAAGATCTATAGATATAGCATGTACACATATAAAACTCATGGTATGATAGTGTATTTACATTGAATACACTATCTATATATGAATGCACTATACTGTATACATGTAGAAGTATAGATATTGGTTTTGAACCTATTTGCATGAAGATATATACATATAGCCTGTACACATATAAAACTCATGGTATGATACTGTATACAGATTGAATACAGCCTGTACACATATAAAACTCATGGTAAGATACTGTATACAGATTGAATACACTATCTGTATATGAATGCACTATACTGTATACATTTAGAAGTATAGATATTGGTTTTGAACCTGTTTGCATGAAGATATATACATATAGCCTGTACCCATATAAAACTCATGGTATGATACTGTATACAGATTGAATACACTATCTGTATATGAATGCACTATACTGTATACATGTAGAAGTATAGATATTGGTTTTGAACCTGTTTGCATGAAGATATGTACATATAGCCTGTACACTTATAAAACTCATGGTATGATACTGTATACAGATTGAATACACTATCTGTATAAGAATGCACTATACTGTATACATGTAGAAGTATAGATATTGGTTTTGAACCTGTTTGCATGAAGATACATACATATAGCCTGTACACATATAAAAATCATGGTATTACACTGTATACAGATTGAATACACTATCTGTATATGAATGCACTATACTGTATACATATAGAAGTATAGATATTGGTTTTGAACCTGTTTGCATGAAGATATATACATATAACCTGTACACATATAAAACTCATGGTATGATACTGTATACAGATTGAATACACTATCTGTATAAATGTAGAAGTATAGATATTGGTTTTGAACCTGTTTGCATGAAAATATATAGATATAGCCTGTACACATATAAAACTCATGGTATGATACTGTATACAGATTGAATCCACTTTCTGTATATGAATGCCCTATACTGTATACATGTAGAAGTATAGATGTTGGTTTTGAACCTGTTTGCATGAAGATATATACATATAGCCTGTACACATATAAAACTCATGGTATGATACTGTATACAGATTGAATACACTATCTGTATATGAATGCACTATACTGTATACATGTAGAAGTAAAGATATTGGTTTTGAACCTGTTTGCATGAAGATATATACATATAGCCTGTACACATATAAAACTCATGGTATGATACTGTATACAGATTAAATACAGCCTGTACATATATAAAACTCATGGTAAGATACTGTATACAGATTAAATTCACTACCTGTATATGAATGCACTATACTGTATACATGTAGAAGTATAGATATTGGTTTTGAACCTGTTTGCATGAAGATATATAGATATAGCCTGTACACATATAAAACTCATGGTATGATACTGTATACAGATTGAATACACTATCTGTATATGAATGCACTATACTGTATACATGTAGAAGTATAGATATTGGTTTTGAACCTGTTTGCATGAAGATATATACATATAGCCTGTACACATATAAAACTCATGGTATGATACTGTATACAGATTGAATACACTATCTGTATATGAATGCACTATACTGTATACATGTAGAAGTATAGATATTGGTTTTGACCCTGTTAGCATGAAGATAGATACATATAGCCTGTACACATATAAAACTCATGGTATGATACTGTATACAGATTGAATACATCCTGTACACATATAAAACTCATGTATACTGTATACAGATTGAATACACTATCTGTATATGAATGCACTATACTGTATACATGTAGAAGTATAGATATTGGTTTTGAATCTGTTTGCATGAAGATCTATAGATATAGCCTGTACAATTATAAAACTCATGGTATGATACTGTATACAGATTGAATACACTATCTGTATATGAATGCACTATACTGTATACATGTAGAAGTATAGATATTGGTTTTGAACCTCTTTGCAAGAAGATATATAGATATAGCATGTACACATATAAAACTATGGTATGATACTGCATACAGATTGAATACACTATCTGTATACATGTAGAAGTATAGATATTGGTTTTGAACCTGTTTGCATGAAGATCTATAGATATAGCCTGTACACATATAAAACTCATGGTATGATACTGTATACAGATTGAATACAGCCTGTACACATAGAAAACTCATGGTAAGATACTGTATACAGATTGAATACACTATCTGTATATGAATGCACTATACTGTATACATTTAGAAGTATAGATATTGGTTTTGAACCTGTTTGCATGAAGATATATACATATAGCATGTACACATATAAAACTCATGGTATGATACTGTATACAGATTGAATACAGCCTGTACACATATAAAACTCATGGTAAGATACTGTATACAGATTGAATACACTATCTGTATATGAATGCACTGTACTGTATACATGTAGAAGTATAGGTATTGGTTTTGAACCTGTTTGCATGAAGATATATAGATATAGCCTGTACACATATAAAACTCATGGTATGATACTGTATACAGATTAAATACACTATCTCTATATGAATGCACTATACTGTATACATGTAGAAGTATAAATATTGTTTTTGAACCTATTTGCATGAAGATATATAGATAAAGGCTGTACACATATAAAACTCATGGTATGATACTGTATACAGATTGAATACACTATCTGTATATGAATGCACTATACTGTATACATGTAGAAGTATAGATATTGGTTTTGAACCTGTTTGCAAGAAGATATATAGATATAGCATGTACACATATAAAACTATAGTATGATGCTGTATACAGATTGAATACAGCCTGTACACATATAAAACTCATGATAAGATACTGTATACAGATTGAATACACTATCTGTATATGAATGCACTATACTGTATACATTTAGAAGTATAGATATTGGTTTTGAACCTGTTTGCATGAAGATATATACATATAACCTGTACACATATAAGACTCATGGTATGATACTGTATACAGATTGAATACACTATCTGTATATGAATGCACTATACTGTATACATGTAGAAGTATAGAAATTGGTTTTGAACCTGTTTGCATGAAGATCTATAGATATAGCCTGTACACATATAAAACTCATGGTATGATAGTGTATTTACATTGAATACACTATCTATATATGAATGCACTATATTGATACATGTTGAAGTATAGATATTGGTTTTGAACCTGTTTGCATGAAGATATATAGATATAGCCTGTACACATATAAAACTCATGGTATGATACTGTATACAGATTGAATAAACTATCTGTATATGAATGCCCTATACTGTATACATGTAGAAGTATAGATATTGGTTTTGAACCTGTTTGCATGAAGATATATACATATAGCCTGTACACATATAAAACTCATGGAATGATACTGTATACAGATTGAATACACTATCTGTATATGAATGCACTATACTGTATACATGTAGAAGTATAGATATTGGTTTTGAATCTGTTTGCATGAAGATCTATAGATATAGCCTGTACAATTATAAAACTCATGGTATGATACTGTATACAGATTGAATACAATATCTGTATATGAATGCACTATACTGTATACATGTAGAAGTATAGATATTGGTTTTGAACCTCTTTGCAAGAAGATATATAGATATAGCATGTACACATATAAAACTATGGTATGATACTGTATACAGATTGAATACACTATCTGTATACATGTAGAAGTATAGATATTGGTTTTGAACCTGTTTGCATGAAGATCTATAGATATAGCCTGTACAAATATAAAACTCATGGTATGATAGTGTATTTACATTGAATACACTATCTATATATGAATGCACTATACTGTATACATGTAGAAGTAAAGATATTGGTTTTGAACCTGTTTGCATGAAGATATATACATATAGCCTGTACACATATAAAACTCATGGTATGATACTGTATACAGATTGAATACAGCCTGTACACATAGAAAACTCATGGTAAGATACTGTATACAGATTAAATACACTATCTGTATATGAATGCACTATACTGTATACATGTAGAAGTATAGATATTGGTTTTGAACCTGTTTGCATGAAGATATATACATATAGCCTGTACACATATAAAACTATGGTATGATACTGTATACAGATTGAATACAGCCTGTGCACATATAAAACTCATGGTAAGACACTGTATACAGATTAAATACAATATCTGTATATGAATGCACTATACTGTATACATGTAGAAGTATAGATATTGGTTTTGAACCTGTTTGCATAAAGATATATACATATAGCCTGTACACATATAAAACTCAAGATATGATACTGTATACAGATTGAATACACTATCTGTATACATGTAGAAGTATAGATATTGGTTTTGAACCTCTTTGCATGAAGATCTATAGATATAGCATGTACACATATAAAACTCATGGTATGATAGTGTATTTACATTGAATCCACTATCTATATATGAATGCACTATACTGTATACATGTAGAGTATAGATATTGGTTTTGAACCTATTTGCATGAAGATATATACATATAGCCTGTACACATATAAAACTCATGGTATGATACTGTATACAGATTGAATACACTATCTGTATATGATGAACTATACTGTATACATGTAGAAGTATACATATTGGTTTTGAACCTGTTTGCATGAAGATATAGACATATAGCCTGTACACATGTAAAACTCATGGTATGATACTGTATACATATTGAATACAGCCTGTACACATATAAACTTCATGGTAAGATACTGTATACAGATTAAATACACTATCTGTATATGAATGCACTATACTGTATACATGTAGAAGTATAGATATTGGTTTTGAACCTGTTTGCATGAAGATATATACATATAACCTGTACACATATAAAACTCATGGTATGATACTGTATACAGATTGAATACAGCCTGTACACATATAAAACTCATGGTAAGATACTGTATACAGATTAAATACACTATCTGTATATGAATGCACTATACTGTATACATGTAGAAGTATAGATATTGGTTTTGAACCTGTTTGCTTGAAGATATATAGAAATAGCCTGTACACATATAAAACTCATGGTATGATACTGTATACAGATTGAATACACTATCTGTATATGAAAGCACTATACTGTATACATGTAGAAGTATAGATATTGGTTTTGAACCTGTTTGCATGAAGATATATACATATAGCCTGTACACATATAAAACTCATGGTAAGATACTGTATACAGATTAAATACACTATCTGTATACATGTAGAAGTATAGATATTGGTTTTGAACCTGTTTGCATGAAGATATATACATATAGCCTGTACACATATAAAACTCATGGTATGATACTGTATACAGATTGAATACAGCCTGTACACATATAAAACTCATGGTAAGATACTGTATACAGATTAAATACACTATCTGTATATGAATGCACTATACTGTATACATGTAGAAGTATAGATATTGGTTTTGAACCTGTTTGCATGAAGATATATACATATAGCCTGTACACATATAAAACTCATGGTATGATACTGTATACAGATTGAATACACTATCTGTATATGAATGCACTATACTGTATACATGTAGAAGTATAGATATTGGTTTTGAACCTGTTTGAATGAAGATAGATACATATAGCCTGTACACATATAAAACTCATGGTATGATACTGTATACAGATTGAATACAGCCTGTACACATATAAAACTCATGGTGGGATACTGTATACAGATTAAATACACTATCTGTGTACATGTAGAAGTATAGATATTGGTTTTGAACCTGTTTGCATGAAGATATATACATATAGCCTGTTCACATATAAAACTCATGGTATGATACTGTATACAGATTGAATACAGCCTGTACACATATAAAACTCATTGTAAGATACTGTATACAGATTAAATACACTCTCTGTATATGAATGCACTATACTGTATACATGTAGAAGTATAGATATTGGTTTTGAACCTGTTTGCATGAAGATATATACATATAGCCTGTACACTTATAAAACTCATGGTATGATACTGTATACAGATGAATACACTATCTGTATATGAATGCACTATACTGTATACATGTAGAAGTATAGATATTGGTTTTGAACCTGTTTGAATGAAGATAGATACATATAGCCTGTACACATATAAAACTCATGGTATGATACTGTATACAGATTGAATACAGCCTGTACACATATAAAACTCATGGTGGGATACTGTATACAGATTGAATACACTATCTGTATATGAATGCACTATACTGTATACATGTAGAAGTATAGATATTGGTTTTGAACCTGTTTGCATGAAAATATATAGAAATAGCCTGTACACATATAAAACTCATGGTATGATACTGTATACAGATTGAATACACTATCTGTATATGAATGCACTATACTGTATACATGTAGAAGTATAGATATTGGTTTTGAACCTGTTTGCATGAAGATATATACATATAGCCTGTACACATATAAAACTCAAGATATGATACTGTATACAGATTGAATACACTATCTGTATACATGCAGAAGTATAGATATGGGTTTTGAACCTGTTTGCAGGAAGATCTATAGATATAGCCTGTACACATATAAAACTCATGGTATGATAGTGTATTTACATTGAATACACTATCTATATATGAATGCACTATACTGTATAAATGTAGAAGTATAGATGTTTGTTTTGAACCTGTTTGCATGAAGATCTATAGATATAGCCTATACAATTATAAAACTCATTGTATGATACTGTATACAGATTGAATACACTATCTGTATATGAATGCACTATACTGTACACATTTAGAAGTATAAATATTGGTTTTGAACCTGTTTGCATGAAGATATATACATATAGCCTGTACACATATAAAACTCATGGTATGATACTGTATACAGATTGAATACACTATCTGTATATGAATGCACTAAACTGTATACATGTAGAAGTATAGATATTGGTTTTGAACCTGTTTGCATGAAGATCTATAGATATAGCCTGTACACATATAAAACTCATGGTATGATAGTGTATTTACATTGAATACACTATCTATATATGAATGCACTATACTGTATACATGTAGAAGTAAAGATATTAGTTTTGAACCTGTTTGCATGAAGATATATAGATATAGCCTGTACACATATAAAACTCATGGTATGATACTGTATACAGATTGAATTCACTATCTGTATATGAATGCACTATACTGTATACATGTAGAAGTATAGATATTGGTTTTGAACCTGTTTGAATGAAGATAGATACATATAGCCTGTACACATATAAAACTCATGGTAAGATACTGTATACAGATTGAATACAGCCTGTACACATATAAAACTCATGGTATGATACTGTATACAGATTGAATACACTATCTGTATATGAATGCACTATACTGTATAGAGTGGTTCGAGGTTGCCATCTTGGATGGTTATTTCTCCCACTTTGGTGCAACCTCAAACAAAAAAGCATTGGCAATTTTAGATAAATAGTGCCAGCCAACTGTCAGTTTAGAGATTATTTCTCATTCTCTTCTTTGTTAAAAAAAATTGGGTAGGCGTTATTGCTGTGTCGAAAACTGTTCTAGCAAAGGGAATCATACAGTTTTAAGGTTTTTTTCTATTCCCAAAGTGAATGTGCACTCTAAAGTGAATTCTGCTGTGGCTATTCGAACCCAAAACCGACGAAAAAAGTGGCTTGAAGTTATCAATCCTTTAAACAAGCTAGATTTGTCGCGTACAAATTTGGTCTGTTCTAAGCATTTTGTCTCAGGTAATATTGCAACAATGATATTTCTAAAATCAATTAAAAAAAGTGCTGTACTTGCATATTAGGTTCACCCGTAGATGATTGTGAAGATGTTGACTGGGTTCCATCACTGATGATAAATGATGACAATGACATTCAAGAAAATAATGTAGAAGTTAATGGTAGCAATTCTGAAGTTAACTTGACTGATGTCATCGAAGGTAATTCATTTGTGATGTGTAATAATTCACAACAGTGATAGTTTTGAAATACATGTTTATTAAGTAAAGACACAACGATGCTGACAAATGTTTTTATTACCAGCTTTGAAGTGTTGTCTATCCAAGCACATTTTTCTTCTGTGCAACTAGTTTTTGTCTTAACTTCATGAGCTGATATCACTGCATGCAAAAGGGTTGCGACATGTGTGCACATTTCACCTAGACTGGAAGACAATTTAACTATTATGTAGACTAATGATATTATTAAAATAACAAAACAGTTAGGTGAAATATTACCCTGCTGGACATGTGCAATGAGCAAACTGAACCATGCCGTCCTTAGCACAGGCTACCCAAGGATAGTACGTTGTACTTAATGTCTGTGATGCTGTAACCTATGTATAAATACAATATAAAATGTAATTCACATAACACGAAGAAAAAGCTTGATGAATATACCTTGGCTTTCAGCACGACTGTGTTGCTTGTCAGCTCTAACCCACTGAAGTCCCTAAACCATTGGTTATTCAGATTCTGCTCCATGGCAGCAATTACTTCTTTTTGAACCTGCAGTGGTTCTCCAGTGTTTCGACTTTTTTCATTTTGAAAATAGTCAATTAACTTAGGCCACGTCACTGCCGGAACAATTGGAATGGCATTACGATATTTTTTCCAAAGAGTTTCGTCAATCCAGTTTGGATCATCAATTTTCAACGAAGACAAAAGCTCTAACAACCGATTCTTTGCTATCGGTTCAAGATTTTTTGAAAATTTTGAAAGTTCAGGCATTGTAAAACTACACCCATTACAAAAATTGTTCACTTTCAATCGTTTCCCACCAAAAACACTAAAACTGCCAATGCTTTTTTTTTGAGGTTGCACAAAAGTGGGAGAAATAACTGTCCAAGATGGCAACCTCGAACCACTCTATACATGTAAAAGTATAGATATTGGTTTTGAACCTGTTTGCATGAAGATATATAGAAATAGCCTGTACACATATAAAACTCATGGTATGATACTGTATACAGATTGAATACACTATCTGTATATGAATGCACTATACTGTATACATGTAGAAGTATAGATATTGGTTTTGAACCTGTTTGCAGGAAGATCTATAGATATAGCCTGTACACATATAAAACTCATGGTATGATAGTGTATTTACATTGAATACACTATCTATAAATGAATGCACTATACTGTATAAATGTAGAAGTATAGATGTTGGTTTCGAACCTGTTTGCATGAAGATCTATAGATATAGCCTGTACAATTATAAAACTCATGGTATGATACTGTATACAGATTGAATACACTATCTGTATATGAATGCACTATACTGTTTACATGTAGAAGTATAGATATTGGTTTTGAACCTGTTTGCAAGAAGATATATAGATATAGCATGTACACATATAAAACTATGGTATGATACTGTATACAGATTGAATACACTATCTGTATATGAATGCACTAAACTGTATACATGTAGAAGTATAGATATTGGTTTTGAACCTGTTTGCATGAAGATATATACATATAGCCTGTACACATATAAAACTCAAGATATGATACTGTATACAGATTGAATACACTATCTGTATACATGTAGAAGTATAGATATTGGTTTTGAACCTGTTTGCATGAAGATCTATAGATATAGCATGTACACATATAAAACTCATGTTATGATAGTGTATTTACATTGAATACACTATCTATATATGAATGCACTATACTGTATAAATGTAGAAGTATAGATGTTGGTTTTGAACCTGTTTGAATGAAGATCTATAGATATAGCCTGTACAATTATAAAACTCATGGTATGATACTGTATACAGATTGAATACACTATCTGTATATGAATGCACTATACTGTATACATGTAGAATTATAGATATTGGTTTTGAACCTCTTTGCAAGAAGATATATAGATATAGCATGTACACATATAAAACTATGGTATGATACTGTATACAGATTGAATACACTATCTGTATATGAATGCACTAAACTCTATACATGTAGAAGTATAGATATTGGTTTTGAACCTGTTTGCATGAAGATCTATAGATATAGCCTGTACACATATAAAACTCATGGTATGATAGTGTATTTACATTGAATACACTATCTATATATGAATGCACTATACTGTATACATATAGAAGTATAGATATTGGTTTTGAACCTGTTTGCATGAAGATATATACATATAGCCTGTACACATATAAAACTCATGGTATGATACTGTATGCAGATTGAATACAGCCTGTACACATATAAACTTCATGGTAAGATACTGTATACAGATTAAATACACTATCTGTATATGAATGAACTATACTGTATACATGTAGAAGTATAGATATTGGTTTTGAACCTGTTTGCATGAAGATATATACATATAGCCTGTACACATATAAAACTCAAGATATGATACTGTATACAGATTGAATACACTATCTGTATACATGCAGAAGTATAGATATTGGTTTTGAACCTGTTTGCAGGAAGATCTATAGATGTAGCCTGTACACATATAAAACTCATGGTATGATAGTGTATTTACATTGAATACACTATCTATATAAGAATGCACTATATTGTATAAATGTGGCAGTATAGATGCTGGTTTTGAACCTGTTTGCATGAAGATCTATAGATATAGCCTGTACAATTATAAAACTCATGGTATGATATTGTATACAGATTGAATACACTATCTGTATATGAATGCACTATACTGTATACATGTAGAAGTATAGATATTGGTTTTGAACCTCTTTGCAAGAAGATATATAGATATAGCCTGTACACATATAAAACTCATGGTATGATACTGTATACAGATTGAATACACTATCTGTATATGAATGCACTATACTGTATACATGTAGAAGTATAGATATTGGTTTTGAACCTGTTTGCATGAAGATATATACATATAGCCTGTACACATATAAAACTCAAGATATGATACTGTATACAGATTGAATACACTATCTGTATACATGTAGAAGTATAGAAATTGGTTTTGAACCTGTTTGCATGAAGATCTATAGATATAGCATGTACACATATAAAACTCATGGTATGATAGTGTATTTACATTGAATACACTATCTATATATGAATGCACTATACTGTATAAATGTAGAAGTATAGATGTTGGTTTTGAACCTGTTTGCATGAAGATCTATAGATATAGCCTGTACAATTATAAAACTCATGGTATGATACTGTATACAGATTGAATACACTATCTGTATATGAATGCACTATACTGTATACATGTAGAAGTATAGATATTGGTTTTGAACCTCTTTGCAAGAAGATATATAGATATAGCATGTACACATATAAAACTATGGTATGATACTGTATACAGATTGAATACACTATCTGTATATGAATGCACTAAACTGTATACATGTAGAAGTATAGATATTGGTTTTGAACCTGTTTGCATGAAGATCTATAGATATAGCCTGTACACATATAAAACTCATGGTATGATAGTGTATTTACATTGAATACACTATCTATATATGAATGCACTATACTGTATACATATAGAAGTATAGATATTGGTTTTGAACCTGTTTGCATGAAGATATATACATATAGCCTGTACACATATAAAACTCATGGTATGATACTGTATGCAGATTGAATACAGCCTGTACACATATAAACTTCATGGTAAGATACTGTATACAGATTAAATACACTATCTGTATATGAATGAACTATACTGTATACATGTAGAAGTATAGATATTGGTTTTGAACCTGTTTGCATGAAGATATATACATATAGCCTGTACACATATAAAACTCAAGATATGATACTGTATACAGATTGAATACACTATCTGTATACATGCAGAAGTATAGATATTGGTTTTGAACCTGTTTGCAGGAAGATCTATAGATGTAGCCTGTACACATATAAAACTCATGGTATGATAGTGTATTTACATTGAATACACTATCTATATAAGAATGCACTATATTGTATAAATGTAGAAGTATAGATGCTGGTTTTGAACCTGTTTGCATGAAGATCTATAGATTTAGCCTGTACAATTATAAAACTCATGGTATGATACTGTATACAGATTGAATACACTATCTGTATATGAATGCACTATACTGTATACATGTAGAAGTATAGATATTGGTTTTGAACCTCTTTGCAAGAAGATATATAGATATAGCCTGTACACATATAAAACTCATGGTATGATACTGTATACAGATTGAATACACTATCTGTATATGAATGCACTATACTGTATACATGTAGAAGTATAGATATTGGTTTTGAACCTGTTTGCATGAAGATATATACATATAGCCTGTACACATATAAAACTCATGGTAAGATACTGTATACAGATTAAATACACTATCTGTATACATGTAGAAGTATAGATATTGGTTTTGAACCTGTTTGTATGAAGATATATACATATAGCCTGTACACATATAAAACTCATGGTATGATACTGTATACAGATTGAATACAGCCTGTACACATATAAAACTCATGGTAAGATACTGTATACAGATTAAATACACTATCTGTATATGAATGCACTATACTGTATACATGTAGAAGTATAGATATTGGTTTTGAACCTGTTTGCATGAAGATATATACATATAGCCTGTACACTTATAAAACTCATGGTATGATACTGTATACAGATTGAATACACTATCTGTATATGAATGCACTATACTGTATACATGTAGAAGTATAGATATTGGTTTTGAACCTGTTTGCATGAAGATATATAGATATAGCCTGTACACATATAAAACTCATGGTATGATACTGTATACAGATTGAATACACTATGTGTATATGAATGCACTATACTGTATACATGTAGAAGTATAGATATTGGTTTTGAACCTGTTTGAATGAAGATAGATACATATAGCCTGTACACATATAAAACTCATGGTATGATACTGTATACAGATTGAATACAGCCTGCACACATATAAAACTCATGGTAAGATACTGTATACAGATTGAATACACTATCTGTATATGAATGCACTATACTGTATACATGTAAAGTATAGATATTGGTTTTGAACCTGTTTGCATGAAAATATATAGAAATAGCCTGTACACATATAAAACTCATGGTATGATACTGTATACAGATTGAATACACTATCTGTATATGAATGCACTATACTGTATAAATGTAGAAGTATAGATGTTGGTTTTGAACCTGTTTGCATGAAGATCTATAGATATAGCCTGTACAATTATAAAACTCATGGTATGATACTGTATACAGATTGAATACACTATCTGTATATGAATGCACTATACTGTATACATTTAGAAGTATAAATATTGGTTTTGAACCTGTTTGCATGAAGATATATACATATAGCCTGTACACATATAAAACTCAAGGTATGATACTGTATACAGATTGAATACACTATCTGTATATGAATGCACTAAACTGTATACATGTAGAAGTATAGATATTGGTTTTGAACCTGTTTGCATGAAGATCTATAGATATAGCCTGTACACATATAAAACTCATGGTATGATAGTGTATTTACATTGAATACACTATCTATATATGAATGCACTATACTGTATACATGTAGAAGTAAAGATATTAGTTTTGAACCTGTTTGCATGAAGATATATAGATATAGCCTGTACTCATATAAAACTCATGGTATGATACTGTATACAGATTGAATTCACTATCTGTATATGAATGCACTATACTGTATACATGTAGAAGTATAGATATTGGTTTTGAACCTGTTTGAATGAAGATATACCATATAGCCTGTACACATATAAAACTCATGGTAAGATACTGTATACAGATTGAATACAGCCTGTACACATATAAAACTCATGGTAAGATACTGTATACAGATTGAATACACTATCTGTATATGAATGCACTATACTGTATAGAGTGGTTCGAGGTTGCCATCTTGGATGGTTATTTCTTTATTCTCAGATTAAATACACTATCTGTATACATGTAGAAGTATAGAAATTGGTTTTGAACCTGTTTGTATGAAGATATATACATATAGCCTGTACACATATAAAACTCATGGTATGATACTGTACACAGATTGAATACAGCCTGTACACATATAAAACTCATGGTAAGATACTGTATGCAGATTAAATACACTATCTGTATATGAATGCACTATACTGTATACATGTAGAAGTATAGATATTGGTTTTGAACCTGTTTGCATGAAGATATATACATATAGCCTGTACACTTATAAAACTCATGGTATGATACTGTATACAGATTGAATACACTATCTGTATATGAATGCACTATACTGTATACATGTAGAAGTATAGATATTGGTTTTGAACCTGTTTGAATGAAGATAGATACATATAGCCTGTACACATATAAAACTCATGGTATGATACTGTATACAGATTGAATACAGCCTGTACACATATAAAACTCATGGTAAGATACTGTATACAGATTGAATACACTATCTGTATATGAATGCACTATACTGTATACATGTAGAAGTATAGATATTGGTTTTGAACCTGTTTGCATGAAAATATATAGAAATAGCCTGTACACATATAAAACTCATGGTATGATACTGTATACAGATTGAATACACTATCTGTATATGAATGCACTATACTGTATACATGTAGAAGTATAGATATTGGTTTTGAACCTGTTTGCATGAAGATATATACATATAGCCTGTACACATATAAAATTCAAGATATGATACTGTATACAGATTGAATACACTATCTGTATACATGTAGAAGTATAGATATTGGTTTTGAACCTGTTTGTATGAAGATATATACATATAGCCTGGACACATATAAAACTCATGGTATGATACTGTATACAGATTGAATACAGCCTGTACACATATAAAACTCATGGTAAGATACTGTATACAGATTAAATACACTATCTGTATATGAATGCACTATACTGTATACATGTAGAAGTATAGATATTGGTTTTGAACCTGTTTGCATGAAGATATATACATATAGCCTGTACACTTATAAAACTCATGGTATGATACTGTATACAGATTGAATACAGCCTGCACACATATAAAACTCATGGTAAGATACTGTATACAGATTGAATACACTTTCTGTATATGAATGCACTATACTGTATACATGTAGAAGTATAGATATTGGTTTTGAACCTGTTTGCATGAAAATATATAGAAATAGCCTGTACACATATAAAACTCATGGTATGATACTGTATACAGATTGAATACAATATCTGTATATGAATGCACTATACTGTATACATGTAGAAGTATAGATATTGGTTTTGAACCTGTTTGCATGAAGATATATACATATAGCCTGTACACATATAAAACTCAAGATATGATACTGTATACAGATTGAATACACTATCTGTATACATGCAGAAGTATAGATATGGGTTTTGAACCTGTTTGCAGGAAGATCTATAGATATAGCCTGTACACATGTAAAACTCATGGTATGATAGTGTATTTACATTGAATACACTATCTATATATGAATGCACTATACTGTATAAATGTAGAAGTATAGATGTTGGTTTTGAACCTGTTTGCATGAAGATCTATAGATATAGCCTGTACAATTATAAAACTCATGGTATGATACTGTATACAGATTGAATACACTATCTGTATATGAATGCACTATACTGTATACATTTAGAAGTATAAATATTGGTTTTGAACCTGTTTGCATGAAGATATATACATATAGCCTGTACACATATAAAACTCATGGTATGATACTGTATACAGATTGAATACACTATCTGTATATGAATGCACTAAACTGTATACATGTAGAAGTATAGATATTGGTTTTGAACCTGTTTGCATGAAGATCTATAGATATAGCCTGTACACATATAAAACTCATGGTATGATAGTGTATTTACATTGAATACACTATCTATATATGAATGCACTATACTGTATACATGTAGAAGTAAAGATATTAGTTTTGAACCTGTTTGCATGAAGATATATAGATATAGCCTGTACACATATAAAACTCATGGTATGACACTGTATACAGATTGAATTCACTATCTGTATATGAATGCACTATACTGTATACATGTAGAAGTATAGATTTTGGTTTTGAACCTGTTTGAATGAAGATAGATACATATAGCCTGTACACATATAAGACTCATGGTAAGATACTGTATACAGATTGAATACAGCCTGTACACATATAAAACTCATGGTAAGATACTGTATACAGATTGAATACACTATATGTATATGAATGCACTATACTGTATAGAGTGGTTCGAGGTTGCCATCTTGGATTGTTATTTCTTTATTCTCAGATTAAATACACTATCTGTATACATGTAGAAGTATAGATATTGGTTTTGAACCTGTTTGTATGAAGATATATACATATAGCCTGTACACATATAAAACTCATGGTATGATACTGTATACAGATTGAATACAGCCTGTACACATATAAAAATCATGGTAAGATACTGTATACAGATTAAATACACTATCTGTATATGAATGCACTATACTGTATACATGTAGAAGTATAGATATTGGTTTTGAACCTGTTTGCATGAAGATATATACATATAGCCTGTACACTTATAGAACTCA